>CM046371.1:16537342-16902342 GCA_025413025.1 Ficus hispida | reverse complement strand
ACAAGGGTGTAGATTCCCCGTTGAGAGAACCTTTCCCATGCCCACCCCCTTCCCCATATCATGTAACTATGTATTTGAAAATTACACAATTTAGAACAAAAAAAAAAAGAGTAGAAATTCATTTTAAGTTCAGACAAAAATCAAAGGTTTCACAAAACAAATCAAATTCTAAACAAATGCAAACTGAAACGTAGTAATGAAGTCCAAAAATAACTAAGTTCAAAAGTCAAATCAATTAATAACACGTACTAACTAGTATTAGTCAAGTAAGGTTACTAGCTAATAATTAACATTTTTATTTCCTTATCTTTTTTCGAGTGAAAAATATCGTCAGTAATTATCTTTTCATACTAAAATTATATAATTAAGTTTTAAAAGTTAATATACAAACATAGGCACATACACACCCATATATACATAACAAAAATATATAGGACATATGTTTATCGAGGTGGTTTCCCCATCCTCGCTCTGCTTCCAATTCAAGGAAAAGACTTCGTTTCAATGCCTGCATAATGCCCACCATCCTCGTCCCTTTCAGATGGAAGCTCCGTGGGTCCTTATCGGTCTTTATCCCGGCAGGAAATATTGTTATCCCTATGTCTACTTTTTTACATTTAGGCTGTTATATCCTTATTTGCATCCAATTCACAGGAATTGAAAAAAAAAAAAAAAAAAAAAAAAAAAAAAAAAAAGTAGAAACTGTGGGCCCTGATCTAAGTACGTAATAGTATGAGGTATTCTAATTAGTATTATGCCTCCATAAGTTATTGCATGAAGCATTTTTCCCTTTACAAGCAATCACGATATGTTGGGTTGGGGGGGGTGGGAACCTTTGTTGATAAATTGATTTAAAAGAAAAAAGTACAAAAAAGTAGGATAGGGGATGAGATATCCTCACACAGAAAGCAAGAGAACACGATAGATTTCCCACACCAAACACGTTTCCAAAAGAAAACTCTATATATATATATATATATATATATATATATATATATATTCGGTTTATCAGAGATAACTAACAGCCCGAAAATAAAAATAAAATAAAATAAAAAGAAAATACACATGGCCATGGAACATGGATGATGCTACTAGCTGGGACGTGTAGGACGCTGAGAGGCCACAAAAATAGTAAAATAGCTATTGGCAAATAGAAATTAATAATAGGCTGTACATAAAAAATGCCTGAGATATTCCTGTAAAACAATAATGCAATTCCTAGAAAGACAGGAAATTACTTGTCGATTCTTAGGTTATTACACAAATGTCCAAGTTCAGGCCTCGCCTCCATCCATGATGCGAATGTCGCATTGGTTGTGCAACTGCAGTAGAGGTAGGACCTGAATGTTATGAGGAAAAAGTAGCGCCTGCGCATGAATGGACGCACAACCAACTGTCAGTGTAAGTTCTAAAGCAAAGCAACAGACTTGATCAAATAAACAATCTACCACCTTAAAGCCTTGATCCCCATGTCCATTAGGTATGCTCCATGCTCATCATCATCGACATCCGTTAACTTCTCCAGTTCCTTGCTGTAGTAAAAGATATCATCTCGCAAGTGACCCGCACCTGCACACCTATTTTACACAATAAACAGGCTAAGCACTCATGCTTCCATTACGCTAAATAAACAGATAGATATATATATATATATATATTCTTACCTCTCAATGACAAGGTCAGCATCTGCTTTGCTTTCCGGCCCATACATAAGAACCCGAGTAAGGCTTAGAATATCTCGGTAATCTCCCATCCTGAGCATTTCTTCATTAGAAGCCCGAGAAGACAACTCTTCAGCAGCAGATAACTGGTTTGTACTAACAAAGGATGTTGGAATTTTGGAAGAGAAGTTTGCCTTTGCACCAAGTCTGATACAAATTATCGCCATTGTGTATGCCACTCCTCCAAATCCTGTGTGTGATACAAAAAGGTAACATCCTGCAGAACTATACACAAAAGATTCTTTAGCTTTTTTTGACGACACACTTCAGGCATTAAGCGAAGCGGAAACATTTTCAAAATGAATTATCCAAGATAGTGTTCTAAAAAAGAAATCCTGCCTTTCATAAAAATCAGTGCCTTCCATGAACTTATTCTAGGATACGGGACACTTACTCATCTATGCAACATTGTATTTCATCAACATCGGAAGATAATGCCTCCCTCTCTCTTGTTAATGGGATTCTCCTATATGTAATGTTGTGACAATCTTCTTTCAATGAAGCATATACTTCAGCAGGTGTTTTCACATCATCTGAAAAGATGTTTTCCCAGTATCCTATGACACTGGATTGCTTTAGTGCCGGATTATATTCTTCACGATGTAATAGAATTCGACCACCCGACTGTTTAACTTCAGCCAGTATATCTTCTTTCAGCCGTGCTTCCATGTGTTCCACCTGCACTATTATAGGATTTTTAACCTTACTGGAAAATCTCAGTAGAAGAACTAAACAAAGAATGGAAGAAAGAGTTCCTTTTATTGAATGAATTAATGAAGAATGAAACGAAGAATCATGATTGCCTAGTACAACTTGCCAAAGGTAGTCCTCAATAGCTACTAATCCCCCCGTTTTATACTACTAATTCATACGAACAAGCTTCTAACTAACCGCTAACAAACTACTAACAACTACATAAACTAATAAACTGCCGATTCCTATCACACTAGATCCGTAAAAAAAAAATTTAAAAATTAAAAAATAAAAAAAGTTGGAAACTATAGTTGGATAGCTTAATAAATTTGGTATGTAAAATAGGATTAAATATTTCGATGGGATACCACTGGACCAGTTATTCCCACATGCTTTAGCGTATCGACGGGTTTATTTAGCTCCCGTAGAACAAAAGGTGTTCCATTAATGTAAACAACCGCCTCTTCTCTTAGATCTGTCAATATCACTTTCTGAGAAGCAAATCCTTCGGCCTTGGGCCTAGCACCTAGATAAGATAGCATCTCTTTGGCACCAGCTATCGTTGGAGTTGCCATGCTGTATACAGGGTATCCATCCACCTGAAAGAAGAAATAAAATAAAATAAAAAAATGATGAAACTTTTAAACTGCACAAAAAATCAGTCTTATGCTTCTTAACTAGCAATAGTCACATGATAAGCTATTTCTATTAAAGTTTAAAATGTCGAAGGGCCAGAATGGAGAGTCTTTCTATAGTAGAATGCTCCTCCAATATAGCTCTCCTGATGTATGTTAGATATCAAATGTCCCACATGGAATGACTCCAAGATAAGTAGAGTTTGTAAGCCCTTGGCCCCTCCCCTTACAAGCCAGTTTTGCAAGGGTAAGTTCTACCTAATGGGTTTCTAACAATTTGTTAGATACCAAATGTCTCACATGGAAAGATTATAAGATAAGTAGTTGGTTTATAAGCCCTTGGGTTCCCTCCCTTTGCAAGCCAGTTTTACAAGGGTAAGTTCTACCTAATGGGTTCCTAACAGTTGGTATTAGAGCCAGTTCACCATGCTGTGAGTTCAAGTCGAAGAGATTGCATTATACGCTAGAGTCATCAAAGCGTTGAATACTAAGAGCTAAGTGAAGCCACCGAAGAGGAAAGGGCTACAGCTTGGTCAATGTTGATAATGTGAACCACTGCTGATTTGGGCCCCACCATGTTGTATTCTTAGTCTTACAAACCATCATGCTGACTGTCGAGTATGGGATCAGACGTAGTATGGGCTACCGTTGCTATAAATAGGGAGACTTGGGAGGGTTGCTACCTGATAGAAGGTGGGATCCGTGAAGTCACCTAGCTGGGAAGATGGGCCACCATGGAAGGCAGTTGCAGAGCGTGGTGGAATGTTAGATACCAAATGTCCAACATGGAAAAACTAAAAGATAAGTAGTGGGTTTATAAGCCCTTGGGTCCCTTCACTTGCAAGCTGGACTTGCAAGGGTGAGTTCAGCCTAATGGGTTCCTAACAATATGACTAGTTTTTTCAAGTTAACCATTGGCTGATTCAGCCACATTGTACTGCTACCAATCATTCTTTAGTGGAGATCCTTATATTCTAGTTGAAACTTTAGTGTTTTTTTTCTTTCTCTACTAACACAACACATAAATATGTATTGCCTAGATTCATACCTTAAAAATGCATATAAGCGCACGATTTTCCATCTTATATCTCAAGTATTCTTATAAAACCCCAAGCTTTAAATGATTAAAAAGCATAAGTTATATAGTTATTATCCAATGGAAGATCATAGAGAGAAAAAAAGATGACGGATACCGAAAAGGGTACTGTTAGAAACCTATCCACCCATAAGTACACAAATACAAAGACCAACTAATCAACTTTTCCATGACAAAGCAACGATCTTGTTCATAAATTGCAGGCATGCATTTCTTTGGCTTCATCAGTTTGATTTTTCAAACTTTAAATTTTCATAAGAACAAGAAAAAAGAAACATTTTCAACACAAACATTGAAATAATTGAAGAAAATTTAACCACATTCCACCATTGAACTAAGATGCAAGATCGATAATTCCATATCTAGGAATATATATATAACCCAGATATATACACCATAAATAGATTTTGAAATGTTTATGCATGCAAGTAAACCTACCTTGTAAACATGTGGTGCACCATGAATCTGTATGTTGCTAGAAGTTCTCTGACCAGGAAAGAAATACATCTTGAGTATAGATCCTTTTCCCAAAACAGAGCCATTACGGGCTTTTACGATTGCTTCCATAACAGCATCACCATTCTGGGACTCATACGGTGCTCTCAACTCCTCCTGAATTAAAAATCGAATTAAGAATCCAGATACATGTACAAAGAGAATCCCATAAAGAAGGACTAACAAGAAAATATTAAATGCAATAGCATGATTGAAAATGTATCCAATGAGCTGTAAGAGTCCCAAGTTGCTGAGCCCAGCCGAAGAAAGGAAAAAAAAAAAAAAAAAAGGGTGATCCTAATTAATAAGTATGAGATATTTACAGGAACAGTAAAAAATCTCCCAGGCTTTAGTCTTATGCTCCATTTCATAGCTTGAACCTCCGGTCTTTTATGCAACCAATCCTTAAATGTCATCCTGGATTTTCCTTGTCCGCAAAATCCATCAAATGCTTCACTGCCCAAGTATGCTGCAAAAGCAATTAAACGGAAGTAACGCTCCAAGTACTCAGCCCCACGGTTCAGTGCTACCCTTCTTACCCGTGGTTCAACATGCTGTTGATTGAACACCTTTCTGTACTGAAGAACAGCTTGGCGTATGTTCTGCAGAGCGGAGCATCTATCAATTATAGCATCTAAGGCTTCCCGGCATTCCACCCCATTATCAAATAATCTTGTTATTTTCCACAACAACAAGATATCGTTTATGCCAAAGCTTCGACCTTGCTCCTTTTCAATTTTTACTTTTGCAATGCCAGAAGTTGATGCAGCAACATGACCTCCTGTTTCATCACCACTTGAGGTTCCACCATCCATCTCTTCATGGGTCATGCTGTCGAGAAGGATTTTAATAGGTCTACCATAATCGATACGAAGTTTCAAAAGGCAAGCTATTACAGTGCCAGTGGTTGTCCTTCCTCTGCCCATCTGTGATTTAAAAAAAAAAAAAAAAAAAAAAAAAAAAAAGACATTTAGAAAGAAACAAAGAATACAAAACTAGAGACAATAGATAGAGCTGCAAAAGCCACCAGAAAAGGAGGAGAAGTAATTAAAACATTAACCTGACAATTGAAAACAAAAGCAGTATCCTTGGAAGAAGATGCAATATTTGTCGCCAATGTGTCAAAATCGGAACTTTTAGGAGCCTTACCATCAGTTATAGGTACACGTGCATACTTAATAGGAAAACCATCAGCCTCTAAGCATTTAAAAACCTCGAGCGGAGTCTGAATAGCATCAGAGTTTACATGTTCCCAGGCATCAAATATTTGCCCATCATCTGTTTCGTGAATAACCATTATAGCACCTCCATAACGTTCAGCTTCTCTCAGGATATCTTCTTTCAGTCGAGCTTCCATTCTCTCAACTCTCTTGCGATCAATGCCCTGAACAAAACCAAAAAAAAAAAAAATATACAAACTTTAGTTTCACTAAAAATGGCCATAAGAAAATTAGGGAAAGACAAGATGCCAAAGAATGAAAAGATAAAGAAACATTATTCCTTCAATTGAGTTGTTGTTATGGTGTATATAGTCCTAACCCACGTGGATCCCATGTGCTTTCGCCTACTCTTCCTGAAACTCTAAATCCGATCCTCTATGATTTTACACAGGCTTTGGAACAATGAGGAAAACATGTCTTTTTGTCTACCGAAGCTACAGATTTCAATCGTGATTAAAATATCTTTTCTATCAAACTAACATATTTCATTGGGTCTTTGTGCCAAAGGTTAAAGTTCAATGATCAACGTTTAATGGTTAATAAGGTTGCTCCCAGAATTTCGGTTAAACAGCTCGACCGTATTTCTCTTTTAACAGGGAACCATGTCAATTTTGGGCACCAACATTCTTCAACTCCTCAAACCCTTTCTCTTTTTATTTTATTCTACGTTATTTCTCATTGAATTCCTTGAACCCATTCTTGACATAGTTTTGTTATTTCTTTCTTCAAATTTGGATACTCAGTGCACTGGGTCTCGGTCAACAATAAATAAATCTAGGGGATTATTAGAGGATTTACCGTGTATTCAAGCATGTTTTTGTATGGTCTTTCAACCTCACGGAGCACAAATGGTTTTCCATTGATGTAAATAACAGGTTCCTCTCTCATATTGTGCCAAAGAACTCGACAACCACCTTTTAAGCCGCCAATCCTCTGTATGACGGATCGTATTCCGTCAATAGTTGGATTAGCCACTCCATAAACTGGAAAACCAGGAACTTCCCTGAAATTAGGGGCACCCTCCACTCTTTCAGGTAAATTTTGGTTTTGACAACCCGGACAGTGGTCACTTTTCAAAACAGTTTGGCTGCCTAAAACCTCGCCATTTCTTGAGGCAGCAACTATATCCATCTCAGAAGGGCGACCGCCAGTAGATTCGGCCATTTTCATCAGGGATGGCTTCAAATTTGCATACCCAAGTGCACCCATTGGATCTCTCCTTAGAAGTCTGAAAGAAGACCCAATTTCAGAAAAATAAAATTAAACAATGACAACAATAAGAATACCTAACATGTGGTATAACTTCTTAAGCATTGGGTAAAAAAAGGGTAAGCTCACCAACAGAAATCTACCAGATTAACCCTAGTACATATTCCCCCCCTTCCTGTTTCCGGTTTCCAGAAATTTGATACAAAATCTTTTTTTTTTTTTTTCCCTAATACAAAGCCACTCTTGAAACGGAAAGATTGAAGCAACGTGTAAAAGTTGTTTTGGAAACGCAACTGTCCCCCAATCACTGGGCGGGCAGTTCTGATCCTCAACCCAGCACCAAATGCCTGAAGGAGAGAACCATCTTACATCCTAAGCATCCTTGACTTATCCAATAGTGCACGTTTATGCATATTGCATATATGCATGTAAACGCTATTTATTATACATATTTATTGTACTTTTACATCTATATAATAGTTGTACTTATTACATATTTCTGAATGTAGTCATATATGAAATTATTGGAAAATTTTAACAAATACTGCACACTAGTAGGGGCGGGGGGGGGGGGGGGGGGGAGGGGGGCCGGGGCGGTGGGGCGCTGGTGTGGGTTTGGGTTTGGAAGCTTTTCAATCAACCATCTTTCTAGGGACCAAATTGCTGATTAATATTACTTGGTAAGAACTTTTATACCTGCGAATGATGCTATAAAGTTCTGGCCTTGCTCTCATCCAGTCAGCAAAATTGACATTATCAGCAGACCTAGATTGAAGGGCCGATTTCTCTGAGTGAATGTAGACAGCAAAGCATATGAGAAAGTAGTATCTTTCCAGATACTCAACAAAAAATGATAACAATGCCTCCCTTTTCATTTCATCTGGTTGGCGTAGAATACTATTGCGATAAGTGGCAATTGCCTCACGTAAGTTCTGTAAATTAATTTCATACAAACAGATTCATGAGTTCAACAAGCTTTAACTTTTAATAGTAGTAGCTTTTAGAGCAAGAAAAATCATTTAAGGAAGGAAACATATTGCTCGGGAAAAACAACAATTTCACATATCTTTTATCAGAATAAACTTTAGAATACAGGGTGGATGGGACTGAAGAGCGATACCTGCATGGAGGCACATCTGTCAATGACTTTATCTACTTGTCTTTTGCCTTCAAGACCACCCTAAAAGCATACCAGTTATCAACAAAAAGTTTTAAAAGTATATACTAATTTTACAATTAGAAGCAACAAGAGATGATATCAAGTACCTCTAGTACCCGAACTAGGCTTCTTATGACGGCATATTCTCCTCTACGAAGTGCCTCGTCTGAGTTTGGAATATAGTCAGTGACAATAGCAGCAGACTCAGAAATTCTTCCAATTGAATTGGTTCTTGGGATACCTATTTATGCAACGGTAGGCCGACATTGATACCAATTGACAACAGAAGAAAGATGAAATGAAGAAGAAAATTAAAACATAATCTTATTTAAACAAGTTAATTAAGTTAAATTCAAGAAAAAAAAAAAAAAAAAAGAGTTAATAAAACAAAATAACATTTAAGTCAACCCTAAGTATCTTTTCAAAGAGTAACACCTATTTTGTCGACTTGCTGCTGAACTGTAAACACATTGATTTTTTTTTCTCTTTCTTTTTTTAAATAAAAAATCTTTCTTTCATTGATTTTTTTTTTTTAAAGAAAACAATTAAAAAGGAAAGAGGACAATGAATCCTCTAAAATACAAGAGGAAAAGAAAACCAAAAGTAAATTAGTTTGCCAAAATTATTTCCCTACGACGTCCTTCCAACTCAACACCATCAATGAGAAAGTAAAGTCTTTGAAAGTTGTGCCCATCAAAGACCACAACAAACTGAAAATTTAGCTTTCCACAAAAAATCAGCCAAATTAATTAAACATGTTTCGAATTCAAATTTTCATGGTAGCCATTTACAATCTACAAACCCGAAATCAAATTCTTCATCAAGCGATTTAAAGTTGTCCAAAATAAAATAAAATCCTTAGCTCATCCTGGAAATTCTTGGAAAAGAAGATCAACTAAACAACCTTATTCATGGAAAAATGAATGTCCACAAAGACTGGGAAGAAAACCAACCGACATTCCAGCCCCAGTTGCATACAAGCTTGCACAGAGACAATTAGGCATGGAAAGGGTAGAATGGTCTTGTCTTTGGGATCTATTCCATTTCTGGGATCTACTCAATTTCCCCCAAAAATAGAACCAATTATTGATAAGAATGGTCTTGTCTTTGGGATCTATTTCATTTCTGGTATCTATTCAATTTCCCCCAAAAATATAACTAATTCTTGATAGTGCTTCAATATTAAATTATTTGTGTGTGCGCGTTTGTGTTTTTTTTTTTTTTTTTTTTTTTTTGGTGGACATACGAGCATGGCATGTTAAGCTATTTTAAACCTTTAACAAACTTTTTTTGGGCTTCAATAAACCTTTTGAACAATTAACAAAAACTTTCTGATCCAATATATACATATATATATATATATGTTATTTTAGGAGCTATTTAGCCTTCCCGTAATTGGATGTATCATGTGAACTCAACTCTTCCAAAAAAGTAGGCATTTGAAAAAAAATTCAGAAACAACAGCCAAAATCTTTCTCAAGATATCCATCACTGATCTACATTATAATCATCACTCCTCTTTTTTGTAATGCTTAAATGGGAATAAAGGGCCTACCTACCCGCCCTAAACTTTAAACCCAATTGATTCTTATGTCTGACCGTTGAACAAATATAATCGTTGAACCATATATCCATTTTCTTAGCAATAACATCTATCTGTTTGTGAAATGCAGAGACCTATACCAGCAATGAACTTGTTCCCAGTTTATAATTACTTTTTCATAGTAATGGTTTTGTTATTAGCATAGCAAAAACTAAAAACTAAGGGGAGGAGAAACCTAGTATTCTACCATTGTTTAAGAAGCTCAATAAAGAGATTAACGAAAGAGATATAGAAAACAACCAGGTCAACGAATAACAATTTTCCCCAAGACACCTAAAACATGATTTCAGGCAATGTTTTTAGGACTTTAAAGTTAAATTTATATCAAATTTTTCAAAGTCAAATTGATGAATAACGATTTCATATTCTTCTGGGCAGACAAAAGTACAACAAAAAGAGTCAGAAAGTTACCAGAAGATCCTATTCGATTGAGGTAAACCAAAGTTGCAATCACCATCCCTGTTGTCGTCCGTCCGCGTCCCATTTGACAGTTAAATATAATCTCTGTATTTATATCGGCTTGAGAAATTTTATGAACCTAAGAACATAGAATAAAGATCATAAACAGCAGCAAATGTACTCCAGAAATATAATAACACCACGTTGAGAGGATTTGAAAGAAAGACATTCATTTGTTAGGACACCAGAAAGATTGATTGGAATTGGACTGACAAAATTGATCTGTTACAGTCACTACGAAACCATAGCAGAGACAATATTCAAGAAACCGCCTCAACTCTCCTACAATCTTGGTTTCCAAGCCCAAGTATTCACCAAACCAATCAATAAAATCCCCACTCTTCTGACTGATCCCATATACAACCCACAATGAGTTATTGCATTGAGTTAAGCCAATGTCACCTACTCCTACCTCATACAATCTCACAGACAACTAACAGCCAACTAAAACAAGTCTACCAACCTCTACTTACCCTACTTCGCCTTTCCGGAATAAGTTAAGCAAATGGGGTGCTTATCGCATTTTTTTGATTTTCTGTTCAAGTACTAAGAATTTTGAAAAACTTTTGACATGATTTGTAGGTCTTTAGTTTTACCATTGCTCTTCTAAGCCAAGAATAAGTATAGAATACGAATGCATGAGAGTGAAAAGGAGGGTGTCCCCCTTTTTTTTTTTCCTGGAAGAATCATATATATATGAAAAAAAAAAAAAGGGCAAAAAGAAACAATTTATTACAATAAGTTCAATATCACAATACAAAGTAGGTCCATAGCCTTCACCAAAACATTCATGCCATCCAAAAAGTAAGTCAAAGAATAAAGCAGCAATATTAAACAATACCATATTGAGAGGAAAAGCAAAAGAAAAGGAACACCCCACATCGATCTCCCTTTTTCTATTCACCGCCTTCACTAAAAGAATCCATTGCTAGTTTCTAAGAATCTTCTTCAAAGTCTTGCCCTAAGCTTTGAGATAAACCTAAGCCTAGTTTATGAAGGCAATCTCAGGAAGAGAGTCTCTAAGTACTCCACTCCCAAGACAGAAGTATACTATATAGTGAATTGTTATGTACCGAAAGTCCCGCATGGAATAATTATAAGATAATTAGGGAGTTCATAAGCCCCATTGGGTCCTTCCCCTTGCAAGCTGGTTCCAAGGGGAGTTAACTTCTGCCCGATGGGTTCGTAACAATTGGTATTAAAGCAATGTGATAGAACACCTGATTTCTCTCAAGGAAAACCAAAAAAGAACCTCTTTGTTGATCATCAGTAAACCCTAGGGCAGGATTACAACACAAGAGCACAACGGTATTGTGCTTGGTTTCTTCAAGGTGTTCAAGGACTTAAGACTCGAATAATGTACTTGATTTGATTCAGCCAAATGTACTATGAAAATTGGAAAACTAGCTAACAGATTAAACTCACCAAAATATCAAAATCCAACTCCTTCGGAGATTTTTCATCAGTAATTGGAACACGCTCATAGTCAACAAGGTATCCTTCTACTTGCAATTCCTCGTACACCTAAGGATAAGAATAGAAGTTCGGGTTTGTTCTTATTTCCCTTATATGAAATAGATTCCAGTTGAGATACCTCTAGTGGCGTCTTCACAGAATCATGAGACACTGGTTCCCACTGGTCCACCATCTGACCGTCTGGTAGTTCGTCGGTGACAAGGATCTTATTTTCATACCTGTGATGTCAGATTTGCAAATAAAACCTTCTTTTTTATTTTTTTTCTTTTTATAATAAGAAAAAAAAATAACACTTTCATTGATAATGTTACAAGGAAGGGAGGATGAGATATCCTCAACAAGAACAAAAAGAATGTTTATACCTCATTGTCATAAATGAAATATATGGTAACAATAAATAATGATAATAATAATAATAAGAATTATATATTTGGACAAGGCTATTGATAATACAATGAAAGATACCTCGCAGCTTCCGTTAGGATATCTTCTCTCAGCCGTGATTCCATTTGTTCAACCCTGGCCCTGTTGATTCCCTTATTTGTACAAGGGCCATGATCAATTACAAAATAGATAGGATATTAGGACGCATTTATGTAAACTCTTACAAAAATCATGAATGTTTTTATAGAAACTAGAAAGCCGAAAATCCTCCCAACCGAATGAAATATGAATTGACCAGGTTTGGCAAAAGTTTTGAAAGCTGACCTACAATTTTTATAGAATATAAACCCAACTCCTTTTGAGATCAAAAAATAACTATAATATCTACATTACTAAAGAACTGGGATGAAAGTAGAAATTTTTGCAGAATATATAGTTAATCCTGCCAAATATGAAAAGGAAAAAAAGAAAGAAAACGGTATAAGCCTTGAACTTGTAAATATTGAAATGCTATGCAGGAATCGCATAGGATCAAAGAGGCATATAGAGTTTAGAGTTGAGAACATATGACATACCGTATATTCAAGGTTTGAGAAAGGCCTTTCCACATCACGCAATACAAAAGGACGTCCATTAATGTAGACTACCTGTTTGGAGGAAAGAAAAGCAATGTCTGGCTAATCAATAATGCATGTTCAAAAGGGATCTTAACTTAAAGAGTTCAATCAATGTTAGGCATTATCGTTTTCCCCACTCTTTGTTTTTGTTTTTTCCCCCCTTTCAATGACTTGTTCCCACCAGTTTGCTCTTAAAAGGTTATTGTTAAGAGTTTAATTTTATTGAATACTCTTGAAACAGAGCTTTGGATGCAAATAAGAAACTGCAAGACAAGTGTGTGTGTGGTTAATGGTTAAAGAAACAAATGCCAAGGTGCTTGACAAGCTTAATTAAAGAACATATAGGGCTACTTTGGCAATGTTTTTGGCTTTTCCAAAAGTCCTTTACACAAACCACTATACAAATATTATGTTTGGAAATAGTACTCAAAAGTCATTTGTACAAATACCAATGCATTTTAATAGTTATTTGGAGAAACTAGAATTTCTAACTTTTGCTTTTAACTTCTTCTACGTCTCCTTTTTTTTTTTTTTTTTTGGTCAAAAGTAAAAGTAGAAATTATGGCAAAAGCACAGAAACCCCAAATCAACCCATAGTCCACTCTCAAGTGAAGTGAGAACAAATTTTGAATGTCATACTCGTTTGTATGCTACTAGTTTATGTTTGTACGAGGACTACAATTAATTAAAAGAGAGATTTGTTTTTCACATTCGCAGGAAAATGTAGGAATAAGGAGCAAAAGGCCCTCAAAAGCGCTACATTTGACAAAAAGGAAATGCAAGAGGGAGAGAAGGGAATATTCCAGGTTAAGGCTATGCCTATAAATATAAATAACCATACACAGCATCCCAATCCAGATTTTATTTTTGTTGTTGATAATTAGTTATTTAATAGGTCTTTTAAGCATTGGCATTTGGCCCTTGGGTTGTTCGAATGAATATCGAAAAAGAGTTTAGTAATCCAAGTCACCATCATTCATTCATTCATTCATTCGTATTTTTAATGAAGGTTGAAGGAGATACAAACATACACATACACATGGCCTAATATAATATAGTATAATTTTATGCAAAAACAAGTAGCACAAGTAATGTAAATGGTTTGACCTTGTCGGTTGGAAACCCCAAAACGCGGCGTTGGTATAACTGGAGCATTATTTAATAAAAACATATATTTTAACTTAAAATTAGGGAAACAAAACAATCATCAAGGTGTAACCCATCTTCACTTAACTACTTTAATAATTTCAAAAAAAAAAATTTTAATTTGTGACATAGAATGAAAAGGAGTAAAGGAGGGTGTACAGGTTCTTCGCGGAGATTAATCCAAAGAAGATGGGCAGACTTTCCGATATGGTTCAGAACATTGTGGATCCCATCAATGGTCGGAATTGCAACTCCATGAACATGTAGTGAATCCGCCTAATTCCCATTATTAATTAATAAGGTTATTATTATTATTTTGTTTTTTACTTTTTTTTTATTTTTATTTTTTTATCCAAATAAGAATGAAAAAGAAAGAAAGAACGAACGAGAGAGAAATGAAAGGAGGAGGACCTGACGGTAGTTGGGAGCGCCGTCGATGTTGGGAGAGAGGCGTTTGTTGTGGCAGCCGGGAAAGTGGTCGCTCTTCAGAATCGTCTTCTTCCCCAGCACTGCCCCTCCTCTCTCCTTCATCACCTGCTCCGTCTCCGCCATGTTCTTCTTCTTCTTCTTTTTTTTTTTTTTTTTTTTGGTTAACAACAAAACAATTCTTTAATTTTCTACTAATTATGAAAATGAATAACCTCTCTGCCTGCTTAAATATCTCTTCCTTAGTCCTCTCCCTCTCTGAACTCTCCGACATGAGGAAAAAGAAAATTGAAACCATAAATAATAAGTAAATTTAAAAAAAAAAAAAAAAAAGAAAAAAGAATGGCTATAATGATAGAATGACATAACCAAACCTAAGCTGAATGAGAAGAAGAAAAAGAAGAAGAAGAAGAAGAAGAAGAAGAAGTCATACTTGTGGAGGTGATTGATGAAGGTCGAAATTGATTTGTATTTGTAGTTTTCTCTCCCTCTGTGTTCGTCAGATACAGACGGCAACACTTTCCTGTCTGCAATCTTTCAAAGGACTTCCCAGATGCCCAAACTAACTTTTTACTCCCTTCCAGTGCTGCTTTTTTTCTTTTCTTTCCTTTTTTGTCATTTACAAATTTTATTTTTCGTCTCTCAACTTGGATAATTTGGTAACTTTACTCTCTAAATTTTAAAAACCGATAAAAATACTTTACATAATATAAAATTATTTTATCTTTACTTTTTCTATAAGTTAAATTAAAAGAATTGTTGACATGCCTACAATTAAAATGTAACTTAATAATAACAAATTTTATTTTTGTCTCTTAAACTTTAATATTTTTATAATTTTATTCCAAAACTATAAAAACAGGTGTTTATACCCTCAAATTTTAAAGAGTTAAAAAAAATATCTCTTAAATTTTAAATTATTAGTAAAAATATCTATTGTTTTATATTTTGACCATATAAGACTAAAAAAAAAAAACTTTAATTTTATTTCCTAAATCTTATTACATTTATAGCTTTACTCCCGTATATTAAAAACTAGTATTTATAACCCTTGACCTTTGTGTCGTCAGAAAACTCACTTATATTTTGTTCACTTAAAATTGATGTGACACAAATATATTAAAAAGTTAAGTTAAATTAAAATATTTTTATTTATAAAAATAACCTTAAAAATCTATCAAAATTGAAGGGATTTAAATATACAAGTTTTTCAATTATCCCCTTTTTTTATGACTTCAATTTTAAACAAATCTTATGAACACATTAATCTTTTTTAGGTTTCGGTATATTGATTTTGTGTTTGTTTTATGTCTCTTATCATTTCTGATGTTGTTAGCTTTCATAATATTTATTTTTAAAATTAAAGTCATCACAAAAAAAAAAACAAAAAAACAAAAAAACAAAACAAAACAAAAATCAAAAACAAAAACAAAACAAAACAAAAATTAAAGGAACTTGTGTATTTATATCCCTTGAATTTTTTTAGATTTTAAAGTTTTTTTTATAATTATAAAGATTTTTAATTTAAATTAACTTTTTATTATATTAGTGCTACATCGGTTTTAAGTGGACGAAATATAAATCATTTTGCTAACAGTATAAAGGTCGAGATGTATAAGCATTAGTTCTTATGTTTGGAGATAAAGTTACAAATTTACTAAAATTACATAGCCAAAATATGAAATAATGGATATTTTTACTAATGGTTTAAAGTTCGGGGGTATTTTACTAACAATTCCATCTATTTAACTGATAGAAGGAGTAAAGATGAAATCATTTCATAGTTTAGTGAGCATTTCTATTAGTTTTTAAAGTTCACCAAGCAAAGTTACAAAAGTATCAAAACTCAAGGAGTAGAAATAAAATTTATACTCTTTTTTTTTTTTTTTTTTAACAAATCACACTTTTTCCTTCTAAACTTTAGGCATTGTCACAAAATACCCCATAAAATTCAATTTGTAATATTTAGTGGCCGTTTGGCTCACCAGTTTGAACTCAAATTTTTGAGTTCAAACTCAACTCAAAGCGTTTGGAGATGGAGTTCAACTCCAACGTACCTTTGAACCGCTACACAGTAAATCAAACTTGGTTTACTGTGCAACAAATCCAAGGCAAACTGCAGGCCGTTTCCCTATTGGCCATCTGATGTTCATCCACCGCTTGACTTCTCCATCCCTCCTCACCCATCGCAGCGCCTTCCCTCTCCCTCCTCAGGGCCTCGCCGAGATTGCGACACCCGTAGACGAACGGAGCTCGGAAATCATGCAAGCTCCGGCGTCCTCAGCGAGCTTGGCTTGGTCGACAGCGGTGACCTCAAGACTGGCGCCGCCGCACAGCATTTGGTCCAAACAGGGACGAGGTCGACGACAATGAGGATCCGAATGAGAAGTCCAACATTCGCTCTCTCTCTCTCTATCTCCTCTGTTTGTTTGTTTCTCTCTCTATCTCCTCTGTTTGTTTGTTTCTCTCTCTAAAAATCCCACTCTCTCTCCTCTATTTGTTTGTTTCTTTCCTCCGAGCTCCGGCGTCGTCCACACGACACCCTGTGATCGATGACGAGTTGACGAAGAAGTAGTGGCCGTGGCTATGATTGTGGCCGTGGCTGTGTCCGCCGCCGAGGGCCGAACTCGCCCGCTGCTCCGATGACGACGTCGACGGTCGTGGCTATGAGCGAGCTCGGAGACGAGCCGTAGCGAGTCAGGCCCGGTGGCTACGGCGGCGGCGAATTGATCGGCGTCTGAGATGGTGAAGAGGAGGTCGAGAGAGAGAGAGAGAGAGAAACAAGAGAGAGAGAGGTAAATGAAGAGAGAAACAAAGTTGGTCTATGAAAGAGAAAGCGAAGAGAGAGAGAAAGAGAGTTTTTTATTTTATTATTAGTTTTATCATTTATCACATGTTATAACTGTATTATTGATGTGTGTTTTTAATGTAGTTTATTTTAATTTTTTTATTTTTCTGATCAGACACCTACAAGAAATGTTAAATTTGATTTAAAAATTTTAACTCAATTTTTTTCATTTTGCGACATCTTTTGTTGTCTCAAGTTGATTGGTTTTATTAATTCAGTATATTGTCATTTTTTTTCAATTTTTTTTACTAAAACATACGATAGAATGTTAAAAAAAATTAAAAAATTTTATTTCACTCATTTTCTTAACATCCAAACAAGGTTCTTGTTTTTTTAATTTTGTTTTCAACTTAAACTTTTTTATCAAACACAACTCAACTTCAATTTTTTAACTTAAACTTTTTTACCAAACACTCAACTCAACTTTTCAACTCAAACTTTTTACCAAACACCTTACTTTTAAACTCAACTTATCTTAACTCAAATTAAACTTAAAAATCTTAACTCAAACTTGTGCACCAAACAGACCCTTATTTTCTCTGAACTTTGAAAAAGTTTGCGAATTTCCCTACTCAATTAAATTTTTTAACAAAAAATACACACGACACTTGTTGGAAGCATGGATTTCGGATATTAAATATGAAACTGTGAAGTTACACTTATAATTAGGTTAAAAGAGTAAATATTTATAATTGATTGTTATTTTTCCTCATACCTCTCTTATAAGTAATCTCATAATTTCACATTTGATAAAAGTAAAGGGTGTCACGAGTGCTACCAATGTATGCCACTTCATAATTTTACGCTTAACACCCCTAACTTATGCTTTTAACGAGTGTTATATGCATTTTTTTCATCAAAAATTTAATTGATGGGGGCAATTAAGGGGAAATAATATTACAAATTGAAGTTCGAGTATCATTTTGTGACAAGGCCTAAAGTTCGAGAAGAAATAATTTAATTTGTCCTTTTTTATTGAAAATATAAGGTAAATAACAAATTTGTTAGTCCTAATCAATGTGACGGTGAGTTATTATATTTTTATTAATAGATATAATATTTGATGTGACAATCATTTAAATACATATCAATATAAAATAATAACCCGCATGTATTTAAATATTAGGATTAGATTTGATGTTCCTAATATTTTTTATAAATAATCATATATTTACAAATCTGTTATAGTAATTTTTAGTTTTAAAAAAACTTAGTTACTCGTAAATATACTGTTTACTTTAATATACTGTTTACTATTTCTCTCTATCTCTTGTTATCTCATATTTAGGGTTTCCCTTTGTATGAGAATTCCACCGTTGCTGTTGCAACGGCTGGCGAGGGTGATCGGTAGTTTGATGATTTTAGCAGAAATGGAGTCAGAAGCTTGTAGATGGAAGTTTCTCAATCAAATCTAGCAGACAAGCTTCTGGCGGTTTGGGATCCAACAATGTCTTGGTTGTCCAATGATAGGTGCATCGATCTCTTACCTTGAGCTGATTGTTTTTACCTAAGTTGTGGCATGCGGCGAAGTGGTTGTCGCATGAGGCGAGAATTTTGCAGTCGATGTTTTTTAACATTAATGGTTTGTTCTTGTGGATTAGTTTTAATTTTGTAATAATGGAGGTAGTTTCCCCACTTTCGATTTGTTTTGCTGTGTGTTTTCCGTTTGAGTTCTTCTCTAACGGTATATGTCAACTGATTCCGCTAGTGGTTTGGCTAGATGGAGTTTGTTGTAGTTTTTGTGCTGCGAGTAATTGTTCGTCGATCGATCGAAATATTCTATCAATTGTAGATGTTTTTTTAAAAAGAGCTTTGTATATGCTCAATTATAGGATTGTCAAGGAATTTGAGGAATTCTCCTATCATTAGGTCTTAACTTATGTCATCCTCACTAAACTTTATCAGATTTTACTGATGAAATCGGTCTTAGTCGAGAGTTATGTCTTTTGGTGTTTGTATCTCATTTTATCTTAAATGATAATTGCCATTTCATTTGAACTTACGTAGTAGGAGCTACTGCTTCTAAAGACTAAGTACAAAAGACAAGTAAGTACAAACCTCACCTATAATTTGAAACAAATTATTTTCCTTATTGATGCTCTATGTTTATTATGATTTGCCTTTATGATGTGATGAATATATAAGTGAAATGTATTACTTTGATTTAAGCATTTGACGTGCATAATTTTTCTTGCATCAATATGATCAGCATGTTTCATAGATAATTATGTCATAATGATAGATGTATCGTGACATGTAAATCTATACATTATCATAATTAATAAGAATGAGACTAATGAAAGATAAGATTAAGTGTCGTACCAACCTTTAATTAGTTAGATGATATGATAATAACGGAAGTTATAAGTTATGACCTTGGAGGTTGTTGAAGGGTTTCTCCCCTCTACTCCTCATTGGTTGCAAGTATATAGCTACATACACAAAGACCCTTAAATAGACAAGATACATATAATAAAATATAATTGAATACACATAGATCACATGTATTTTTGAACATTCATGTTATAACGTGTAATGATATGATCTATAAAAATATTTTATGAGTTGTAGTTTGTACATGCTAAGCGAAAGCTCATATATGTGTGTTCGTGCTATGGATAACGCGGGTAAACAGCTCGTCACTTAGATGTTTTCTAGACTAGTGAAGTGGTGCGGAGGCAATGAAAGAATGGAATAGGGATACTACCATGAATTTAATTTCCGTATTTATATTTTTTAAAAATTATTTTGTATCGATTATCATTATAACTATGTTTTAATATTTTCGTACTACTAAACTACTATTAGTACTTTACGAAAAAGACTTAAGGAGTCTTTCCTTTTAACTCACATGATGTTATAGTTTTTTAAATATTATCTAAATATGAATTTGAATGTTATATTTATTATCTAGAAATTTCAATTTTCTCAGTTAAAATTTTATTTTATTTAACTCTTCAATTACAAGTATGATTTGTTTTAAAGTAAAAAATTTTTTTTATGTATTTTTGTAATCAAATATAAACAAGTGTTAAGACTATATTAATTAAAAATAAGTAAAGTAGTTAACAGTCTGAAAAGTCAGATCATTACAAATGAAATACCTATTAAGGACTTTCCGATACTTAAGTCAATAAAAGTATTGATGAGCAAGTAAAGATTCAAAGTATAGGCACAGATTCCATCCGTTAAGTTAGTAACAACATATCATATACATTATCATACAACATTACATGTATATATTGGCATTATATATATGTTAACATTAGTAGATTTTACTCTTCTTTTTTCAAGCTTTAATATCTTATTTTTAAGGCTATTTCCATTGTTTATAAAATATATATAAATAGATATTTAAATATATATAAAAATAGATATTTAAATATTTAAAAAAGGTTCTACTTATACATTTTATATGATTTTTGGCACATTTTTTAATAAAATGTTATTATTTAAAAAACCCTTAACTAATAAAAATACAATTAATATAAACTTCTCTAAACAATAAAATTATGATATTAAAAAAAAAAACTCAATCATACTCATTTTTCTCTCCACGTAAACGCATTTGTCATATCCCCAAATAAACAAGAAGAAAACCATGCTTACAATTTGAAGCCTACAACAATACCACGTTTTTTTATTTTATTTTTCCTTTCTTTCCTTCCTTCTTTCTTTCTTTCTTTCTTTTCTTTTATTTTTGAAAACTATTTTTTCCCTTGAAAATTCTTAACCTAACAAGTGTACTTGGTAAATATATCCATTTAAAAAATGAAATAGTAAATATATAAAATTTCCAATTTACTTCAACAATGAAAGAAAAAGGTTTCACGCCTCAGGAACAAAAAACAAAACAAAACAAAATAAAGAGAGAATTATTAAAAAAAAAAAAAAAGGAGCACAATAAAGTAAATATCAAAAAATTAAAATGATGGATGTGAAAAAAGATTTGAAATGATAGAATAATATTTATTTTACGAAAGTAGTCAGTGTAAATTTGGAATTTATAAGAGTGTATTACAAGTAAATTTAATAATTTTAAAATTAGGGTTAATTTTATAAAGGATTAATATAAAATTTTATTCTAAATTATAGCGCTTATAACACTTTACCTCTCGAATTTCAAAACGTAGTAACATGTCCTCCAAGTTACGTTCCATTAATAAATTTAGTCCTTCTATTAGGTTTTAAAAAAATAAAATCACAAATTGACTTGTGGTTAACTTATCATATAAAAATCATGGGTGTTTTAGTAAATCCTCATCTTTAGAACTTATGAAATTAAACAAATAATTTAAAATTTAGAATTATAATAATTAAGAAGACGAACTAATAATTACAAAAATTCAGAGAAAAAAATAGTAGAAAAAAAAAATTCCAAACAAAAATTAGTTCACGTATGATTTTTTTATTAGTGTTTTTTTGTTGTTGTTATTTTTCCTGATTTGATGTTCCTTTTTTGTTTTAAGGTATGAGTTCATTTATGTTTTTAATGTTATTCGTTATTTTCGTTATATTCTTTTTTTTTATTTTTTATTTTAATGTTCGGTAACGTTCTCATTTCAAATCAGAACAAGATGATTTTTATGTTAAAATGCTCGTAACGATGAGATGAACAAGACAAGATCTATTTTATATTTTTTTTCTGATCACATTTAAGATTTTTGCACTATTTTCTATATTACAAATCTTTTTTCAAAAGTTTTTATTTCAAACACACATTTCCAATTTAACCTCTAAAATACCATATCCAGATGTTATCCCAAATGGGCTCTATATATACTCAATTAAAAAGATATTTAATAAATTTCTATGTCGGGGACAAAAACTGTCAAATATTAAAAATTCAAGGACTATTTTATTAAAATCAAAAGTTTAAAGACTAAAGTGACATAATTTATATAAGGTGGGTCTATTGACACCCCCCATTTTGCTTTTTCCACTCACTTTTGAAAATCAACAATAAATTAATTTTAGAATTAAATTTTTTTTTGTTTTACTCTTTAGTTTTCCCAAAAAAAGCTCTCATAACTAAAATATTTGTCTTTCTTCTTCTTTTTTTTTTATTCTTTCTCTACATATTAAATCTAAACCACTATACAGTTTTTTAAAAATATATTTTGTTTTATTTTTATTTTTAAATTTTTTTCTCACGAGATTTCTTTTTTCTTTTTAGATATTTAATAAAAATTCTTCATCAGTTTATATTTTGAGATAAAAATCTCTGAACTTATTCTTTGGTATACTTCTTCTTGAGACTATAAAAACTTGAGGATAATATACTTATGAAGTTGAGTATTCCACAAGCATGATTGAAAATATTATGAATTTGATTAATATTTTTATTAGATAATTAAAAAAAAAACTCACAATTCAGAGCTTGTATGAATTCCTAACCATTTCTCTCTCCTTTTTTTCTTTTATAGATAAATGATAGTAATAAGTATCAATAGGTGTTCTAAGACATCTCAATTAAGTTGACACCCCTCTATGAACCTTTTTAATTTACATGTCCCAATTTATTATTAATTAAAAAAAAGAAAGAGAATAATGTTGAAAGAGGGAAAATAAAACAAGCAAGCACCAAATAGGGCATCGAAACAAAAAATAAAAAGTCCTATGAACTCAAAAGCTAGTCGGAGATTGGTCCCAAAGAATTAAGCCTGAACTTGCATATTGTGATTCAATCTTAAATATGCCTTGTTAAAAGCTTTTAGCGAAAACCTTGTGAGAATAAGACAAAAAAAAAAAAAAGAGTACATATTTACCAAAGGTCGGCTATCTTGAAAATCTATATAATGGAAGACCGATAATGTCTTTGTTGACTGTTGACGCAATAAAATCCGGACAAGTAAACCACCAATTTTCTTCTTCCAAGCACGTTGCATGAGAAGCCAATTTATCTACCACGTGGTTTCCTTCCCTAAATACATGAGAAACATAATAGTTGTTTTCTTGAAGATAGTTCAACACGCGCACTCATCTTGCAAAAAACTTCCAAGGTACATTCTTGCTTTTGTTTTGAAGAAGATCTACCACATACGTTGCATCACATTCGAACCATAGGTGAGTCCATTGAAACCTAATGGCATATTCTACGGGCGTGATGACACTCTAAAGCTCGGCTTCAAGAGCATAGAGAGCCCCTGAAGGCTTAGCAAAGCAATCTTTACAGAATCCTCTATAGGTTCGAAAAATACCTCCATATCCAGCAATACCTAGTGAATCATTTGCAGCTCCATCTATATTGACCTTGATCCACCTTATGATTGGCCTTTTCCATTCAAACTCAATGATTCAGGGAGCTCTGGAAACTCTATTTTGGAGCTTGAAAGTCTTCAAAATTAAGAGATCAACAAGATAATTATTTATAGTACCATAATTAATACGATCCGCCTCTCTAATACTGTTCCATATCAAAACAAGAACGTCATGTTTATTCGGGATCTTAACTTCAAAAACTGCCCCGGTACACAATTTCGATATTATCCACATAGTGGAAATAATTCCATTAATCCAAAGATTATAAACGTGTGAGCTCATACGGGCTTTAGAAGTTGAGATTAAATGGTCCTTAAGATCTCTTGACCTGTTGATCTGAAATTTGAAAGTGGATTGCAAGATGTTCCAGATTGAGATAGCGAAATCGCATTGAAGAAAAATGTGATCAATATCTTCTTCAGCACTGTAGCAAAAACGACAGCAAGAAGGCATGACGAATCCCTTTCTCCGTGGCCAACCGACCTGAATTGCCTTCCAAACAGTGAGAGATCGTCTTGGTTGAATAGAGCATCTCTAGATTTTATCTCCCCAAGCTTTTATTTGCTCGGTGGCCGCAAGCAAATTGTCATAAAAATCCTTCATCTTTGGAAGTCCCGAAGAGGAGGATTTCCAGCGCAAAGCATCAATGAAATCAGTAGCAATAGTAACCCTCTGTATATCACGAGCAATGTTAGGAAGAGCATCAAAAAACTGCTAAGGGAGGACCCAGTGACCCTCAACAATAAAACTACCCACAGGAATGCTAAGATCAACATCCTCATTCATACGGATTTTAGAATCAATTGGATAACCAATCCAATTATTCAACCATAAGTTAACCTTGGAATTATTCCCCACAAGCCAAATAATCTCCTCCATGAGCTGAGAGTAAAAAATTCTTACGGCTGGCCAAACAGACGAAGTGACAGGGCTGCTTTTAATGACACGAAAATCCTTGATACATTTTTTTTGTCTCAGGAAATCACAAGCAACGGATTCATCTTTCATCATCCGCCAAGCAAGTTTTTTCAAAAACACTGCATTCGTAGCCTCCAAGGAACGAATTCCAAGATCTCCTTCAGTTTTGGGAAGGCAACATTTTTTCCAAGCAACCGCGACTAACTTTCTTTTTTCAATATTCCCAGTCCAAAGAAAATTTCTCAATCTTCCGAATTAAATTTTGCTGGCCATTTGTATATCATAAAACTGTGATTTAATGAGCTCGCGACCACTGAGTTTATCAAAGTGAGTCTTCCAGCCATGGATAGCATTTTTCCTTTCCATTTTGAGAATTTTGAGTTAATCATTTCTCTCAATTATTTATCAAATAAATAATCAATCAAATCGATAGATTTGTTATATATCCACATCAAGCATATGTGTTTTCCATTTGCTTGTTATTTCCTAGAAAACAAAAAACTAGTTCTAATATGGAACTACAAAAATTATTGAAAAATAGGAATAATAACAAACAAAATAAAAGAATCTTCTGTTAAAAAAAAATGTCCTGGAAATAAATTATAAAAAAAAGCAAAATAGAACATTTAAAAAAAGTAAGGAAAAAATGTACATGAATTTAGACACTAATTGGAGGAGAAAGAAAAAAGTAAATAATTCATTTATAAAGGGGTTTTTTTAATATAAAAATTAAGAGGTGGAATAAGTAGTTATTTAATAGTAAAACTAATATAGTAAGTGGTTTTAAAAAATTGGTGAGAAAAGTAAAATGAGGATATTAATAGACCCACCCTTTACATAATTTAGAGGGTTATTTGCGTTTTTTATACATGTATTTTACTTTTATTCAGAAAGTATATTTTATATTTTGAACTTTTACATTTGTATTACAATATGTATTATTTATGTTTTTATAATTTCTTTGATAATACATAATTGTAGTATTTCTTTTTAAGGATAATTTAAGTATTTTAATGTCAAAATTAAGTATTGATCTAGAAAAGATATAAATTTATTTATTAAGTATAATTTGATAATATAAATGTAAAAATTTAAAATATAGGATATATTTTCTAAATAAAAATAAAATATATAATATAAAAACGTAAATAATCCTATTTAAGAGATTAAAGGAACGAATTACCCAAAAATTTATTTACCTCTAACTAGTTTTAATCGCGTGTATGTTTGATACTTTGTTGATTATCAAAATGAAATGCTAATTTGTTTTCTCATTTCCCTCTCTCTTTCACTCTCCATCTCCCCTGAAATCTCTCTCTCTCTCTCTCCATCTCACTCACTCACTCACTCACTCTCTCTGGCGAAGCTCTTGGCCGCCACAGACTTGCGTCGCCATCCACGTCGTCCGATCTCCGGCATCCATTTCTGATTTCCAGATGTGAGAGGAAGCAGCTTCGGAAGCTAATAATGAAAAAAAGGATCTAGAACGAAGGTCATTTTTAATAATTCTCTCTCTCTCTCTCTGTCTCTATATATATATATATGAAATTTTTTATTTGATTAAAATTCTCGGTTTAGTTGATTAAAATTAGATAATTGACGAATTTCAGAAATTACCCAACCAATCTTTTCCTTTCCTACTGCATAATCAATAAAATTCATGAGGAAGAAAGGAAGACAGTGAGTGAATATAAGGAGGACCATGAAAATTATTGAAAATAGTTGGAGAAAAACCTAGTTATTTTTGTTTGTTAGTTTAGTTGTTCTTAACTTTTTTTATTTTGAATTGTTTTCAGTTAGTTTGATTAGAAATGTAAAATTTTCTATTAGAAATGTAAAATTTTCTACTTTCAATTTCACTTCGAAGAACCGGATCCACCTATATTCAAAAATTGTTGAAATAAACCCTAATATATATTTGATAAAATTCCTTGCTCATGGTCACGGACTTGTCTTTTTTAATTTATTTTTTTTAAATTTATTTTTTATACGTGGTTGCAAATTGAAGGCATAATCGGAATCTTGCACACCTAAGACAATTTAAGTTTTGGTAGTTTCCAGGGAGGTGGATTGACAGGCGTTGGTGTTCGACTTTGAGTTCGAGGTCGTGTTCGAGTTTGTGTTCGTGTTCTACAAACCATTGAGAGCTGCAAATGGCAATTTTGACAAGTTTGAGGTGAGGATAGCAGCATAAAAGGCAAGAAAGAGGCGTTTGATTTCTTCTTTATTATTATTATTATTATTATTATTATTATTATTATTATTTTTCTTTTTTAAGTCCAGTCCAAAATTGTTTAACTCTTTCTTTTCTCATGTTGTTTCTTACTATCTCCATACAAGTTAAAAAGAGAGGAGGCCAACTCCCTTTTCAGTTTTTACACAACCAAAAAAGCCCTTCTTTTGGAATCTTAAAAAATTGGCCTTCTTCGAACCTTAGACCTATTACTTCAAATCCAAATGATTCACCTTCACCACCGAGCCAAACCCCTTGGGGTTGATGAGAAGTTGTCCTTTGAACAAATTATGGTTGTTGAATGACCTCTGCATCTGCAAGGCCTATAAAATAAGCACCCATTTTCTGCAATCATATTCACGACTGACCTCGTCTCTGTTTCTGTGTCTTTCTCTTTCTCTTGCATTGCGTGCGGCTTCTTCCTATCTCAAAATTTTTTTTATTTCTTTCTTTCTTCGATTTCTAAATTTTTATTGTTGTGTGTTTGTTTTTGTAATGTTTATATATAATATATATGAATGGAAAGTAATTATAAAGCCAATTAGCAGAGCAAAGGCGTCGATTAAGAAAAAGATAGCGCAAATTGCATTGAAGGTTGGCAATATCATTTACTGAAAGCGATTCTCCCTGCCTATCAAATTTCCCTATTCCTTTTTGATTATGGCCTCGAACAAGTCGCTACATTTCATTCTCTTGCCTCGCGTTCTTTCATCTGTTTTTGTTCCTCTTTTTCCAAATGAATTTCAATTTATATATATATATATATATTTATTTAGTTTTTTCTTTCACTTTCTGATATTTTTCTTCTCTTTTCGTTTTCCTTTAGAATTTTTTGGATTCCAATGTCTTTTTTCATCACTTCATAGTCGTCTTTGTACTTGTTGGTTGCTGATGGCAGCCACATGATTGGGTGACGAGAAAAAAGAATGTGTGGGCTTCGTTGATTACATGAAATATTTGGATATCTAATTTGGCTCTTAAATTGGGGAAAATTAAACTATTTACTTGAAACTATTATTCATAAAAGTTTGATTAATAGTGAGCCACTATGCCCAAAAAAGAGAAAAGGATATGTTGATGTGAAAAATTAAATAAATAAATAAATAAGCAATACTTCTTGAAGTCTAATAACACTTGCATAAAAAGAGTTTTCAGGGCTTTTCCCATCCTCTGAAAGAGTTGGTATTTCTTCTTGGTTGGAGAGAAATTGTGACCAAGAGATTGTTGATGAAGTCATAGATTTGTAATCCTTTTTTCTTAAAAAAAAAAGAAAAAGAAAAATGTTCTACGTTCTTAAATCTCTAATTTAACCAAGTCATTGAGATGACACCAACTACTTCATTGCCTTTTGTAGCAAAGCATGCATCTTCATCTTTTTGATTAATCGCCCATTACTTTATTTGACTTATCAGTTCTCATATTTTCTGAATTTGGCAATCGAGAGATATCCAATGACGAAGCTGTTGAAACTGCAAAGCTATTAGCACTACAGGATGGCATGTAGGTTTGGCCCTTTCGTATTTCATTGCTTCTACCAAATTTAGATTAAGATCAAGGCAAAATTCAAAATCGAAACTACATGAGTCTTGTCTTGTGCATACTAGGAAAACTGAAGTTTATCAACTATGGTTTTGCGTTACAACTAGATAGGTATATGCAAAACACACATCCTAGCTTTGCAATATTGGAAGGACCTTAATCCTGAGAAGGCCATTAGCTCTAATATCCTTTAAAAAAAAAAAAAAAAAAAAACGCAAATTAAGCAGTAGTACGGGAATCGAAGTGAAACAGTCTCCAAGGATTACGAGTTATTTACTCGGCCATAACATCTTAATAAGGGAAAAGTACAAAATAAATAAAATATTTTCGTTTAGTTCATGAAAACACATTGCTTCTGACTAGTTATTTTTTGTTTTTTGCGAATTCTACAGCTCTCTTATTCAGCATATATGAAGACGAGTTGCAGAGAGATATTAGGCTTAGCAACTTTGAAACATCAACGTGTAAACAAATCTGAGAGAAGAGGGCGAAAGTTGAGGAAGGAGTGAGAGTGAGAGTGAGAGTGAAGGAGATCAAATTGAGAGAAAGAAAGATGAACTCGGAGGTGGACGTTGACGGTTCTCATTCTCAAACGCAAAGTGACGACCCCGAGGGTGAGGGTTCCGACTTCCCTCATTCTCAATCTCAGGTTCAGCCTCTACTTTTTGAGCCTCAGCCTCAGCCTCAGCCTCGGAGGCCTAGGGGGTTCGCAGCCACCCAGTCCCAAACCATCACTCCTCCTCCTGTTTCTAAGGGTGGGATTGGGAGTGGGAAGAGAGAGAGGGAGAAGGAGAAGGAGCGGACCAAGCTTCGCGAGAGGCACCGCCGAGCCATCACCAGCCGCATGTTGGCAGGGCTTCGCCAGTTTGGCAACTTCCCTCTCCCTGCACGTGCCGACATGAACGACGTCCTTGCTGCCCTCGCCCGCCAGGCCGGCTGGCTCGTCGAGCCCGACGGCACCACTTACCGCCCTCATTCGAATCCTAATAATCCTCCTCCTCATCATCATATTGGACATAATGATAATGATAATGGTGATGGTGATGGTGATGGTGATGGTGATGGTGATGGTGATGGTGATACTTCTTACAACTGCTCGTCCATTGTTGATTCAGTTTTGGCAGACTCCACCACCAACAATTGCTTGTCTTCATTGTCTCCCACCAGTCTTGATTCTGTTGTTATTGCTGCATCTGCAGACACCCATCCTCGTCAAATTCATCATACTCCAAACTACACCATTGCCTCCGCCTCCGCCTCCGCCTCTGCTTCTGTCTCTATTCATTCCCCTCGTCCAAATGTCAGCCTCTTTCTCCAACCAATTTATTCTTTTTTTTCTCAAACTTTATTTTCTCACAAACTAACTGTTTTCTTTTGTTTTTGTTTGGTTTGGTTTGATAATGCAACAGCAGCTTATGCAAGATTTTCCTTCAACTTCGGGTGAACATGCTACCGATTTTACACCCACACCCTATGTCCCTATTTTTGTCAAGCTCTCTGTAAATTTCTCTGACTCTATTCATCATCCTAATCATGTTTTACTTGTTTACTCAGTGCTTCAAAATCTATCAAATACTAGTTTTTTACTCTCAACGACATGAATGAATACCAGCTGTTATCGTAACTATTTGGCAGAGTGGTATTGTCAACAAGTTCTGTCAGCTGGTTGACCCTGAAGGTGTAAGACAAGACCTAACCTTTTTGCAGTCTCTGAACGTCGACGGCGTTGTTGTCCAATGTTGGTGGGGAATTGTTGAGACCTGGACCCCTCGGAATTACATTTGGTCTGGTTATCGGGATCTTTTCAACATCATCCGACACTTGAAGCTCAAGTTGCAGGTAACTAACTTCTCCTTCCTCATTTAACATTCCAAGTACTACTCACATATTTGTTTGTTGCCTTCTTTTTCTAGCTGTTTGAGGCATCAAAGCACAATAAGATTCACTTGTTGATTATACATGCATCGATGATGCAACAAATGCAAATAGACGACAACCTATGCGATTTTAAAGTGGATTTTCTTTTTAATGTTTCATCACATGTCTAAATTTAATTTATGGGCTCTCTCTCTCTCTTCTATTGAGTTGTACAAATATCGAAAGGAAAGAAAATGGTAATTTTATTTTGGAAATCCTTGTCTTGTCCATGTTGTCACAAGCATCTCAAGCATAAGCTCTATTGTCCATCCTTGGATCATATTTGGTGAAATTCATAGTTTGTTTATGTTATTTCTGTGGTTTTCTTCGACTGTAACAACTTTGTTATTTATTTTTCAAAAGATGGAGAAATAAGAAGCATTCTTGATTCCTGGAACAGAATAGTTTCGGGATTTTAGTATCTAATTGAATGTTAAAGCATCTATTTCACAGCTGGTGACTCGTTTCTAAAGTCTACTCTTTGAAGGTTGTAATGGCATTCCATGAGGATGGAGCAAGTGAATCTGGTGAAACATCTATCAGTCTTCCTCAGTGGGTTATGGAGATTGGAAAGGAAAATCAAGATATATTCTTCACTGATCGTGAAGGAAGGAGGAATACTGAGTGTCTATCTTGGGGCATTGACAAAGAACGTGTCCTGCAAGGAAGAACTGGTATCGAAGTATGAAAAGCTCATACAAAGAAAGTCTTGTTATCCTTTTGAATAATAATTAAGTTTAATTCTGTTTATTTTGCTTTCCTGACATGGTCTAGTCCTATTTTCTACATCTGAGACCTATCTGTAGTTTTATTTTACTTCTTTCACTGAGCAGCGGTCAATATGCAGGTCTATTTCGACTTAATGAGAAGCTTCCGCACAGAATTTGATGACTTATTTGCTGAGGGCATCATTTGTGCTGTAGAGATTGGACTTGGTGCATCTGGCGAGCTTAAGTATCCGTCATTTTCGGAGAGAATGGGATGGAGGTATCCTGGTATCGGTGAGTTCCAGGTATTTGTTACAACACCCTGTGTATACTTTAAACGCCATAATCTTTACCTTCTTATTGATTAGAAGATTGTGGTCACTTTGAAAATCAAAGTATTACATATTTGTGTGTCTATCTTATTGAAATTACTGAATATTGACTCCAAGCTTGGGTTTCTTTGTATCATTTTAGGAGATTTATTTATGGATTAAAACTCCTTTAATCAAACTTTTATCATATTTTTACAGTGCTATGATAAATACCTACAACAAAGTCTGCGGAAAGCAGCTAAATTGCGTGGACACCTATTCTGGGGTAGGGGACCTGATAATGGTGGTCAATACAATTCTCGACCACATGAAACTGGCTTCTTTTGTGAAAGGGGCGACTATGATAGCTATTATGGGCGCTTTTTCCTCCATTGGTATGCTCAGTCATTAATAGACCATGCAAACAATGTTTTATCTCTTGCCAACCATGCATTTGAGGAAACAAAAATTGTTGTTAAGGTAATGTTATTGAATATGATCAACTCCCCCTAAATTAGTTTCTTATTTTGTTCCCTCTTTATGCTTCCTAGATTATTTATTTATTACCCTACTGGTCTTGTCCTGTATTCACCCCACCTAGCTGCATTTTCCAAGTCAAAAGGCAACTCCACAATCTATTAATGTTTGTTGCAGTGGAATTGAAGTATGAGTTTATGGAAATTTCAGTCTTTCATTAGTTGAACACAGTTATGCAAATTCTCTTATCCCTAATGGACAACCATTTCCACTAAGTGAATTATTCCATGTCGAGGAATCATATCAAATTGATCTCAGATTTTGGCGTTTCTTGCATTTCTTTTTTTTTTGGTGGCTACCCAAGGGATTGATTTCAGTAATAGTGGTAAATTCATATGGTGAGGATGCACTGTGGTTGAGAATTTACCGAAATAATCAGTTGCCAATTTTAGACTTATCTGTGAGAACAAGATAGGTCCAGTAACTCTGGTGACTATATGATAAACCTCCCATTCGCTTCACATATGTGAGGCGTGCTAAGAAGCAGGGGCAAATTGGTCCTATCGAGTGAGGAATGATGCTGTAAGAGCAGTGTGGAGTTTGTTAGTTTGTTATTTGTCTGTTAGATGGTCTCGTTTAGCCTAGCTTAGTGAGTGAATAGAAGGAAGAAAATGCATAGGATAGAGGGTGGGCTATCACTGGGAAATTGTAGAGCTTCTGGTCAGGGGAGAGCTAGCAAGTCTCTCGAATAAATGCTCTTTGTTTGTATTTGCTGCTTTGTCTTCAATAAAACTCAGACCACCATTATCATTTTCAACCAACTTCTCTGCTCGTTTTTGTCAGGTTATTTGGATGATACCAACTTTTCTCCTGTAGCTGGTTGTCTCTGGAAATAACCAATTTTTTTCTTTTTAATATTCGAACACTTGATCATATTTCATGCTTTGTTATTTTTCAAACTCAACCCTTTAAATGATAAGTTCTAATCTCTGAAACCCCTAAATGGCCTTTATCAGGTTGTCTATCTCTTGATGCAAAGTTGTGTGATAATTGTTGAGCATGAAGATGCAGGGGAATTTTTCCTCAGTTGCACAATTAAATTATTTCCTGATTTATCTACTACCCATCCTTTGACCTGTCTAGTGTGGGGTATATTTAAGGTCCGCTAATGTCCACCAATGAATAATCGAGAGAGACGAACTTGCAGGTTCCTGCAGTTTACTGGTGGTACAAGACACCTAGTCATGCAGCAGAGCTAACTTCTGGATACTATAACCCCACAAACCGGGATGGATACTCTCCAGTTTTTGAGGTTCTGAAGAAACATGGAGTGACGGTGAAGTTTGTTTGCACAGGCTTGCAGATGTCTAACCAAGATGGTAATGAGTTTTTGGCTGATCCAGAAGGTTTGAGTTGGCAGGTAATGACCAATTTTGCATCTTTTGTCTCAAGGCTGTGTTAGGTGTTTTACTTTCATGGGTATTACTTGCAGGCTAGTAGCTTTTGGTTAATGCTGATTGCCAAGTGAATCCTGAGGATTCTGTAGTATTAGGGTTGCAGTGCAGTGAATATTATGTGTTGAAATATACAGATATAGTAATAATTCGGTAGTTACAGGTTTTCAATTCTGCTTGGAATCGAGGATTGACCATAGCTGGTGAAAATGCACCATCCTGTCATGACAGAGAAGGGTTCATTAGAATAGTTGAGATGGCAAAACCGAGCAATGATCCCGATCTTCGCCATTTCTCATTCTTTGTATGTCAACAGCCGTCTCCCCTAGTTGAAGGAACAATGTTCTTCTCAGAGCTGGAGTACTTAATAAAGTCCATGCATGGTAAGGGTTTGCCTGTTTTTGAATCTTAATGCGTTTTGGTGAGCATTGCATGAAGGATTCCATATTAGAAGTGTGGGCATATTTGTCGAAGCCTGGAATTACTTGGGTGCTAAACAAAAGATTTATTTTAGTTTGAACTCGCTAAACTTATTTCCATAACAATTTTGATCACAGATCTTGGGACATAATCAAATTATTCAAATGGGGCCTCACCAAACAAAGTTGTTTTAAAAAAAATCTTTTGATGCCTTAAACTAATGTACTTCGGAATCTTTTTGTTTTGGCTTTGGGACAGTGGAGCAAATATATTTGTCCAACATGGCATTCATTTTCTGTCTTGATAAGAATTTCTCGGTGTGATGTTCGCATGTTATCCTTTTCTGATGCTCAGCCCCCGATCCTTTGCAGGTGAAATAGCAAGTGATTTAGTCTCCTGATGGCAAAATTTGACTCTATGGAAGAATCTTGTCACTGGAAAAACTGTAGAATTTGAGTTGCTTCCTTCATCGGGAGATTCGAATCGAAATCAAACTTTGGTTTCGCAGACAATAGTATGACTTGATTGTATGTTTCTGTAGTTCTATAATCGTCATGTTTTTTATTTTTTATTTTTAAGCTCTTATCACTCTTGTTGATTAAACTTGTAACATGTTTAACGTCATAAACCACGTTTTCTCAGAAATGCGAGGCAATTGGTTTTTTTTTTTTTTTTTTTTTTTTTTTCTGAAACCCCTCGACATAAGGGAACTATTTATTATGAATAGAAAATGTATAGTTTTGTAGTGTTTCTTATTAATAAATCTTCTTTTTATTCCTAGTCTACGGATGACACCATATTAATCTTTTGTCTTCTCTTCTATCTTTTATTTTCTTATTTGTTTTAATTTTTCAAGATTTATCATAAGCTTGTCATGACCCAAAATTGGGTATGGTAACATGGAAGTTTAATTAAAATAATATGACGATTTAAGAGATAAAATAAATGTAATACATAATATTCCAAAATTCGCCAATGCTTTTTGATAAATTTCAATTCTTGTCACTTTTAGTAAAACATTAGAGTATTGAGACATATTATAATTTCTCCTAAAGTCTACCAATTTTAGATTTAATGAAAACCGTTAAGTAATTTTTTAATTAAAACAGTGGGCGTTTAGAAATATTAATTTTTTTTTAAAAAGAAAACAGGTTTTGAAAACTCAACCTCTGGTATTGTCATACAAACGAAAACAAAGTAGGAAATAAAACACAAACATCCAAACCCAGCTTAAAGAGAGATAAGTTTGTCTTGGAAAAAAAGGGGATTAATTTTACGAATTCCCCCTTGAATATGTACCTTATTTCATTTTGCTCTCAAGTTTTCAAAACCGTTTATTATGCCCCTGAATTTTCTAAACCGTTCATTATGCCCCCTGAAATACCCAAAACTATTCAAACCGCCCCTCCATTTACTTCCGTTTATTTATTTAACAGAAAACTGATGTGGCACGTCATTAATCATTAATTAAAGATATTTTAAGTATAAATCTTAATTACTAAAGAAATATTAATTGAAATCCAATAATCTCGAATGAAATTTAGATAAATAGTAACCCTCCATGTCTCTCTTTGGCTTTGACATTAAACTTCTCTGTTATCCCATTCCCATTTTTTTCTTTGGCTTTTTGGATTGGGGCACGAATTGTTTTTTTTTTTTTTTGGTGGGCCCAAAGAAACCATGACATTAGACCTCTCTTCCATCCCATGCCCATACATATATATATATATATATATATATATATTTTGGGATCTGGGCACGTTGGATTTGGGCACTAAGAAGAAGAACTTCTATCCCATACTTGATAAATAATAAGTGCAGAAAAGTAAATTCACAGAACATTGGTATATGGGGAAAACTTTAATCGATGAAAACTATCAACAAAGTCAGGATTTCAAGTTAAATCATCAAGGGAAATTAATCAGAAGGGTACCTGAATCCATTGAGACAAATTAGAGAATGATGAAGTCTCTACAGTTAAATTTCCTTAGGTTCTTAAGATGCTCTATGTATTCTATTTGTTGAATGGGGAAGAAGGAGGAAAATAAATATTACGCATTATGATTTGACTTGGGGACCATAACCCTGATATACTAACTTAAATTAGAAACCCATCAACCCTAATTTAATTAGTAATAGGTTTCCACACATTAAAGCCCATACCCAAGTTAATATTTCTAGAACCCAATAAATAGATTACTTATCTAGCCCTATTAAATTAGATAGCTTATAATATAATTATCATTTAATATGTAAGCCCATAATACGAAATTAATAAAATCCCAATAATCTCCAACTTGGGCTGCATATATTTCTTAAAACAATTATATTATATATAGTCTTGAGTGCGCATTGAAAAACTATCTATTCTGAAATAACACTTTAGTTAAAATCTAGTTCATGTACTATATTAGTATGAGATTAAACCAACAATCATTACATATATTCATAACTATACTTATCAATAGTCACCATACCAATATATTCAATGACAAGATCGATATGAATGCGTAGCATGGAAATTACATGCAATGTGATCTTAAACATGGCTATTTCCATCTGGTCTAGCTTTATTCTTTAGTGAAATTGAATAATATTCAGAGTTTATAAATGAACTATATACTTTATTCTGTCAAAAATAAATATAAAACATGCATGCAACAAAGAACGTCAAAAATACAAACTTGATGGGGACATCAAGGCTCAGGAATACTCACGAACCAATTCAAGTTCCAGTTGGTCCGGTGACAAGGGTTCGAACTAAAAGATTCAAAGAAGATCTGAATAACTTAATCCAAAGAGTTCTACAATAAGAAGAGAGTGTGTTCACTACTGATGGAGTACAAAGACTGATTTTACTCATCAAAGTTGATCCGGAAGAGAGCCAAGGATGATGTGAACGTTTGTTTTCCAACAAAGAATCAAGCCAAGATTACATTTTCAAGATTTCAAGAAGTTCAAGATTCAAAACAAGATTCTAGAAGTTTAATTAGAAGATCTGATCAAGATTTGATTTCTTTGTAATCTTATTTTAGTTTTAAGTTTCAATTTAAAATTTGAATTTTAGTATCTTTATCTAGATTATATTATATTATAGTTGTGTTTATCTTAAAGGGTAGATTAGAAATTTTACAAATTGTGATTTTGGCTATATAAGGCTGATTTTTAGTTAATAGAAGGCAGTTTTTGATATTTATTTATATTATGAGTTATTCTTCTTGAGTTCTTCAAGAAACTTATCTGAACTTATTAAGGATTCCTTGTAGCATTCAAATTGACTTATCAAATGGACTTTCCATAGCCGTTTGTGGCATCTTCACCATACCAATATTCTTGTTTTGCTAAGCAACGGGTTGTGGTTTCTATCAAACTTGAAAGATCTTGGGTTGTTGTTTCTATATTTGATATCGGGTTTCGTCACTTGTTGGCATAGTTCGTATCAGTTGGTATCAGAGCCAGGCTTCTCCGGTTTGCCTATCCTTTTCTTGTTTTTCATTTTCAATTCATAAATAAAAAAAAAATTTTGCTGCACTAAATCTGTTTGTTCTCTCCTCAAATCCATGATATTAGTGTTTGATTCAAAGTTGAATTACTTGCTTTGAGATTGAGGTCTACTAGGATTTCCAAAAAAAAAAAAAAAAAAAAAAACTAATCCGATTCCCACTAGGTTTACAAAGCCTAGAAATGTGAATTAGGGTCCTAGTGTTTCTAAATCCGATTCTCTTGCTTCTTATTCCTTGCTACTCGTTTATGTGAAATCAAGGAAAAGAATTTGAAAAATAAAAGAGGATTCGAAAAAAAAAAAAAAGTTTGGAAACACTTTTTAAATTGTTTTGTGTTTAATCTTGTTTCTTACATCCTATACCTTTTTTGCCAAAACGCTTGAGTGGTAAAAATCATCAGAATCTGTGACAAATTTGATCTGTTTGTTTACTTCTCATCTTAATTTACTACTTGAATCCTTATTATTCTTGTTTGATTAGTTTTGAAAGAACTAAAAGAAGAATACAAGTGGAAAAAAGCAGAGTGTGTGAGTATATTAGAGGTAGAAGCCAAATTAGATTGGATTTGAGTGAATTATTCTTCGATTGAAACACGTGAGGGAGTGTGGTGAGGAACTTTTCCTTTTCCATATTGTTCTAACCTTGTTTGTAGATTTTAATCATGTCGCAAAATCAAGAGAAAACCACAAACGAAGAGATTCCACCACCCCTGGATCCAAAACTGCAAATGCAAGCATTAATGGGGGAGATGAGATGGATGATGAGGATGTAATTAGAACATATACATGAGAGGTTGTATAGAGTAGAAGAGGAAACACAATGGGGACAACCAGCATTTGCTCCGAAGAGGAACAGGTTACATCAAAGGGAAGTTGAGGATGTGGGTGAATTTGAAGAGGATGATTTCAAGGTGGAGTTTGATAGAATGTCCGTGGGTAGCCATAAAAGATATGGCCGGGATAGATAAGCAAGGAATTAGGTGAATAACAACTTGGGAAGTATCAAGATGAAAATTCCTGCATTTCAAGGAAAAAGTGATCTCGAAGGATACCTCGAGTGGGAAAAGAAGATGGAGTTAGTTTTTGATTGTCACAACTCCTCCAAATTAAAGAAGGTAAAACTTGCTGCAATCGAATTTACTTATTATGCTATTGTGTGGTGGGACTAGTTGTGCATGAGTAGGCGGCGGAACAGAGAACATCTTATTGAAACTTGGGATGAGATGAAGAGGGTGATGAGACGATGATTTGTACCAAATCATTATTATCGGGATCTTCACCTTAAGCTGTAAGGCCTCCATCAAGGTAACCAAAGTGTCGATGAGTGTTATAAACAGATAGAGATGGCTATGATTAGAGCCAACGTGGAGGAGGATCGGGGAGGTGACAATGGATAGATTTTTGAATGGTTTAGACTGAGAGATTGTTAACACAATTGAGATACACCTGTAATGACTAACTTTTTGACAGACTCGTGATTTCCTTTGATATTAAGTAAATCTAAGTCTGTACTATGTATGCATGTATAAAATGTATGATCTGATTTGTCAGAATAGGTTTGAGTTCTTATAAGTTATAAGACTTAATGTTAGTATGAGGCCTTTTGTCGAGAAGGCGAAATCATGACTGGTGAACTTGTTCTGGCATATGTATGACCAGAATAACTTATGACTTGAACAGAATGATACTGTAGTATAATAATGAGTATAGGAATTATACTGTGTTTGACCGTTATTACTGATATAGAATGAAGAATAAGGAATGGGATCACTTTAAAAAAATCAGGAATAATATTTGGTGCAAGGAGGACTAAATAGTTTCAAGTCCTAAGAAAACTCCATACGTAATCCAGTTAAGTGCAGATAAATTCTAGACTACAGTCCAGTATTACAGTACTATTAATAGTTAAAATAATATTTGTCTTATCTGGATTATGAAGGAAATGGACTGCATAATAGGAAGGAGTGCCAAACATGACCCTAATTGGAGGACACCTCATCAAAGAAAATTATCCAATTTTGGGAACTTTTGGTAATTATGAAAAAATGGATAATTATGAAAAGATTTTTTAATGGAATGAGCTTCACTTGGCCAGCGACCTTAAGGGACTTAAGGGTAAATATTTTACTTTTAGGGTCAAATATGTAATTTTAAGAAAAAAATTGTGAAAAATTAAGTATTTTTCACTTATAAATAGGGGTGGGGTGTAGAAGAAAACCCATTTATTTGGACACTAAAATTTTGGTTCTTTTTCAACTTTCCTCTCTAGCTTTAGGAAAAAAAAAAAAAAAAAGTAAGAGAGAGCTTGAAGTGGCCGGTTATTAAGGGGAGAATATTGAGCAAAGTTTTTCTCATTCCAAGACCTAGAACAACCTTCCAAACTTTAGAGGTATTCCTTTTAACCTTCTAAGAATTTCATTAACCTTTTTATTAAGGATTTATGTGTATTTCAAGTTTGGGTTGTAAGAGCATAAGCTCATGTTTTTTTGTACGGTTGACCGTTTTTGTACGGTTGATTTATGCTTAGGATACTTGAATGCTAGCCCTAAGAATGAATTTAATTTTTATGCTCTAGAATGGGTGTTTTATGATTACATGTACTCACCAAGTGTTTGTGAATATGTCTTCACATGTGTAAGAAGGAAAAAGTTATGTATGATGATGAATGGTGATGAATGATGAAGATGATATTGATGATGTATATTTAGGTTAAGAAATTAACCTAAAAACATAACTTGGTAAGCTAATCCATGATGTATTTTTAAGTAAGAAGACAAGTGTATAGTTAAGTATTATAAATGAATCTGATGCGCTGCATGTTGATGTAGGCTCACAGTTTCGATCGTATGAGGTAGTGTGTACGAAATTTTAAGCGAAAACCAACAAGATCCAAAACTGACAATTTTCAGATTTTACTGGACAATTTTTTGGAAACCTAATTCTGAGCCCTTTAGAGGCTGAATATGGAAAAAGTTAGAACTGCAAAGTTGAAGAAAATGGAAAACCCTAGGGGGTAGCATGGACATTTTTTGAAAATAAGGCATTAAGCCCTCTGTTTTTTTATTTTATTTTAAATCCGAGGCTGGTCAATACAGACAGTGTACACATCCATAATTGTTCAAAAGGGAAAATGAGTAAGTTAAAGACAGATTTAGGTTTTGGACAAACCAAAAGTTGTAGGTTTCGATGAGATCTACAACTTTTATGGAGAAAACTTTTTCAAAATTTTAAACCGATTTAAAGATAAAACTGGTTTTTCAAAACTATGCAGGGTATAGAAAATTCCTGCATAGGATTTTCAAAACTGTGCCATGTATAGAAAATTCCTACACATGCACTTTCAACCAAATTAAAAAGCAGTTTTCAATATTTTACAGTTTTACAACTTCTTTTCCAAAGAAGCTACGGTTTACAAAAAACAGTTTTAAAGGGGTTTTAATCTATTAAGAAATTTCACAAGTAATTTTTAAAAGATAATTTTAAGTAATAAATCAAGATAATACTTGATTTATGAAATCAATATATTTTTCAAGAAAACAAGGTATTTTAAGCAAAAAGGATAAGATGGGCCAAAGTTACTTAAAAACATAAGTAACAATTCTATGACAGATAGTAACCAGTTTAGAGAACAATCTAGGATCTAAGAAAATGAAATACTAAGCCCAAGTCACTTAGACTATGGTAAACAATTATATGACTAAAGGTAACTAGGTAGAGTACCAACTTATTATAATAAAGTTTGTATCTATGATTACCAAGAGTAATCAGATTGGATACCAATTAAGTATGTCATGGTTTATGTTAACAGGAGTGTAACTTGTTGTTGTGCTTCATTGAGCAATAGACCAACAACGTAGGATAACTTGTAAGTACAACTTCACCTATAACATAGTAAGTGATGCATATGATTTATGGTTTATTATTGTAGTATCATGTAAGCATGCTTACTAATGATAAATCACATGATAAGAATAAGATCAAGTTTCAAGTAATAAACTATTTTCAAGAAAGAAACTGTTTTTAAGTATGATGATAAGAAAGTTTTCTCGTGTCGTACTGACCTGCTACGAGGGCGAGTTTGGTCCATGGTTTGAGTTAGAATTGAACTGGCCGCCCCAATCACTCCATGACTGTACGCACAATATGTACACTTATGTTATGTAAGAGGCCCAAAAATATGCTAACCGAAGAAAGCATAATGAAAGCATAATTGGTACATGCATTATTTTGTTACGAAATGTTTTGCGGAAGAAAAGTTGTACTTATCGGACAAAAGCTCATGACTTATGTTTATACTATAGGTAAGTAGCCTACTGATAATATGTGATGCAAGACTGTGGAAAAGGGCACAATGGACTGTGAAACTCTGGGTTGAACACCGTCACATGTTTTGAACAAAAAAAAAAAAAAAGAATGTATATAAATGTCGGTATTATGTTATGATAATTTGATGGTACTAATATCTAGTAATTAGTATATGTTGTAAATGTGTTGAGATGGTTTAAAAAAAATATTCGTATTTTTACATAAGATAAGAGTAAGTTTCTAAGTAAAGTAAGTATGGTAACGACCTACGTAAGGCAAGTCATTACAGAACCATTATGTGGAATTTGAGGATTTGGTGCATATGGCAATCAAGGTTGAGAGGCAACTCAAGAGGGTGGTACACAGCCAAGACCAGTCCCAAAAAATTTGGGTGCAATACCTTATAGGTTGAACTACCCAAAGAAAGAAGAAAACCTATCCACCTTAAAGGCCAAACCCAAGCCCAAACTAGCCATCATTGGAGGACGCCCCCATAGGAGATGGGGAGTTTGGGGCAGATCATGGTGAGATGCTTGGTCTAGTCGCACAATGAGCCTTAAGCTTGCAAGCTAGATAAGAAGAAGAAGAAGTACAATGGGAGAACATCTTTCACAATTGTTGCCACATGAAAGACAAGATATATAGTATTATTATCGATGGTGGTGGTTGCACTAATTGTAATAACCAACGTTTTACAAAATTACGATTTTGTTTTTACGGAATTTAAGAAGTACTATATAAGTATTTATGAAATGCCTGATATGATTTTTATCAGATTTTGTGTGAGTCCTTATAGCTTTATAAGACTCAATAATAGCTTGCTTAGCTAAACATAAGGCCTTTTGAGCAAAAAGGTAGAATAACAATTTATGATTTTATTTTGATCAAAGTTTGACCAGAAAAGTCAAAGGTATGAATATGACCGTACCGTATTATAGCAAGCAGTATATGAATTATACTGCGAAAAACCGTCGTCATAGATATAATAGTAAGAATAAGGCTCAAGACCACTATAAAAAAATTAAGCATATTATCTAGGATAATAAGGGTTAAGTAGCTTTAAATCATAAGAAAAAAATTATATGCAGTCTAATAATACGTAGATGAATTATGGACTGCAGTCCAGTATGACAGTGCTGTTTTTAGAAAAAAACAGTATTTGTAATATCTGCATTAATGTGAAAATGAACTGTATTTTAGGAGGAAAGCCAAACAAGGCCCAAATGGGAGGACACCTTATCCTTGGATAATTACATGATTTATGAATTTTTGGAAAATTAAGAAAGAATTAGATACTTGGCCTCCAAGGCATCCTAATGATCGGCCACCTCATTGGTTTTTGGGCAAATATTTTGATCTTAAGGACTAATATGTAATTTTGAAAATAAAAATAAATATAGAAAATAAATTATTTTTTATTTGGGGGGAGGGGGGGTTTGGATCATTTTATTTGATTTTACCCCAAAACTATGGCTCATTTTCACCTTATCCTCTTTTCCTTATAAGAGCCGAACCCCAAAGAGAGAAAGAGAAAGAAAGAGAGAGAGAGAGAGAGAAAAAAAAAGGGTGGTCGGACTTATGGTGGAACCAAAGTAGGAAAGGTTTGATTCGAGGCTTAAAACCAATCTTCAAGCTTAACGCTAACCTTGTAAAACCTTTAAGCTATCCAATTAAATTTTGATTCAAGATTTATGAGTATTTCATGTGGATATATAAGAGTATAAGCTCATTTTTTTTTTTTTATGTAATATCTTAGATTTCTGCTTGATTAGGGTTAGTGGTTTTGATTTATGGTTTGGTGTATTGTTATGATTTTATTTGTAGACTATGTGTGGTATGTACGAATGCCTAGTAGATATTTGTAGTATGTCCCCACACACTCAAGAAGATGTATGGTGTGATCGATTATGTTGATGTTGATGAGTGATGCAAATAGAGTTAAAGAAAACCCTAAAAACCCTAGTTGGTAAAGATTCATCATATGGGTCTACATGAATGATTTTATGAATGAAAATGAATGCATGGCAATGGAAACATTACGTAACATACTACATGCTTGATGTAGGCTCATGGTTTTAACCATTCAAGGTAGTGTGTGCGTAATTTTACATAAGAAACAATTAAAATTGAAACTGCCAGTCTCGGATCAAGACTGGGCAGCAATCTGGAAACAGGATTTTGAGGCCTTTAGAGGCCAAATTTCAGGAAAGTTAAAACTGTAAAATTGTAGAAAATGGAAAATCCTAGGGGCATCATAGAGAGTTTTTAAATATAAGGCTCCAATGGCCTCTGTTTTACTAAAATCCGAACATAATTATGCCCAAAATCTGTGCACAGTCAGGCAGGTTCAACAAGGAAAAAGTGAACGTTAGATGCAGAACTGGGTTTTGAGAAAAGAATAAAAGTTGTAGGATTTTTTAAGATCTAAAACTTTTGTGAAGAAAAGTTTTTCAAATTCGAAACGGATCTTAAGATATAACTGGATTCTGAAAACTGTACAGAAAATAGGAAATTCCTGCACAAGATTTTCTAAATAGTACATGAACAGGCAATTCTTGTACATGCACTGATAGTTGGATTAATGAGACTGTTTTTAGTAAATTTCTCTAGACTTAGATCGTTTTTTAAAAATAGTGTATAAAATGGTTAATTAAACCAAGTCTAGTAAGGAAAAAGAAATAAATGAATTGGGCCAAGTAATAGGGTAACCATAGTAAGATATATGGTCATTGGATTGGTTACTAATTTGTATTCGGGCCAAAATTATTTTAAAACATAGTAACGAGATGATGACCATTAGTAACCGGATAGGTTACCAAGTTATTGGGTTGGACCTAAAGCCTATGGTTACTAATAGTAACCTAATAAGATACTAAATGCAAATGGGGCCTTAAACCTAAAATTCATTAAATAATCAAATAAGATATTGTTTGATTTAAATTGGGTCGTGTGCCCTAGGGTTACACTTAGTAACCCAATGAGTTATCATGGTAGTGTGTGGGGGACATGCAACTAGGACTGCCAAGAAATGCTGGTTAAGGATACCAGCTTTAAATGCAATAATTTATGACAAGACAAGATGACCCTTATCTTACGTCCTTTTGAAAATAGGGAAGTAACCTATTATTGCAACTTGATTTGGATCAACAAAACACAGGACGTAGCCTAACCAGTAATTACAACTCTATCTACAACATAGGCTACTTGTTTTGCTACTTGCATGTTTTGTTTAAAATTTATGCAGTTATGTGATGTATATGATTTATGATTTATTATGTGACATCATGAAGCATGTTCACTAATTCATATGGTAAGACTAAGGCGAAGTTTCAAGTATGAAATGGTTTATTAAATATGCTTTAAGATAAGAACAAGTTTTAAAGATTTAATGTAAGTTTTAAGTATGTTGGCAAGCAAGTTGCCTTATGTCATACCGACCCGCACTAGGTCGGGTTTGGTTCATGGTTTGAGTTGGACTGAGCTGGGTGCCCCAACCACTCTATGGCTGCATGCCACGGTATGTACACTTATGTTAAGTAAGGGGCCCAAAGATATACTAACCTACGAAAACATAATGAAGTATAATTGATTCATGCATTGCTTTATTAAGTTTTGTTTTGCGGGTTTATAGTTGTACTTGCTAAGTGAAAGCTCACGACTTACGTCTATACTGTAGGTAAACAACCTATCGGCAGTCTTTGATACAAGATGGTAAAGCTTGACAAGGTGAGATGTGAAACTTGGGATAGAGACCGCTACACGATTTGCTATATTATGTTATAATTTATGAAATATGTTGTACGGAAGATTGGTAATTCAGTACTAAAGTAAGTAAGTGTGTGTATGCATATGTAAGTATGTAATAAGATAGATTTTAGTTTCAAGTGGCTAAAAAAAAATATTCCGTAGTTCCGCTAAGTTAAATAGGTTAAGTAATTATGTAAGATAAGTATGGTAACTGCTTACGTAAGTCGGGTCGTTACGCTAATGTTGCTAGTACTTCCATGGTTAAAAAGCTAGGGCTCACAACACTTAAGCACCCTCGTCCATACAAGCTACAATGGTTAAACGATAGTAGTGAAGTGAGGGTTGTGAAGCAGGTTGTTGTACCATTTCAAATCGGTAAATATGAGGATGAGATATTGTGTGATGTAGTATCAATGTAAGCTGGACGTCTTCTCTTAGGAAGAGTCTGGCAATTCGACCAACGTGTGCAACATGACGACTTCACCAACAAATACTCATTCTCACGCAATCAATGGATATTCACTGTAGTTCTGATCATACTAAAACAAATCTATGAGGATCAAGTGAGGTTGCAAAAATTGAGTGAGCAAAAGAAACAAAGAGATCAAAAGAACTGAGAGAGCAAAAGAATGAGAGTTAAAAGAGGAGTAAGGCCATGCATAGTGAGGGTAATGTCAAATCTGGTGAGAAAGAAAATAGAGAGAAGAATTCGGCCAAGGAGGTAAAAATAGAGAGAAAACAAAGAAATTTCTATGCAAAACAAGTGAGGTTAAGCTAGTGTTGATTTCAAAACTGTAATAACCAACATTTTATGAAATTATGATTTCCTTTTTAAGGAATTTAAGATGTACTATGTAAGTATTTACGAAATGCCTGATCTGATTTTTACAAGATTTTGTGAGTCCTTATAGCTTTATAAGACTCAATAATAGTTCGCTTAGCCAAGCATAAAGCCTTTTGAGCAAAAGGTAGAATAAAAATTTATGATTTTATTTTGGTCAAAATTTGACCAAGAAAAGTCAAAGGTATGAATACGACGGTACTGCATTATAGCAAGCAGTATAGGAATTATACTGCGAAAAACCATTATCACAGATATAATAGTAAGAATAAGGCTCAAAACCACTATAGAAAAATCAAGCACATTATTTAGGACAATAAGGGCTAAGTAGCTTTAAGTCATAAGAAAAAATTATACGCAGTCCAATAATACGTAGAAGAATTCTGGACTGCAGTCCAGTATGACATTAGTATTATTAGTAAAAACAGTATTTGTAATTCTGTATTAGTATGAAAATTGACTGCAGTTTAGGAGGAAAGCCAAAGAAGGCCCAAGTGGGGGGACACCTCATCCTTGGATAATTACATGATTTATGGATTTTTTGAAAAATTAAGAAAGAATTAGATACTTGGCCTCCAAGGTACCCTAATGGCCGGCCACCTCATTGGGTTTTGGGAAAATATTTTACTCTTAAGGACTAATATGTAATTTTGAAAATAAAAATAAATCTAGAAAAGAAATTAATTATCACATATAAATAGGTGATGGAGGGGGGGGGGGGGGGGAAGGAGGGGGTTTGGATCATTTTATTTGATTCTACCCCAAAACTATGACTCATTTTCACCTCACCTTTTTCTCACAAGAGCTGAACCCCAAAAAGAGAAAGAAAGAGAGGAAAAAAAAAAAAAAAAAAGAGAAGGAAGATGGTCGGATTTGTGGCAGAACCAAAGTAGGAAGGAAGGTTTGATTCAAGGCTTAGAACCAATCTCCAAGCTTAAAGATAACCTTCTAAAACATTTAAGCTATCCAATTAAGTTTTGATTCAAGATTTATGTATATATCATGTGAGTATGTAAGAGCATAAGCTCATTTTATTTTATTTTATTTTTTTATGTAATAGCTTAGATTTCTGCTTGATTAGGGTTAGTGGTTTTGATTTATGGTTTGGTGTATAGTTATGATTTTATGTGTTAAAGTATGTGTGGTATGTACGAATGCCTAGTAGATGTTTATAGTATGTCCCCATACACTTAAAAAGATGTATGGTATGATTGATTATGTTAATGTTGGTGAATGATGCAATGAGGGTTAGAGAAAACCCTAAAAACCCTAGTTGGTAAAGATTTACCATACGGGTTTGCATGAATAATTTTATGAATGAAAATGAATGCATGGCAATGGAAACATTACGTAATGTACTGTATGCTTGATGTAGGCTCACGGTTTTAACCGTTCGAGGTAGTGTGTGCGTAATTTTACGTAAGAAACAATTAACATAGAAACCGCCAATCTCGGATCAAGACTGGGTAGCAATATGGAAACAGGATTTTGAGGCCTTTATAGGCCGAATTTGAGGAATGTTAAAACTGTAAAGTTGTAGAAAATAGAAAATTCTAGGGGACAACAAGGACGGTTTTTAAAAATAAGGCTCTAGTGGCCTCTGTTTTCATTAAAATTCGAACCTAGTCATGCCTAGTCCCTATACACAGCCAGGCAGGTTCAACAAGGAAAAAGGGAAGGTTAGAGGCAGAACTAGGTTTAGAGCAAAGAACAAAGTTGTAGAATTTTTAAGATTTAAAACTTTTGTGAAGAAATTTTTTCCAAATTGGAAACGGATTTTAAGATATAACTGAATTCTGAAAACTGTGTAGAAAATAGGAAATTCCTGCACAGGATTTTCAAAACAGTATAGAAACAGACAATTCTTATACATACACTGATAGTTGGATTAATGGGACTATTTTCAGCAAATTCCCCTAGACTTAGACAGTTTTATTAAAGCAGTTTGTAAAATGGTTAATTAAACCAAGTCTAGTAAGGTAAAAAAAAAAAAAAATGAATTGGGCCAAATAGTAAGGTAACCATAGTAAGATATATGGTCATTGGATTGGTTACTAATTCTTATTCGGGCTAAAATTATTTTAAAACATAGTAATAAGATGATGACCTTTAGTAATCAGATAGGTTACCAAGTTATTGGGTTGGGCCGAAAGCCCATGGTTACCAATAGTAACCTAGTAGGACCTGATTTTAAAAAATTGGGCCTTAGTAACCCAATAGGATTTTGATCCACATATGACTTGGGCATATACCTAAGGTTACTAATAGTAACCTAATAAGATACTAAATACAAATAGGGCCTTAAACCTAAAGTTCATTAAATAATCAAATAAGATATTGTTTGATTTAAATTGGGTCATGTGCCCTAGGGTTACACTTAGTAACCCACTGAGTTATCATGGTAGTGTGTGGGGGACATACAACTAGGATTACTAAGGAATGCTGGTTAAAGATACCAGCTTTAAATGCAATAATTTATGGCAAGATAAGATGATCCTTATCTTATGTCCTTTTTGAAAACAAGGAAGTAACATATTGTTGCAACCTGATTGGAGCAACAAAACACAAGACGTAGCCTAACCAGTAAGTACAACTTCGCCTACAGCATAGGTTATTTGTTTTGCTACTTGCATGTTTTATTTAAAACTTATGCAGTAATGTGATATATACATGATTTATGATTTATTATGTGATATCATGAAGCATGTTCACTAATTCATATGGTAAGACAAAGGTCAAGTTTCAAGTATGAAATGGTTTATTAAATATGTTTTAAGATAAGAACAAGCTTTAAAGATTTAAAGTATGTTTCAAGTATGTTGGTAAGCAAGTTACCTCGTGTCGTACCGACCCGCACTAGGTCAGGTTTGTTCCATGGTTTGAGTTGGACTGGGCTGGCCACCCTAACCACTCCATGGCTGCACGCTACAGTACGTACACTTATGTTAAATAAGGGGCCCAAAGATATGCTATCCTAAGAAAGCATAAAGAAGCATAATTGGTTCATGCATTGCTTTATTAAGTTTTGTTTTGCAGGTTTATAGTTGTACTTGCTTAGCGAAAGCTCACGACTTACGTTTATGCTGTAGGTATGCAACCTATCGGCAATCCTTGATGCAAAACGATGGGGCTTGGAACGGCAAGATGTAAAACTTGGGATGGAGACCGCTACGCGATTTGTTATATTATGTTATGATTAATGAAATATGTTGTACAGAAGTTGGTAATTCAGTACTAAAGTAAGTAAGTGTATGTATGCATATGTAAGTATATTATGAGATAGATTTTAGTTTCAAGTGATAAAAAAAAATTTGATTATGTAGTTCCGCTAAGTTAAATAGGTTAAGTAATTATGTAAGATAAGTATGGTAACGGCCTACGTAAGATGGGTCGTTACAAAAACGGTCGATGATTGTACTCATGGACAAGGAGGCTCTTTTAAACACTAACCAACTTGACTCTTTGTTGCCTAGTGCTGTTGTATCTCTCTTGTAAGAGTTTGAGGACGTATTCCCCGAGGAGTTACCACATGGTTTACTAACCATCCGAGGGATTAAACACCAATTCAATTTTGTTCCTGGTGCATCATTTCCAAACCGACCAGCATACAGGAGCAATTCGGAGGAGACGAAGGAGCTTTAAAGGCAAGTCGTAGAATTGTTGGAGAAAGGATACGTGAGAGAAAACATGAGTCTTTGCACAGTTCTGGTGATTCTAGTGCTTAAGAAGGATGAGACATAGAGGATATGGGTTGATTGTAGAGCCATCAACAACATAACGGTAAAGTATCGACACCCTATCCGTCATTTAGATGATATGTTAGATGAGCTGCATGGTTCTTGTGTGTTTATTAAAATCGATCTTAAGAGTAGGTATCATCAAATACGAATGAAAGAATGAGATAAATGGAAGACAACATTTAAAACTAAATATGGATTGTATGAGTGGTTAGTTATGCCGTTTGGATTAACTAATGCACCTAGTACTTTCATGTGCCTAATGAATCATGTCTTGTGTCCTTTCATTAGTAAATTTGTTGTTGTTTATTTTGATGATATTCTAATTTATAGCAAGAGTTTGCATGATCATGTCTCACATTTGCATTTGGTTTTGGATGTGCTTAGAAAGGAGAAGTTATATGCTAACCTCAAAAAGTGTACTTTCTGCACCGATAAGCTTGTTTTCCTAGGTTTTTTTGTGAGTGCTAAAGGTATTGAGATTGATGAAGAGAAGATCAAAGCCATCCAATAGTGGCCGACCCCCTCCAGTGTAGGTAATGTTAGAAGCTTTCATGTACTTGCTAGTTTTTACAGAAGGTTCGTGAAAGATTTTAGCACCATTGTTGCATCGCTTAATGAAGTTTTCATGAAGAACGTTGCATACAAATGGGGGTGAAGAACAAGAGAAGGTGTTTCAGCTTATTAAACACAAGCTTACTCACGCTCCTTTACTTGCTTTACCTAACTTTTCTAAAACATTCGAAATCAAATGTGATGCTCTTGGTGTAGGTATAGGCGCTGCTCATATGCAGAATGGGAGACCATTTGTGTACTTTAGCAAAAAGCTAAATGGGGCTGCACTTAACTATTCCACTTATGATAAAGAGTTATACGAATTGGTTCGCACTTTAGAGACATGGTAGCACTACTTGTGGCCAAAAGAGTTTATGATTCGTACGAATCCTTGAAACACTTGAAAGGTTAACACAAGCTTAACAATAGATATGCTCGATGGGTTGAGTTCATTGAAACTTTTCCTTATGTCATTCGGTATAAACAAGGTAAGGAAAATGTGGTTGCGGATGTACTTTCACGCAGGTATGCCTTAATCTCTACTTTTAATGCTAAGTTCCTTGGGTTTGAGCATATTAAGGAGCTTTATCATGATAACCACGACTTTGAAGAAGTTTATAGTGCTTGTGAAAAATCTACAGTGGGTAAGTTTTATAGGTATGAGGGCTTCTTGTTTAGAGAAAATAAATGCCTAATTGTTTAATAAGAGACCTTTTATTTTGGGAATCCCATGGTGGAGGGTAAATGGGACATGTTGGAGTCACTAAAACCCTAGTTATGTTGCAGGAGCACTTTTATTGGCGACATATGAAACGGCATATTGAGAGAATTTGAGGTAGATGTGTCACTTCTAGGTAAGTTAAATCGAGGGTTTAGCCGAATGGTCTTTACACACCCCTACCTATTCCTAGTTCACCACGGATTGATATTTCAATAGACTTTGTTTTGGGTTTACTTAGAAGCAAGCGTGGAAGGGATTCAATCTTTGTGGTTGTAGATCAGTTTTTTAAGGTGGCTCATTTTATCCCTTGTCATAAGACTGGCGATACTTCTCATGTAGCAGATTTGTTCTTTAGGGAGATTGTGAGGTTACATAGTATGCCTAGAACAATTGTATCGGATTCAGATGCTAAGTTCTTAAGTTACTTTTGGAAAGACATTATGGGGAAGACTAGGAACAAACTTTTATTTTCTACTACTTGTCATCCTTAAACCGATGGTCAAACATAAGTAGTTAACAGGACTTTATCCACTTTGTTGAGGGTTGTCATTAGTAAGAACATTAAGACTTGGGAAGAATGTTTACCACATGTTGAGTTTGCTTATAATCATACCATTCATTCTGCTACAAAGTTCTCACCATTTGAAACTGTTTATGGTGTAATAACCGAAATTTTTATGGACGTGCGATTTCCTTAGAAATAACATCAATCTAAGTTTGTACCACGTATGACAATGTGAAGTTCATGATCTGATTTATCAAAATATACTTAAATTTTATAGTGTTATAAGACTCTATTACAGTTTATCAAGTTAAGTATGAGGCATTACGGTGAAAAAGGCAAAATCATGATTTATGGTTTTGTCTTGGCCGATGAATAACCAAGACAATTTACGACATGATTAAGATGGTACTGCCGTATAATAAGCAATATTGAAATTATACTATGGCCAACCGTCATTACGGATGTAGAATTGAGAATAAGGATTGGGATCACTCTAGAATAATTAGGAATAATATTTGGAGTAAGGAGGACTAAGTAGTTTCCAGTCCTAAGAAAAACTTATATGCGGTCTAGTTAAGTACAAATAAATTATGGACTGTAGTCCAGCTATACTATATTGGTGATAGTTAAAATAATATTGGTACTATATGGATTATTAAGAAAATAGACTGCGTATTAGGACGAATGCCAAACATGGCCCTACTTGGAGGTTAAGTAATTGTAGATAAGTATGAAAATATTTTTTTTTAGTTTAAGCTCCCCATGGCCGGCCATTTAGGGACTTGGAAGGCAAATATTTTATATTTAAGGCTAAATATGTAATTAAAGAAGAATTTAAGGAAAAAAAAATAATTGTGAAAAATTTGAAATTTTCACCTATAAATAGAGGCGGGTTGTGAGAATTGAACCATTTTAGTTGACTTCTCAAACTTTTAGTTCTCCTCTCAACTTTTCTTTTCTAGCCCTTAGAAAAAGAGAGAGAAAGAGAGAGAGAGTGTGTGAGTAAGAGAGAGGGGGTGGCTGGTTGTTATGGTGGAAAGGTGGAGCAAGAATTTTTGCTCATTCAAGCACTAGAATCAATTCTGTCAAAGCTCTAGAGGTATAATCTTGATCCTCTAACTAAGATTTTCATTAAGTTTTGGTTTATGAGATTTAAATGTATTTCAAGTTATGGGATGTAAGAGCATAAGCTCATGTTTCTTATTTTCCTATATGATGGTCCTTTATAGTTGGTTTATACTAGATCTATTCTTAGGTTATTGGTTGCTAGCTCTAAGCAGGGGTTTGATTTTATGCTCTAAGATAAGTGTTAAGGTTATATGTACTTACCATGTGTTTGTGATTATGCTCTCACATGTTATGTGCTCACCATGTGTTTCTAATTATGCTCTCACATGTTTAAATATGGAGAATTTATAAATGATGATAATGATGATGATGATGTGAATATTATGGGTATGTTGGTTAAGAAATTAACCTAAAGACATAAGTTGGTGAACAAGTAAGTTATCAATATTGTATTTTTCAAGAACATGAGATAAGTGAATGGTTGAAGTTTAAAAAAAAACTAGCACACTGCATGTTGAAGTAAGCTCACAGTTTTGACCATTTGAGGTAGTGTATGTGGATTTTTAAGCTAAGAATCCATAAAATACAAGTACTGTACACGACTAGAACTTTTCAAGGGAAAAAACGAAGAGGAAATTCCAGCACACATATTTTTTCATTAAATTAAAAGGCAGTTTAAAAAGCAGTTTTCAAGTTTTACAGTTTTACAAAGTAGCTATGGCTTTATGAAAATAGTATCAAAAGCGGTTTTGAATCCATTTGAAATTTGACAAGTGATTAAAAAAAAAGAAGGCAATTTCAGGTATTAAATCAAGATAATACTTGCTTTATGGAATTAAGATATTTTCCAAGTAAGGTATTTTCCAAGAAAATAAGGTATTTTTAAGAAAAAGGGAATTTTAATAAAACAAACCGAAGTTACTTAGGAATATAAGTAACAATTCTATGACGGATGGTAATCGATTTGGAGATCAGTTTTCCTATGTAATAAATATATTATGGTTTTAGTAAGGTAGAACGATTCTTATGCGCTATTTGAAAACAGGAATATAGCCTGTTGTCTTGCCTTTTTCGAACGCTAGAGAAAGAGCGTAGGACAATTTGTAAAACTCATGCATTGATTTAAATGTTTTTACTGATTTGCATATTTTACAAAACATCATGCATTAATGTATGTGATGCATATGATTTATGTTTGTGACATATTTGTGTTTAATTATTGTGATATCATGCAAGCATGCTCACTAATAATAAATCACATGACAAGAATAAGATCAAGTTTTCAAGTAAGAACAAAAAAAATTTAAGATTTTAAGTATAATCAAATCAATAACAAGATTTCAAGAATGAAGGCAAGCAAGTTGCCTCTATCGCGCTGATCGGCTACAAGGGCGGGTTTAATCCTTGGCTGCGTGCTACGGTACATGCACTCATACTCATGATACGTAATGGGCCCAAAACTAAGTTAACCTAAGAAAGTATGATTGATTCATGTAAGTTAATATAAGAAAGCATAATTGGTTCATGCATTCTAAAATTATTTTGCGGGAAGAAAGTTGTACTTACTGGGCGAAAGCTTATAACTTATACTTATGCTGTAGGTAAATGATAAGATGCCTGCAGTCTAATTGGTGGGCCATGGAGACGATGCAGCAAGTGAAGGGTGGTGTAGGATACCACTACGCAAACTTTTCCGCAAACTCTTTTGAACTATAAACATATACACCATGTTATGTATGTGATATTTCAAGACTCCAGTTAAAAAGAATTACATGTGACTTTTTTAATCGGTTTAACAAGTAATATGTATGCATGGTAAAGTTTACCTATATGGATAAGTTTATTTATGTTGTGTTTTTTTATTTATTTAAATTTACTCTAAAATTCTAAGTAAGTTTAAGTATTTAAAATCAATATGTAATTTAAACAAGTAAGATAACAGCCCACATTTACATAGCAGGGTCGTTACATATGGTTTTAATCCTTTAATTCTGTTAGATTTATCACTTTATCTGTTTCTGAGCATGTGAACTTAGATGGTAAAAAGAAGGTAGAATTTGTAAAGTAACTCCATGAGAGGGTGCGACTCAACATAGAGAGGAGAACCGAACAATACATCAAGCATGCTAACAAAGGACGTCCCAACTTGGTTTTTGAACCCGGTGATTGGGTGCGGTTACACATGAGGAAAGAAAGATTTCTGGCATAAAGACATTCTAAGTTGCTGCCCTGAGGAGATGGTTCTTTTCAAGTGCTAGAATGGATAAATGACAATGCCTACAGACTTGACTTACTTGGTGAGAACAATGTTAGTGCTACATTCAATGTTACTGACTTAAGGGCACGACCTGATCTATGTAGGGCCGTGACTTCGTACTTACTTAAGTTAAATACCAACTTTGCAATGATCTGATTTCGTGAGGCCGTTACCTTACCATGCTTACTTAAACATACTTTATCTTAAATCTTACTTTTGCTTTACATAAAAATATGGATTTTTTTTTTTCTTTTTAAAGTCAATTTAAAACTCAAAACTCATACTTATTTGTATGCACTCACAGGAGTACCGAGGTTTCAAACCACATATTTACAAATCATGTTAGTTATCATATACTAGTACCATCGACTTATCATAAAATAATACAAACACATTTTACATAACATATTTCCAAAACCCGTGGCGGTATCCAACCCAAATTTTATAGTCTTGAATCAAGAATTGTCGGTAGGTTGTTTACCTACAGCATGAACATAAGTTATGAGCTTATACTCAGTAAATACAACTTTCTATTCTGCAAAACATTTTTAATAAAAGAATGCATGAACCAATTATGCTTTCTTATATTAATTTGGTTTTGGACCCCCTACATATCATGTGTTCACATACCATGGCGCATAGCCATGGAGTGGTTGTGGCTGCCAGTCCAATCTAACTCAAACCATGAAGTAAATCATTTAACATGGAGTGGTTGGGGTAGCCAATCTAATCAAACTCAAACCATGGACTAAACCGTTTAAACCTACCTTCGTGGCAAGTCTGTACGGCACAATAAAACTTGCTTGTCTTCTCTTTTTTTCATTAAAACTTATTCTCGGTTGATCATACTTGAAAACTTGAATCCTTTATTGTTTTTTTACTTGAAAACTTAATCTTGTTCTTTTCATGTGATTTATTATTAATGAATATGCTCTCATGATGTCACAATAATAAAACATTAAACATAAAACATATGTACATCATGTAAATCAATGCATGAATTTTTGAAAAACATGCAATGTAATAAAAATATTTTGCGCATGATATAGGCGGAGTTGTACTTACAAATTATCCTACGCTCTTGGTCTATTGTTCCATCCAGGCACGACAACATATCATATTCCTGTTTTAAACAAGGCGTAAGATAAGAGTCATCTATCTTACTATAAACCATAAAATACTATAGCAGTATCCAATCTGATTACCATTGGTAATCATAGATGCCAACCATAATATAGTAAATTGGTATCCCACCCAGTTACTATTGGTAATCATAGATATAGGCCCTAACATAATAAATCGGCATCCTATCCTGTTACTATCAGTCATACACTTGTTACTGTATTCTTATGTTTTGAAAATATCATAACTTTATAAATCAAGTATTTCTTATCATAATACTTGAAATTACCTTTCATAAAACATAGTATGTTTTTTTAAAAAATCACTTGGGAAATTCCATTGGATTTAAACCTTTTAAAACTATTTTTATAAAATCTTTGTCTCTTTTCAAAGAGATCATTAAACTTTCAAAACTGCTTTTAAAACAGCCTTTTAATTTATTGGAATGCATGTGTGCAAGAAATTTCCTGTATCATGCACAGTTTTGAAAATCCTATGCAAGAATTTCATGTACATTGCACAGTTTTGAAAATCCCATTTTATCTTTAAATTGGTTTAAATTTTGGGAAAACTTTCTGCATAGAAGTTATAGATCTCGTCGAAACCTACAACTTTTGTTTTTCGTTCAAAACTTAAATCTGTCCTTAACTTACAAGTTTTTCCTTTTAAAAAATTCTGACCGTATACACTGTCCGTACTGACCAGCTACGGATTTTAATAAAAACAGAGGCATTTGGAGCTTTATTTTAAAAAACCATTCCGTTTTCTACAATTTTGTAGCTATAACTTTTTCTAAATTTGACCTCTAAGGGCCTCAAAATTAAGTTCCTAGAAAAATGTCCAGTTAAATCCAAAAATTGACAGTTTTGTATTTTGTTAGATTTTACTTAAAAATTTGCACACACTACCTCAAACAATCACAGCCCTAAGCCTACATCAATATGCAGTGCATCGAATACATATTTATCAGTCAATCATTCCCTTGTTAATTTTTATGAAAAACATAATATTTGATAAACTTTTTAAGCTTGCCCAATTGTATTTTTAGGTTAATTTTCTTAACCTACATATTCATCATCACCATTATCTTCATCATTCATCATCATACATAACTTTTCTGATGCGAATAAGATTGCACATCCAAGCGTATATGACGGGGAAGTAACAAGCGGGATTGGGGGAACTCAGGGGCAGCGGCCACGTGATCCATTAGGCTTGCCAAGTGGACCAATTACGAGACTTAGAGCCAAACGATTTAAAGAAGCATTGAATGGGCTGATTCAAGAAGTGTGCACTCAAGTAAATTCGTGGAAGCCCATTGAGCTTGGACCATGTTATCATCAGAAGAGCATCACCATGATTGGAATTCTAGAAGATCCTGATCAAAATCAAGCTTAATTTTCAGCATGGCTACTTTCCGTTTTTAGTGTGTTAGGTCTGAGTTTGCTTGGATACAAATTTATTTATTTCTTTCCTTATTTAGGTGTCACTTTGGTGTAATGGCTGATAATAAAGCCAAATTTGACACATAATATTTCCTTTCACGTTTTAGGCATTAAATAGGAAGAGTAGGTCAGTTTTCTTAATTTGTTTTTTTTATTTCTTTTAGAATAAATCCGAATTTATTAGAACATAATTTAGGAAAAGGAAAACCTAATTGTATTCAGCAGCCTATAAAAAGGTCTGCTTTGGAAGCTAAGGCACTTTTTGGAGAATTCAGAAAAAAGTGAGAATTTGTGTGTTCTTGCATTCTTGAAAAGACTTTTGAACTTATCAAGTTATTCTTGTGGCGTTCAACAGCCAAACTTATCATCTAGGTTCTTGAGACGTTCTTGAGAGCCTTGGTGTGGCGTTTGTCAATATCCGAAGTCTTGGTTCTTATTTCGCTAGGTAACGGGTCAAGGCTCAAACAAGCTTGCGTCTGGAAGGTCTTCGGGGTTTGAATCAACATTTGGTGTCGGGTTTCGTTGTTTCATCGGCGAGGTTCATATCAGTTGGTATCAGAGCTTAGGCTCCAAGGCAAGTTTGAAAATTATCCTTTGATTGTTTTTCAGTGTTCTTCTTCTGTTTTGATTTAAAAAAAAAAAAACTTAAAAAAAAAAAAAAAGGTTGTTGTTCAAAAAAAAAACAAAAATTCCGAAAATCAGCGTCTGACTAGGTTATTTCGTATTACTGCTGGGGAATTAAGAAGCACAAAAAAAAAAAAAAAAATTACAGAAAAAAAAGGGTGTCTGACTAGGGTTGTCTCTTGTTTCTGCTGGGAGTACTCATTTGGGATTAGCACTCATTTGCTTCGATTCAGACCATTTGTCGGTTAAAAAAAAAAAAAAATCTGAATTATCAACAAGTATCATAATTCATTACTGTAATTCGTTTGGTTTGACCTAGCATCAAATACCTTAGAACCATCTCTGTTATTTTTAATCGCTTCCACCAGTTCATTGGAATTACCGATTGAATCTTTTGATTTGTTTTGGTTGTTTCTCTCATTGAATTGCTGCTTGAATCCTGATTGTTCTTGAGTCTGATTAAGAATCAAAGAAGGCACAACGAGTGGAAAAAGGCAAGAGTGGAGAGAACATAAGAGGGTTAAAAGCCAATTGAGTGACAAACACGAGAGTCACAAATCATTCTTGAGTGAAACACGTGAGCGAGGGCTTGAGAGGATCCTAACCTCATTTTGCAGGTTCTAAAAATGTCTCGCAATCAAGAAGAAAACTCAGCCGAAGAGGCACAACAACCAACAATTCTGAACCTACAAGTACAGGCCTTGTTAGGGGAGATGAGACGGATGATGAAGACTGAATTAGAACAAATTCATGAGAGAATGGATAGGTTGGAAGAAGAGTCAACTCGGGAGCGGCCGGGAAATGCGCCTGTTAGACAACCATATAGGCGAGTGCAACAAGGAGTGCAATGGGGAGATATTGACGATGAAGAGGAGATGGATGAGTTAGAAGAACCACCCATGAATCAGGGCAGGCATGGGCGTGGTTATGGGTTTAGAGAAGCTAGGAATCGGGTAGATAATCACTTGGGTAGTATTAAGATGAAGATTCCGTCTTTCCAAGGAAAATCAGATCCCGACACATACCTTGAGTGGGAGAAGAAAATGGAGTTTGTGTTTGACTGCCACAACTACTCTGAAATCAAAAAGGTAAAACTAGCTGTGGTTGAATTTGCAGATTATGCTATTACTTGGTGGGATCAACTTGTTTTGAACAGGAGACGGCATGGAGAACGACCAATAGAGACGTGGGAGGAGATGAAAACAGTGATGAGAAAACGATTCGTTCCAACTCATTATTACAGGGAGTTGTATAAGAAGTTGCAAGGCCTTAGGCAAGGGAGTCGGAGTGTAGAGGATTATTATAAGGAGATGGAGGTTGTCATGATCCGAGCTAATGTAGACGAGGATCGAGAGGCTACAATGGCTAGGTTTCTAATGGGACTAAACCGAGAGATCCATGATCGGGTTGAGATGCATCACTACGTCGAGTTAGAAGACTTGGTACATATGGCCATCAAGGTGGAGCAGCAACTTAAGAGAGGGGGTGGTACGCGTGCAGGTCAACACTCGGGTTCCAACCCTTGGAGACCAAGTACAGCCAGGAAGGAAGAGAAACCACAAATGTCTTCAACTCACAAGTACAAATCCGAGCCGAAGTCTGAAAACCCCAACCAGATTTCTAAAGGTAAAACTGATCTCTCTACTTCTAGAAACCGTGACATTAAGTGTTTCAAGTGTCAAGGCAGGGGTCACATAGCCAGCGAGTGCCCAAATAAAAGGTTGATGGTGATAAATGCTCAAGGAGAGATTGAGACAGAAGATGAACAAGAAGATGAAGTCGATGAAATGCCACCTCTTGAGGACGCTTATGAAGGGCAGTTCGCAGTGGAAGGAGAGTCATTAGTGGCAAGGCGAGCACTTAGTGCACAGTTTAAAGAGGAAGAAACCAACCAGCGCGAGAATTTGTTCCATACTCGGTGTTTTGTGAATAACAAGGTTTGCAGCGTTATTATTGATGGGGGAAGCTGCACCAACGTGGCTAGCACTGAGTTAGTGGAGAAATTGGCGTTACATACCTTGAAGCATCCACGACCGTACCGGTTACAGTGGCTAAACAATTGCGGGGAAGTCAAGGTAACTAGGCAAGTGATGGTAGCGTTTTCCATTGGCAAGTATGAAGATGAAGTGCTTTGCAACGTGGTACCTATGCACGCATGTCATATTCTATTAGGCCGACCTTGGCAGTACGATCGGCGAGTCACACATGATGGATTCACCAATAGGTACTCCTTCATCATCAAAAAAACAGCCCATATCACTTGTTCCATTAACTCCAAAACAAGTTCTTGAAGACCAACTGAAGATGCAAAGAGCAAGTGAAAAGAGAAAAGAAAAAGAGAGAGAGGCCGAGGCTGAGAAGAAAGAAAAAGAAAAGAGGGAAAAAGAGAAAGCCAAAAACGAAAAAGAGAGTGAGAGGGAAAAGGAGAGACTTACAGCCTTGTTGAGTGTAGGAGAGCAAAAATACAATTTCATTGCAACAAAAAGTGAGATCAAGAGAGCATTAATTTCACATCAGCCCCTTATAGTACTCATGTACAAGGAGGCCCTTTTGTGTACTAATGATCTTGCCGGTTCATTGCCGAGCAATGTTGAATCTCTTTTGCAGGATTTTGATGATGTCTTTCCCGAGGAGCTGCCTTCCGGCTTACCACCAATTCGAGGAATTGAACATCAAATTGATTTCATACCCGGTGCGACAATTCCAAATCGACCAGCCTATAGAAGTAATCCCGAGGAAACGAAGGAACTTCAACGGCAAGTCCATGAGCTGATGGAAAAGGGGTATGTTAGGGAGAGCATGAGTCCTTGTGCGGTTCCAGTTATACTAGTGCCTAAGAAGGATGGAACTTGGAGGATGTGTGTTGATTGCCGAGCCATCAATAACATTACGGTAAAGTATCGACACCCTATTCCTCGATTAGACGATATGCTTGACGAATTGCACGGGTCTTGTGTATTTTCTAAAATTGATCTTAGAAGCGGATATCACCAAATTAGGATGAAAGAAGGGGATGAGTGGAAAACTGCATTTAAAACAAAATATGGTTTGTATGAATGGTTGGTTATGCCTTTTGGATTAACTAATGCACCAAGTACCTTCATGAGACTTATGAACCATGTTTTGCGTGCTTTCATTGGCAAATTTGTAGTTGTCTACTTTGACGATATCCTAATTTATAGCAAAAATTTGAGCGATCATGTTGAACACTTAAGACTCGTTTTAGACGTTTTAAGGAGTGAAAGATTATTTGCTAATCTCAAGAAATGCACCTTTTGCACGGATAAGCTTGTGTTTCTTGGATTTGTTGTAAGTCCGAAAGGAATCGAGGTGGACGAGGAAAAGGTGAAGGCAATTCAGGATTGGCCAACACCTACTTCAGTGAACCAGGTAAGGAGCTTTCATGGATTGGCTAGTTTTTACAGGCGTTTTGTTCGAGATTTCAGTAGCATTGCTGCACCGTTGACCGAAGTCATCAAAAAGAACGTCCAGTTTAAGTGGAGAGAGGAGCAAGAGAAGGCATTCAACCTCATAAAAGAAAAATTGACTAATGCACCTTTACTTGTTCTTCCTAACTTTACTAAAACGTTTGAAATTGAATGTGATGCTTCAGGAATAGGTATTGGAGGCGTACTGATGCAAGAAGGAAGACCGGTTGCATACTTTAGTGAGAAATTGAGTGGGGCAGCCCTAAACTATCCCACTTATGATAAAGAATTGTATGCGTTGGTTCGAACTTTAGAGACTTGGCAACACTACCTTTGGCCGAAAGAGTTTGTGATTCATACGGATCATGAATCTTTGAAGCATTTAAAGGGGCAGCACAAGTTGAGCCGTCGCCATGCAAAATGGGTGGAGTTCATCGAGACATTTCCGTATGTGATCAAATACAAGCAAGGTAAAGAAAACGTAGTTGCCGATGCCCTATCTCGCAGGTACACTTTACTTTCAACTCTTGATGTTAAACTGCTAGGATTTGAGTACATTAAGGACCTGTATGCAATGGATTCTGATTTCGGTGATCTGTTTAAAAATTGCACAATGGGGGCGTTTGGGAAGTTTTTTTTGCATGATGGGTTCTTGTTTCGAGAAAATAAATTGTGTGTTCCACATTCATCTTTGCATGAACTACTCGTTAGGGAAGCTCATGGGGGAGGTTTGATGGGACATTTTGGAGTAGCTAAGACTTTAGGTGTGTTGCATGAGCATTTCTTTTGGCCGCATATGAAACGGGATGTGGAGAGGATCTGTTCGAGATGTGTTACCTGTAAGCAAGCTAAGTCTAGGCAGCAACCGCATGGATTGTACACACCACTTCCTATTCCTAGTGCACCTTGGGTCGATATCTCAATGGATTTTGTTTTGGGATTACCTAGGACTAAGAGGGGGAGAGACTCAGTTTTTGTGGTTGTCGATAGATTCTCTAAGATGGCACACTTTATTGCTTGTCATAAGACCGATGATGCCTCACATATAGCCGATTTGTTTTTCAAGGAGATTGTTAGATTGCATGGCATGCCTAGGACTATCGTTTCTGATCGGGATGCAAAGTTCTTAAGTTACTTTTGGAAGACTTTGTGGGGGAAGTTGGGAACTAAGCTTTTGTTTTCCACTACTAGTCACCCACAAACTGATGGTCAAACTGAAGTAGTGAATAGGACTTTGTCGACATTATTGCGTGCTCTCATACAAAAGAATTTGAAAACGTGGGAAGATTGTTTGCCGCATGTTGAATTTGCTTATAATCGATGTGTCCATTCAGCAACTAAGTTTTCTCCGTTTGAGATTGTTTATGGATTTAATCCATTGACTCCTTTGGATTTAATTCCTTTGCCTTTGAGTGAACGTGTTAACTTAGATGGCGAGAAGAAAGCTGATTTTGTTAAGCAGATTCATGAGAAAGCAAAGCAACACATAGAACAGCGGACAGAACAGTATGTCAAGCAAGCCAACAAGGGACGCAAGAAGGTTATTTTTGAACCGGGGATTGGGTTTGGCTACACATGAGGAAGGAACGATTCCCAGTGCAACGGCGTTCAAAACTACTGCCGAGGGGTGATGGCCCATTTCAAGTATTGGAACGCATCAATGACAATGCCTACAAGCTTGAATTACCAGGTGAGTATGGAGTTAGTGCGAGCTTTAATGTTTCTGATTTATCTCCTTTTGATGTAGGTGACGATTTGAGGGCAAATCATCGTCAAGAGGGGGAGAATGATGCGAATAAGATTGCACATCCAAGCGTATATGATGGGGAAGTAACAAACGGGATTGGGGGAACTCAGGGGCAGCGGCCACGTGATCCATTAGGCTTGCCAAGTGGACCAATTACGAGACTTAGAGCCAAACGATTTAAAGAAGCATTGAATGGGCTGATTCAAGAAGTGTGCACTCAAGTAAATTCGTGGAAGCCCATTGAGCTTGGACCATGTTATCATCAGAAGAGCATCACCATGATTGGAGTTCTAGAAGATCCTGATCAAAATCAAGCTTAATTTTCAGCATGGCTACTTTCCGTTTTTAGTGTGTTAGGTCTGAGTTTGCTTGGATACAAATTTATTTATTTCTTTCCTTATTTAGGCGTCACTTTGGTGTAATGGCTGATAATAAAGCCAAATTTGACACATAATATTTCCTTTCACGTTTTAGGCATTAAATAGGAAGAGTAGGTCAGTTTTCCTAATTTATTTTTTTATTTCTTTTGGAATAAATCCGAATTTATTAGAACATAATTTAGGAAAAGGAAAACCTAATTGTATTCAGCAGCCTATAAAAAGGTCTGCTTTGGAAGCTAAGGCACTTTTTGGAGAATTCAGAAAAAAGTGAGAATTTGTGTGTTCTTGCATTCTTGAAAAGACTTTTGAACTTATCAAGTTATTCTTGTGGCGTTCAACAGCCAAACTTATCATCTAGGTTCTTGAGACGTTCTTGAGAGTCTTGGTGTGGCGTTTGTCAATATCCGAAGTCTTGGTTCTTATTTCGCTAGGTAACGGGTCAAGGCTCAAACAAGCTTGCGTCTGGAAGGTCTTCGGGGTTTGAATCAACATTTGGTGTCGGGTTTCATTGTTTCATCGGCGAGGTTCATATCATTTTCCCTACTTAAACATGTGTAGGCATATTCATAAACACTTGGTAGGAACATGCAATCCTAAAACTCATTATAGAGCATAAAATCAAATCCATGCTTAAAACTTAACAAGCAAGATAATCTAAGCTTAGATTAAGCATATAAAAACCATAACATGGCAAAATAAGAAGCATGAACTTATATTCTTACAAACCATAGCTTGAAATACATATAAATCTCATAAATGAAATTCTTAGTTATAGGGTTAAGATTATACCTCTAAAGCTTTGAAAGAGTGGTTCTAGATCCTTGCTTGAATAAAAATTCTTGCTCCACTCTCCACCATAGCAACGGCCATCTCTGTAACGACCTGACTTTTTAAACCGTTAACTAGCTTACTTATTCTTATTCAATTTAATCTTAAACACTAATTTATATTTGATTCAGAAAACACATAATTTATTTTTTTATTCGAACTACGAAAGTTAGGATTACTAAATTTTAACGGAGGAAATTGAAAACCTCTAGCAACTAATTATCCAATTTAAAATCATACCTAGATGATATTTAAAAAGTTATAACTTCATATAATTTATAAAAAGAGAGTCTAAAGTCTTTTCTTGTAAAATACTCATACTAGTTTAGTAGTATCAAAACATTGGAACATAATTATAAACATAGTCGATACAACTTAGTTTACGAAATCTAAATGCGGAAATTTAATTCGTGGTGGTATCGCACTCCCGTCCTTCATCGCCTCCTCACAGCTTTGCCAGTCCATAACATCTAAGTAACGGGCGACTTACCCGCGTTACCTACAGCACGAACATACAATGATACGCTTTTGCTCAGCAAGTACAAACAATATCTCACAAATCATTTTTTATAAAATCATATCATCACATGTAATATCAAGAATGTTCAAAAATGAATATGAACTACGTATATTCAATTATGCTTTATTATTTACATATCTTGTCTACTTAAGGGCCCATATGTCGTACCCATATGCACGCAACCAATGGGGAGTTAGGGGAGCGACCCTCCAACAGCCTCCAAGGTCATATTTTATAACTTTCGTTCTTATCATATCCTCTCACTAATTAGAGGTTGGTACGACACTTAATCCTATCTTTATTTACCTCATCCTTATTAATTGTGACAATATGTAGATTTACATGTCACTATATATCTATCACTATGGCATAAATATATATGAGGCATGCCAATCATGTCAGTGCAAGAGAAATTTATGCACATCAAATACTTAATCAAAGCAATACATATAACTCAATACTCATCACATCATCAAGTCAAGTTATAGCAAACGTAGAGCATCAACAAAGAAAAACATTTTCTTCCATGCTGTAGGTGAGGTTTGTACTTACTTATCTTATGTACTTAAACTTCCGGAGTTGTATCTCCTACTATGCCGATTTGAGAAATTGTCCTGATTTAAACAATATCTCATTATTAGATAGAATTATAATAATATTACTTTACTCACTTTATAAACTTAATTTACTTATATTATAATTAACCTTAACAATTATTATTTTTTTAATTAATTATTAAGTGTTAAAATAAATTTCTACTAATTATTATTTAATTAATTATTTTGATTAATTAATTAATCAATTGATTAATCAATTGGTTAACTAATTAATTACGTAATAATTAATTATTATTTTATTTAATTGACTAATTATAATTAAATTATATAATTTTAATTGACTTATTAATAATTATCTTGTTAATAATTTAATTATGTTACTTAAATATTCTTTCTCATATAATAATTATCAATTATTAATTCTAATAGTAATAATTAATAATTTGATTAATCTAATAATTAATGTTTGGTTAATCTCTAGTTAATCATCCATTATTATTTTTTGATTATTACATCAATGGTTAATGATTAATTAATCTATAATTAATCATCTATTATAATTATGTAGTTATTCAATATAAAATCTTGATTATTATATTCTAACTCTTATAATTAATTAATTATTTTTTATTAACTACATTTGGTTATGTATTAATTAATTAATTAATTAATTAGTTAATTAATTAATAAATCAATCAAGATGATAAGGAGTCACCTATGGGTATACCTCTATTTTATTATTGGGCTAGCCCAACTCCTAAGTTATGTTCATTTAGTTGGGCTAAGGTAATCTCTTGGTATAAGCTCTGTAACCATCTAGTATATTTTATCTTGGTCAATTTAAAACTTGTGATTTAATTTTATAAAGTTAGAGTTTTCACATTATTTGATCATACACCTAAAAATCAACTCATTTCATAACTAAATATATTCATATGTTATGACTTACCATTATGTCACATTTTAATGTTTAATCGTTTTATCGGTGTAGGATTTTAACTTATAAGATTTATTTAGAATTGAGTATAATTCCGTTTTGGACACTTGATGACTTGTTGGAAAGCTTGAAACATCTAGTTTTTGTCTTTTTAACTTGTTTTCCAAGGTTAAGTATTTCAAATATCAATGTGGACGTTTTTTCCCAAGTATCTTATGGTAAAATCCCATATTACCAGATTATACTTCATTTTAAGAGATTTGTTAAAATTATCGTACATATCCGTTTTAAGCACATGATATCTCATTTTGAAGCTTAAGATGTCTATTTTACAGTGGTAAAGTCATTTCATTTATTACTTGAATGATTCATGCTATCAACTTAGGTTTTGTTACTGTTGGTTTCACATATGAACCACAAATCCAGATTCATAGGTAAGATTAGAAAAATCATAACAATTTACTTACAAGTCCAAATAAGACAAAAGATATGTCATTAGAAAGCTTATAATGTCTATTTTGTATGATAAGAACAGTTTTATAAGAAGTTAAGGTTTAATAACTCAAAAATTACAAAACCCGTGGCTAGTACAGGGTTCCAGCAACGATTTTCGGTTCGTAGCACAAAATTTTAAAATTCGTCAAAAATTGCACATTTATCCGTTCAAGGCGTAAGATACCTTGTTGGAAAGCTTGAAGAATGTAGTTTTTAGATCTATAACTTATAATCTAAAATTTTAAGTCTAAAGGATTCGGAGTATAGAAAACCCGTGGCTGGTCTGCATCCAGAGATCCATTCTCTCCCTAGTTTTGCGACACAACTTCAAATGTACCTAACTTTAGACATATAAAAGCCAATCAAATGATTCCAAAGCCTAAAATGAAACTTATCTTCTGTAGAATAATAAAATATAATTTATTTTTCATGCCAAAGTTTCTAATGCATGTCATATCACCATAACTACCACAAACTCGAACAAGGTTCTTAGAACTTACCGAAATGCTCCGGGAATCCTTTAAGATCTCGAACCTTCCAAGTTCTTCACAAAACTTTTCCTAGGTAACAAGAAGTCTAATATTAAGATCATAACTAAACATCATGATTTAGTTCTCCCAAAATAACTAAAACATAAAGAATACCACTAGGTTACCTCTAGTAGAACGTCCTCTAACTCCGTCTCACACTCCTTCAATCTTGGGGATGGGGTTTCTTAGAACTTGAAAATGGATGGAAGAGGGTATTAGAGATGTGTTGGAGGAGAGAATAATGTTGGTGGTTCTCCCCTTTTTTTTTTTTTTTTTTGAACTTGGTTGTGGCTAGAGAGCTAGGTTTTTTTTTAGTTTAACTTGTGTGAAAGTAAAGTGTGGTGTTAAGGGTTTGTGCTCAGCCAACTTTCACCCTAAGAGAGCTGTATTTTGAGAGGTAAAATTGAAAATTTTTGGCTGAAACAGCCCTTACATGGACGCCACTTTTGGGAGGGGTTTTTGGGGTGAAATTTGGTTCAACAAAGTGGAGATAAAGGGTCACTTTCACATGTCATTTCCTTAGGTCAACTTGCCTAAATAAACTATGTCATTTCTTACACAAGATTGCATGCATGCAACACTTTCTTCTTTTCTCATTTGTTCACATTTTCCCTTGCTTTGTAACCCACAAAACCAATTCCCTCTAGTCCTAGTCAAATTTTATTTTGTTTTTCTTTCTTTCATTTTCCACCATTGATCCAAGATTGTCATCTTCATTCTCATCTATTAGATCTTCCAACACACTAATCCTTTTTCTAAGTTCTTATTGGTCACTTAACACCTAAAGTTTGGCCATTGATTTGCCTAGGATTCTCTAGCATTAAATCTACACCATTGATTTTAAATCAAGCATAATGTTTGGTCAATTTTTCACCTTTGGATTTCCTAAGAGTAAACACTAATAATTCATCTTCTATCCATGTAACACATTAATTCCAAATCATGCTCTCAAAGCTTGACTATTGATATGATCAAAATAAATACTAAGATCATTAATTCGACCGATTAATAAAAACCGGGGTTCTTCCCAAAAATTATCATTATCCCTCTAATGCGACATAATAAATTTTTCGCACAAATTTATATATCGTTCAATTCATCATTCAAATTTCTCATTTAAATAGAGAACTTGACTTTGCTATATCATCGACATCATCACACCGATGATACATACGCAATCATTCGTGAGTGTGAAATTTGACATTCATTAAGATAATTCATTAGAAGTATATTAATGAAGGAAATCCACAATAATAATTCATGAATAAGGCTTATGAATTTCTAGGGCATCACAATCTACCCTCTTTACAAAATTTTCGTCCTCGAAAATTAGAATAAAAACGGATAATTTTTCCTTATTTCATCTTCATGTTCCCAAGTGGCTTTCTCGATCTTGTGATTCCGCCATAATACCTTGACAAGAGGTATGGTCTTGTTTCTGAGAGTCTTTTCTTCACGAGCCAGAATTTGCACCAGCTTTTCTTCATAAGTGAGGTCCTCGTGAACTTGAATTGGTTCATGCTCTATTACGTGAGACGGATCCGGGACATATTTCTTTAGCATTGAGACATGAAAGACATTATGCACTATTGACAACTCTAATGGTAATGCTAATCTATAAGCTACCTTACCAACGCGTTCTATGATCTCGAAGGGTCCTATGTACCTCGGGCTCAACTTGCCCTTCTTGTCGAATTGCATCTCGCCCTTCATTGGTGCTACCTTCAGGAAAATAAAGTCTCCTTCTTGAAATTCAAGGGGCCTCCTTCACTTATCGGCATAACTCTTCTGTCGACATTGAGCTACTTCCATTCGTTGTTGTATTTTCTTAACTGCCTCAGTGGTCTTGATAATGAAATCTGTGGTTTCCAATTGCTTTTCCCTTGTTTCATGCCAGTGTACCGGTGGTCGGCACTTCCTACCATAAAGTGCTTCATAGGGTGCCATCCCGATAGTCGCCTGATAACTATTGTTGTAGGAGAATTCAATCAATGGTAGCTTCTTATTCCATACTCCTTTAAAGTCCATAACGCAAGTACGAAGCATATCCTCTAAGGTTTGAATGGTTCGTTCGGATTGACCATCCGTCTGAGGGTAAAAAGCAGTGCTAAACTTAAGCTCAGTTCCTAATGCTCATTGAACATTTTTCCAAAAAGTTGAGGTGACACGGCTGTCGCGGTCTGAAATGATTAATAAGGGAATGCCGTTCAGCTTAACGACATTAGATACGTACAATTCTTCCAACTTCTCCAGGGAGTAAGTCACTTTAATTTCTATAAAACATGCTGATTTAGTCAAACGATCTACGATTACCCAGATGGCGTCATAACCTTCAATGGTTTTTGGCAATCCGACTACAAAATCCATAGTGATTTGTTCCCATTTCCACTCTGGAACTTCAATAGGTTGCAATTGCCCAGCTGGTTGCTTGTGCTCTGCCTTAACTTTCTGACAGGTTAGGCATTTACTCACGAATTCTGCCACGTCGTTCTTCATCTTATTCCACCAAAAATGCTCATTCAAGTCCTTATACATCTTAGTCGCTCCGGGATAAACAGAGTATGGAGTGTCGTGAGCCTCAGATAGAATCTTTTTCTGAAGTTCTTCATTACTAGGCACACATAACCTACCTTTAAAATTAGTTTCTTTTCCTTCCATGACTTCCTTCTTTATCCTGACTAAGCTAGGATCGAGCCCCTGAGCTTCCTTGATTTCACCAAGAATTGTGGGCTGGAGGGTCAATGAGGAAAGTTTTCCTGTAATGAGCTCAATTCCAAGCTTGAAGATATCCTACTGAAGCGGTTGTGGTAGTGCTCATTCAAGTCCTTATACATCTTAGTCGCTCCGGGATGAACAGAGTATGGAGTGTCGTGAGCCTCAGATAGAATCTTTTTCTGAAGTTCTTCATTACTAGGCACACATAACCTACCTTTAAAATGAAGAATGCCCTCATCTGACACACCAAAATTAGTTTCTTTTCCTTCCATGACTTCCTTCCTTATCCTGACTAAGCTAGGATCGAGCCCCTGAGCTTCCTTGATTTCACCAAGAATTGTGGGCTGGAGGGTCAATGAGGAAAGTTTTCCTGTAATGAGCTCAATTCCAAGCTTGAAGATATCCTCCTGAAGCGGTTGTGGTAGTGCTTGAATCGACATGAGGGTGGCAGATGACTTCCGACTCAGTGCATCAACGACTTTGTTGGCCTTTCCGGGATGATAAAGAATCTCACAATCATAATCCTTAACCAATTCCAACCATCTTCTTTGTCTCATGTTGAGTTCCTTCTGGGTGAAGATATACTGAAGACTTTATGATCTGTAAAAATCTGACATTTAACGCTGTAAAGATAGTGTCGCCAGATCTTAAGAGCAAACACCACAGCTGCTAGCTCCAAGTCATGGGTTGGGTAGTTCTTCTCATGCTCCTTCAATTACCGTAAGGCATAAGCTACGACTTTCCTATTCTGCATCAAAACTGCTCCTAAGCCCATCTTGGATGCATCACTGTAGATATCAAACTCTCCCTCGTCTGATGGAATCGTGAGAATAGGAGCACTAGTGAGCTTCTTCTTCAATTCTTGAAAATTTGCCTCGCATTTATCTGTCCATTCATACTTCTTTCCTTTTCGAGTAAGTGCAGTAAGAGGTGCTGCTAATTTCGCGAATCCTTCAACAAATCTTCTGTAGTAGCCGGCTAGTCCTAAAAAGCTTCGCACTTCAGTCACACTCTTCGGTGCTGGCCACTTGCTCACAGCTTCGATCTTAGATGGGTCAACAGATACTCCATCCTTGGAGATCACATGTCCAAGGAATTGAACCTTGTCAAGCCAAAATTCATATTTAGAGAATTTTGCATAAAGCTGGTGGTTCTTTAGAGTTTGGAGAGTGATCCTCAAATGCTCTTCATGCTCTTCTTGGGTCTTCGAGTAAATCAAGATATCATCAATAACTACAATAATAAACTTGTCCAAATATTCCTTGAATACACTATTCATCAAATCCATGAAAGCTGCAGGTACATTCGTCAATCCAAAAGGCATGACTAAAAACTCATAATGACCGTAACGTGTACGAAACACTGACTTTGGGACATCACCTTCTTTAATCTTCAGTTGGTGATAACCCGAGCGTAAGTCATTCTTGGAAAAGACTGATGCTCCTTTAGGCTGATCGAAAAGGTCATCGATTCTTGGAAGAGGATACTTATTCTTGATAGTCGCCTTGTTGAGCTCACGGTAGTCAATGCACATCCTTAACGTACCATCCTTCTTCTTGATGAATAAGACTGGTGCACCCCAAGGTGAGTAACTCGGACGTACAAATCCTTTATCCAAAAGTTCTTGAAGTTGCGTATGTAATTCTTTGAGTTCGGCCGGGGCCATGCGGTATGGAGCCTTGGATATCGGTGCTGTGCCTGGCATCAATTCAATTTCAAATGAAATCTCACGATCAGGAGGTTTTCCAGGTAAGTCTTCTGGGAAGACCTCGACAAAGTTTCTGACCACTGCCACATCTTCCGATTCGGATCGTTCTTCTTTTGTCGCATCAATGATATTGGCTAGGTACCCAACGGATATGCTATGTAGCATCTTTCGTGCCCTCATGGCAGAAATCATCAGCCTCGACTGTTTCTCAGAAATGTTGACATATTCGAACTTTTCTGCTCCATCAGGTTTGAACGTCATCTTACGTGCCCGATAGTCAATGTTCACATTGTACTTTCCTAGAAAGTCCATCCCTACGATGATGTCGTAGTCGAACATTTCTAAGATAATTAGATTAACGAACAGTTCTTTACCAGCGATAATTATTGGTGCATGACATAACTAATAACTTGACAACAAAGTTTCTCCTGAAGGCAAGGTTGTTCTAAAAGTTTGATTGATTCTATCCCTAAATTGAGTGAGCTTCCTAGCAAATGTATGTGATGCAAAGGAATGAGTTGCTCCAGAATCAAATAAAATAAGTACACCTTGGTTGGCCACAGAAAGCTGACCTGTCACCATATTCGAGGTTCAAGCTTCAACATCATTCTTGGTGTAGGCGAAAATGTGAGCATTCAGTCCCGGCGAGGCCTCCAAACGTCCTTGGCAAATCTGTGGGCCCTCGATTTTGGCTTGCATGTTGTGGAGTTGAGTCCCTTTTGGCTTTAACTGGTTCTGTCCAGTCTGATTCTGCTTGTTGGAATAGCAATTCTTAGCATTATGACCCTCCTTACCACATAAGTAATAAGCATTTGAGCCAAGTTTGCATTCCCTCGGATTCTTCTTCCCACATTTGGTACATGTAGGATAAACAGTGTTTTTCTTCTTCTGGGGATGGCACTTCTGGTTCTTGTTCCCATTGAAATTCCCTTTTCGCTTGTTGTGGTTCTGATTAAAGTAATTGCCATTAGGATTGGATCTATTTCCCTGGTTGTTTGGTTGATTTCCTTGGTTCTGCTTCGATTACGACTTCTCTTTCTTCTTCTCTTCAAAGAACTTGGCCCTCTCTTGTTTAGCTTGAGCAAGATGATACTCCGCACATAGTGCTCTTTTGACACATTCAGCAACAGTTGTAGGTGGTTTCTCGTCACTATCGATCACTATTGCAATTTCAGGGCGAAACATGTCCAACATCCGCCTAACCCTTTCATCCTCAGTTGGCACAAGGTGAGGGCAGAGTCCTGCTAGTTGGTCGAACTTGTGGACAGCCTCAGTTACGGACATAGTGCCTTGCTTGATGTTGTTGAATTCATTCTGTTGTGCTTTCATAGCCATCCGATTATAGAATTTGTCATTAAATTCCTGAATGAAGTCATTCCATGTCATCTCAAGTACATTCCTCCTCATTTGCACAATTTCCCACCAATAACGAGCATCCTTCTTCATGACATAGGAAGCACAAAACACTTTTTCTTGATCCATGAGATTCATAAAGTTCAAGACTATTTGAAGGGAAGTTAACTATTCTTCAACCTCCAAAGGATTGGTGGATCCTTCGAATTCTGGTGGTTTCATACGTCGGAACCTCTCATACAACGGTTCCTGTCGAATCATAGGTTGGGTGACTTGTGCCGCAGGCACAGCTGGTGTTGTAGGTTGAGCTGGGACAGCTGGTGGAGGGGGTACTTCTTGATTTTGTTGAGCAAGCTGTTCGCGGAGATTCTGCATTTCATGCTCTTGGTCCTCCAATCTACGTTGAAGGTTAACAACCATTTCAGCTAGGTTCGCTTCTTGTGGTCATCTTGCTGCTACCGCTCGAGGACGTACCATGACTTTATATATGACTCTAGTGTTCAACCTAAAAGAACCATGCTTGTTTAATATCTCGTACGCAATTATTTTAGCTTAATCATAGTCTTATGACATAAGTTTTATTTAAACATATATGACAGATGTATGACCTATAAATCATGGCATATCATATCTTAAAAGTATAATGTCATATCATCACATAGTCATAAGTTCACATAACGATCAACTACATTAGTCATAATCAGTCATAGGGATACATAAACCATAAAGATAACACAGGTGTCACCAAACACATAAAATAGATAATAGATAAAACATCCATGACAAATGACAAACATTTGATAGTAACTACTACACTCGATCTCCTACTGATACTCATGGACCATCAGTCTCGTCATCTTCTCCTTCAGTGAAAACCTCAGTAGGGTCCTCCTCTTCTGAACCAATGCGAGCATCATCGTCTCCCACGGCTTTTGGTTGGTGTGGGGCTGGTGTCCCAACATGGCTGCTAGCATCATCCACATTCTCTAATTCCCTTATTGGAGGAGTATCTACCCTTTCTTCTCTCAGGTGCATCTCAGCGTAAATGATCTCTGAACATAAGTGATCATAATCTGGATATAGTTGGGGAAAGTACACAAGTGCTCGTATGTCGTGGGGAACTCCCTGCCAAAACAGCTCACATGCATCTTCTTGGCGCAGTTCATAAGGGCACTCAACTAGGAGATCCTCTTCGAATCGGCGTTTGTACTCCTGCTTGCTCTCACCATGAACAGGTGCCCATCTCGCTGCCCAAGTGAAGAAACGACATCCTTGTGCATAGATCAAGTCAGCCATCCTCTTTCTATAAAGGAAAGGACCTGGAAAGTACTCCGTAATGTTGCGACGGAAATCCCTCCAATGCACGAGGTTCAGTTCTTGTCTAATAGACTCCCACCAACGCCTAGCAGCACCCCTCAGCTGGATTACTGCCAGTCTCAACCATGCCCCTCGTATTATGCCACACGAGCTGCATAAGGACTCGATGTGATGTAGCCAATCTCCCGGGTGAGTTTCCCTATAGTAGTAATCTGGCTTGGATCTCCGAAATGCAGCTGTTATTTTGGCACCAAGCTCACTAAGAAGTGTGTCTTCAGATGATGATCCTCTAATTGATGGCATGTTGATAGTATAGGAATGCCTAATTTTAAAATTAAAGCTAATAACAACCACAAATAAATAAAATAAAAATTCGATTTTACTTGGACAGGCATGCAACTGATGTGGAAACGACGTAAAGTAGGATGTTAGGATACCGTTCTGATACCAACTGTAACGACCCGACTTTTCGAACCGTTAACTAGCTTACTTATTCTTATTCAATTTAATCTTAAACACTCATTTATATTTGATTCAGAAAACACAGAATTTTTTTTCATTCGGATTACGAAAGTTAGGATTACCAAATTTTAACGGAGGAAATTGAAAACCTCTGGCAACTAATTATCCAATTTAAAATCGTACCTAGATGATATTTAAAAAGTTATAACTTCATATAATTTATAAAAAGAGAGTCTAAAGTTTTTTCTTGTAAAATGCTCATACTAGTTTAGTAGTACCAAATCATTGGAACATAATTATAAACATAATCGATACAACACAGTTTAAAAAAATTAAATGCAGAAATTTAATTCGTGGTGGTATCCCACTCCTGTCCTTCATCGCCTCCGCACAGTTTTGCCAGTCCATAACATCTAAGTAACGGGCTGCTTACCTGCGTTACCTACAGAACGAACACACAATGATGAGCTTTCGCTCAACAAGTACAAACAATATCTCACAAATCATTTTTTATAAAATCATATCATCACATGTAATATCAAGAATGTTCAAAAATGCATATGAACTACGTATATTCCACTATGCTTTATTATTTACATATCTTGTCTACTTAAGGGCCCCTATGTCGTACCCATATGCGTGCAACCAATGGGGAATAAGGGGAGCGACCCTCCAACAGCCTCAAAGGTCATATTTTATAACTTTCGTTTTTATCATATCCTCTCACTAATTGGAGGTTGGTACGACACTTAATCCTATCTTTATTTACCTCATCCTTATTAATTGTGACAATATGTAGATTTACATGTCATTATATATCTATCACTATGGCACAAATATATGTGAGGCATGCCGATCATGTCAGTGCAAGAGAAATTTATGCACATCAAATACTTAATCAAAGCAATACGTATAACTCATATACTCATCACATTATCAAGTCAAGTTATAGCAAACGTAGAGCATCAACAAAGAAAAACATTTTATTTCATGCTGTAGGTGAGGTTTGTACTTACCTGTCTTATGTACTTAAGCTTCCGGAGTTGTATCTCCTACTATGGCGATTTAAGAAATTGTCCTGATTTAAACAATATCTCATTATTAGATAGAATTATAGCAATATTACTTTATTCACTTTATAAACTTAATTTACTTATATTATAATTAACCTTAACAATTATTCTTTTTTTAATTAATTATTAAGTTTAAAATAAATTTCTACTAATTATTATTTAATTAATTATTTTGATTAATTAATTAATCAATTGATTAATTAATTGGTTAACTAATTAATTAAGTAATAATTAATTATTATTTTATTTAATTGACTAATTATAATTAAATTATATAATTTTAATTGACTTATTAATAATTATCTTGTTAATAATTTAATCATGTTACTTAAATATTCTTTCTCATATAATTATTAATTCTAATAGTAATAATTAATAATTTGATTAATCTAATAATTAATGTTTGGTTAATCTCTAGTTAATCATCCATTATTATTTTTTGATTATTACATCAATAGTTAATGATTAATTAATCTATAATTAATCATGTATTATAATTATGTAGTTATTCAATATAAAAATCTTGATTATTATATGCTAACTCTTATGATTAATTAATTAGTTATTAATTAATTAATTATTTTATTAACTACATTTGGTTATGTATTAATTAATTAATTAATTAATTAATCAATCAAGATGACAAGGTGTCACTTATGAGTATACCTCTATTTTATTATTGGACTAGCCCAACCCCTAAGTTATATTCATCTAGTTGGGTTAAGGTAATCTCTTGGTATATACTCGGTAACCATATAGTATACTTTATCTTGGCCCATTTAAAACTTGTGATTTAATTTTATAAAGTTAGGGTTTTCACATTATTTGATTATACACCTAAAAATCAACTCATTTTATAACTAAATATATTCATATATTATGACTTACCATTATGTCACATTTTAATATTTAATCATTTTATCAGTGTAGGATTTTAACTTGTACGATTTATTTAGACTTGAGTATAATTCTGTTTTGGACACTTGATGACATGTTGGAAAGCTTGAAACATCTAGTTTCTGTCTTTTTAACTTGTTTTCCATGGTTTTAAGTATTTCAAACATCATTGCGGACGTTTTTTCCCAAGTGTCTTATGGTAAAATCCCATATTACCAAATTATACTTCATCTTAAGGGATTTGTTAAAATTAATGTACATATCTGTTTTAAGCACATGATATCTCATTTTGAAGCTTAAGATGTCTATTTTACAGTGGTAAAGTCATTTCCTTTATTACTTGAATGATTCATGCCATCAACTTAGGTTTTATTACTGTTGGTTTCACATTTGAACCACAAATCCAGATTCATAGGTAAGATTAGAAAAATCATAACAATTTACTTACAAGTCCAAATAAGACAAAAGATATGTCATTGGAAAGCTTATGTCTATTTTGTATAATAAGAACAGTTTTATAAGAAGTTAAGGTTTACTAACTCAAAAATTACAAAACCCGTGGCTAGTACAGGGTTCCAGCAAGGATTTTTGGTTCGTAGCCCAAATTTTTAAAATTCGTCAAAAATTGCACATTTATCCGTTCAAGACGTAAGATACCTTGTTGGAAAGCTTGAAGAATGTAGTTTTTAGATCTATAACTTATAATCTAAAATTTTAAGTCTAAAAGGTTCGGAGTATAGAAAACCCGTGGCTGGTCTGCATCCAGAGATCCATTCTCTCCCTAGTTTTGTGACACAATTTCAAATGCACATAACTTTAGGCATATAAAAGCAAATCAACTGATTCCAAAGCCTAAAATGAAGCTTATCTTATGTGGAATAATAACATATAATTTATTTTTCATGCCAAAGTTTCTAATGCATGTCATATCACCATAATTACCACAAACTCGAATAAGGTTCTTAGAACTTACCGAAATGCTCCGGGAATCCTTTCGAGATCTCGAACCTTCCAAGTTCTTCACAAAACTTTTCCTAGGTAAGAAGAAGTCTAATATTAATATCATAACTAAACATCATGCTCTAGTTCTCCCAAAATAACTACAACATAAAAAATACCACTAGATTACCTCTAGTAGAACGTCCTCTAACTCTGTCTCACACTCCTTCGATCTTGGGGACGGGGTTTCTTAGAACTTGAAAATGGATGAAGGAGGGTGTTAGAGATGTGTTGGAGGAAAGAATAATGTTGGTGGTTCTCCCCTTTTTGTTTTTTTGAACTTGGTTGTGGCTAGAGTGCTAGGGTTTTTTTTTGAGTTTAACTTGTGTGAAAGTAAAGTGTGGTGTTAAGGGTTTTTGCTTAGCCAACTTTCACCCTAAAAGAGCTGTATTTTGAGGGGTAAAATTGAAATTTTTGGCTGAAACAGCTCTTACATGGACGCCACTTTTGGGAGGGGTTTTTGGGGTGAAATTTGGTTCAACAAAGTGGAAATAAAGGGTCACTTTCACATGTCATTTCTGTAGGTCAACTTGCCTAAATAAACTATGCCATTTCTTACACAAGATTGCATGCATGCAACACTTTCTTCTTTTCTCATTTGTTCACATTTTCCCTTGCTTTGTAACCCACAAATCCAATTCCTTCTAGTCCTAGTCAAATTTTATTTTGTTTTTCTTTCTTTCATTTTCCACCATTGATCCAAGGTTGTCATCTTCATTCTCATCCATTAGATCTTCCAACACACTAATCCTTACTCTAAGTTCTTATTAGTCACTTAACACCTAAAGTTTGGCCATTGATTTACCTAGGATTCTCTAGCATTAAATCTACACCATTAATTTCAAATTAAGCATAATGTTTGGTCAATTTTCCACCTTTAGATTTCCTAAGAGTAAACACTAATAATTCATCTTCTATCCATGTAACACATTAATTCCTAATCATGCTCTCAAAGCTTGACTATTGATATGATCAAAATAAATACGAAGATCATTAAATCGACCGATTAATAAAAACCGGGGTTCTTCCCAAAAATTATCATTATCCCTCTAATGCGACATAATAAATTTTTCGCACAAATTTATATGTCGTTCAATTCATCATTAAAATTTCTCATTTAAATAGAGAACTTGACTTTGCTATATCATCGACATCATCATACTGATGATACATACGCAATCATTCGTGAGCGTGAAATTTGACATTCATTAAGATAATTCATTAGAAGTATATTAATGAAGGAAATCCACAATAATAATTCATGAATAAGGCTTATGAATTTCTAGGACATCACAATCTCTCTCTCTTTCTCTCTCCCTCTCTCTTTCTCTTTTTTTTTTTTTTTTTTTCCTATGCTAGAGGGGAATAGTTGAGAAGAAACTAGAAGTTGGAAGCCAACTAAATGGTTCAACTCATCACTACCCACCTCTATTTATTGGTGGGAAATTCTAAATTTTTCACAATTATTTTTATTTCTAAAATTCCCCTTGAATTTACATATCTGACCTTAAAAACACAATTTGGTTAAGAAAAATTTATAAATTCCATAAATAAAAAAATGTATATTTATCCATAATTTCTTGACCTCCAAGTAGGGGTCATGTTTGACATTCCTCCTAATACGTAGTCTAACTTCTTAATAATCCAGATAGTGCAAATACTGTTTTAACTATTAACAATATAGTAATACTGAACTACAGTCCAGAATTTATCTGCACTTAAGTGGACTGCGTATAGGATTTTCTTAGGACTTGAATCTACTTAGTCTTTATTGCTCTAAATGTTATTCCTGATTTTTCTGGAATAATCCCAATCCTTATTCTTACTTCTTCATTCGTAACAACGGTTAACCACAGTATAATTTTAATGCTACTTGTTATATTATAGTACCATCTTATTCAAGTCATAATTTATCCTGATCATTCATTGACCCTAACAAAAATCATAATTCATGGTTCGGCCTTTTTCATCATAAAGCCTTATCCTTGACTTATTAAATTATCGTCGAGTCTCATAATACTTATAAGAATTCAAACATTCTTTGATAATCAAATCAGATCATGAGCTTCATATTAACATATATGATTCAGACTTAGATTTTCCTTGTATATAAGGAAATCATAAATTTGTCAAAATTTTGGGTTGTTACACTTAAGTCCTTTTGATGTAGGTGATGATTTAAGGAAAAATTTTTCTCAAGAGGGGGGAGGGGGAATTATGAGAATATTAAGGCTCAAAAGAATACTCACAAACCAATTCAAGTTCCAATTGGTCTGGTGATAAGGACTCGAGCTAAAAGATTCAAAAAAGAATTAAATAACTTAGTCCGGAGAGTTCTACAATAAGAAGAGATTGTGTTCACTACTAATGGTGAACAAAAACTAATTTTACTCATCAAAGTTGATTCGGAAGAAAGCCAAGGATAATGTGGATGTTTGTTTTCTAATAAAGAATCAAGTCAAGATTACATTTTCAAGATTTCAAGAAGTTCAAGATTCAAAATAAGATTTTAGAAGTTCAGAAGATCTAATCAAGATTTGATTTCTTTGTAATCTTATTTTAGTTTTAAGTTTCAATTTAAAATTTGAATTTTAGTATCTTTATCTTGATTATATTATATTATATGCGTGTTTATCTTAAAGGGTAGATTAGAAATTTTGCAAATTGTGATTTTTGCTATATAAGGTTGATTTTCAATTAATGGAAGACAATTTTTTATGTTTATTCATATTGTGAGTTATTTTTATTGAGTTCTTCAAGAAACTTATCCAAACTTATTAAGGATTCTTTGTGGCATTCAAATTGACTTATCAAACAGACTTTCCATAACCATTTATGGTGTTTTCACCTGTGGCGACCTACCTTACATGACTGCTACTTCATACTTAACCATACTTAGACTCAAAACTTATTTTTTGTAAAACACCGAATATTTTTTTTAAACTTAAATTTAAACCTAATTTAACCTCATATTTATATATAAGTACTTAGTTAAGTATTGAGTTTTGAAATCAGCTTAACACATTTTACAAATCATACTAATTACTAGATACCAGTACAATCAAAATATCATAACAGAACACAACCATATTTTATAAAACGTATGGAGGTATCCAACCTAAATTTCATAGTCTGCTGTGTCATTCTTTACAGTCTTGCATCAAGCATTTCTGGTAGGTTGTTTACCTACAGCATATATGTAATAAGCATCCTTTTTACAGACTCGTGATTTCATTAGATACAAAGGAAATCTATGTCTGTGCTATATATATCAATGTGAAATGCATGATTTGATTTATCAGAATATGTTTGAGTCCTTATAAGTTAGAAGACTCAATGATAGTTTATTAAACTAAGTGTAAGGTCTTATGATGAAAAAGACAGAATCCTAATTTATGATGTTGTTCTGGCTTATGTATGACCAGGTTAGCTCATGACTTGAATAAGATGGTACTGCAGTATAATAAGCAGTATTAAAATTATACTGTGACCGGCAGTCATTATGGATGTAGAGTTAAGAATAAGGAATAAGATCACTCTAGAATAATTAGGAATAATATTTGGAGCAATGAGGACTAAGCAGCTTCAAATCCTAAGAAAAACCTATACACAGTCTAGTTAAATGCAGATAAATTCTGGATTGCAGTTCAATACACAGTACTGTTGATAGTTAAAACAATATTAGTACTATCTGGATTATTAAGAAAATAGACTGCATATTAGAAATGATTGCTAAGCATGGTCCTACTTGGAGGACAACTCATCATAGATAATTATATAATTTTAGAGATTTTTGAAATTATGGAAAGAATTAAGTGGATAATTATGAAAGGATTTTTTTAGCCAAAACCTCAACATGGCTGGCCAACGTGGGGACATGGAAGGCAAAATCTTGCATTTTAGGGCCAAATGTGTAATTCCAGGAGAATTTTAGAAAAAATAAATAAATATGGGAAATTATTAAATTTTTACCTATAAGTAGTGGTTGTGTGGTAGAACTTGAATCATTTAGTTAGACCCTCAAACTTTTAGTTCTCTTCAAACTTTTTCATCTCTAGCCCTTAGGGTGGGGGGAGGGGGGGGGGGGGGGAGGGGAGAAGAAGAGAGGGAGTGGCCAGTTGTAGGTGTGGAGGTGGTGAAGCAAATTTCTCTCATCCCAAAGTCTAGAGGTAACCTTTCCAAGCTTTAGAATTATTACTCTTGATCCTCTAACTAAGAATTTTATTAGGTTTTGGTTTGAGGATTTATGTGTATTTCAAGTTATGGGATGTAAGAGCATAAACTCATGTTTCTTATTTTTTCCTATATTATGATTTTTATATGGTTCGTTATGCTAGATCTATGCTTAGGGCTACCTTGTTTGCCAGCCCTAAGCATGAATTTGATTTTTATGCTCTAGAATGAGTTTTAAGATTATGTATGCTCACCATGTATTTGTGATTATGCTCTCACAAGTTTGAATATGGATATTTTATGTGTAATGGTTATGTGAATGCTATATGTATGTTGGTTAAGAAATTATCCTAAAAACACAACTTGGTAAGCTAGTAAGGTTATCAATATTGTGTTTATCAAGAACATGAGATAAGTGAATGGTTGAAGTTTAAGAACAAAACTAACGTGCTATATGTTGACGTAGGCTCACAGTTTTGACCGTTTAAGGTTGTGTGTACGGATTTTTAAGCTAAGAATCCACAAAATATAAACTATCGGTTTTTAAAAATTATCTTGACAGTTTTCTGGAAACCCAATTTTGAGCCCCCTTATGGGCAAATTTTGAAAAAAATTATAACTACAAAGCTGTAGAAAATAGAAAATTCTAGGGGATAAAATAGACATATTTTAAAAAAAAGGGCTCCAAAGGCCTCTATTTTTTATGAGATTTCAAAACTGGCCGGTTCAGGTACTCTACACGGCCAGAATTCTTCAAGGAGAAAAATGAGCAAGATAAAGATGGATTTAAGTTGTAAGTTTCGATAAGATCTATAACTTCTATGAAAAAAACTTTTCCAAATTCTAAACTAATTTAAAGATAAAACTGGATTTCAAAACTATATATGATACAGGAAATTTCCTACACAGATACATTCAAGCAAATCAAAAGGGTGTTTTGAAATCAGTTTTTAAAGTTTTATGACCTATTTAAAAAGAGACTATGATTTTATGAAAATAGTTTCAAAAAGATTTAAATCCATTTGAATTTTACAAGAGAATTTTAATACGTATTATGTCTTACAAAAGGCAATTTCATGAAATTTCAAGTATTTATGTTAAGAAACACTTGATTTGTAAAGTTAAGATATTTTCAAGTAACAAATATATTTTAAGAAAACTGAAGAAAAATAGACTAAGTCTAAGTTACTTAAAAATATAATAACAATTCTATGATTACCAAGGGTAATCGGATTGGATACCAATTTATTATGTCAGGATTTGTCTCTATGATTACCAATGGTAATCGGATTGAATACTGATCTAGTATGTCATGGTTTGTAGTAAGATAGAATGATTCTTATCTTATACCCTGCTTGAAAACAGGAATACAACCTATTGTCGTATCTTGCTGGAACGATAGATCAAAAGCATAGGACAAATTGTAAGTACAACTCCACGTACAACATAGGCAAAATGTTTTTATTGCATGATACATTTTTCAAAAATCATGTATTGATTTACATAAGGTACATACGCTTTTGTTTTATTATTGTATCATCATGCAAGCATACTTACTAATAATAAATCACACGATAAGAATATGATCAAGTTTTCAAGTAAGAAACTGTAAAGATTAAAGTTTTCATGTATGATCGAAACAAGAACAAGTCTTCACATAATAAAGCAAGTTTCTCGTGTCGTACCGACCTACCACGAAGGTGGGTTTTGGTTTGGTCCATGGTTTGTGTTGGACAGGGCTGGTCGCCTTAACCACTCAATGGCTATGTGCCACGGTACGTACACTCATGTTCATGATATGTAAGGGGCCCAAAACCAAATGTACATAAGAAAGTATAAATGATTCATAAGAAAAAAATATGAAAAAATGTATTACTTGCAGTTCAGGAATATTATTTGCGGCCTGTTGTACCTTATCGTACAAAAAAAGGGTACACATTTGTGCGACATGAAAATCACGCCCCAATTTTGATGGGAAAAAAATGTGAAAAAAATTTGACCCCATTTATCTTATTTTATTTATCTAACATTGCATAATTACCTAATCATTCTTAACTTTTTTTAGAGTAGGTAAAAAATTATTTTTAATTCTAACAAAATAATATGTATCTTTTTTTATACAGTATTTTTATTTGACTTATTACAATTCAAGTTTATATTAATTTCAATTTTCTTAAACAAATATAACTACTTTATAATTGTATTGTCCAATTATTACAACTTTGTAATTTAATTATGATTAATAACATTGGAATAAAATATGCCAATCAATCTTTTTTTAAAGTTAAAAATATAATTAGGAATGAGTATATAAGTAAATTTACAATAGTTCATTATTATTATTAGATTAAATAAATGCATAAATGAGACTCATAATCTCTGATTTCGAATTATGTAGCCCAAGTTAACAGTTAATTATCCAAATCCTCACTCTGAGTCTTACCAAATATGAGTACACGTAAGCAAACTCATAACCAAAGTAAAATAAAAAAAATTACGTTTGAAAGAAAGATACATATTATTTTATTAGAATAAAAAATATTTGTTTACCCATTCTCAAATAGTTAATAATCATTCGGTAATCTACAATGTTCAGATAAATAAAATCAGATAAATAAGGTTAATTTTTAATGTTAAGATATATCATACAATGTTAATTATTAATAATTATTCTAATATTATTTTATTAGAATAAAATAATATTTTGTTTACCTATTCTCAAGTAGTTAATAATTATTAGGTAATCATACAATGTTAAGATAAATAAAATAAGATAAATAAGGCAATGGAAATTTTGCTAGGCCATTCATAAAATATTGTTCTCTCTAACTTTCTTACCAATCAGATCTCTTCAAAACATTTTAGATGATGAAATCAAGTCTTATTTACCTCAGTCCGAGATCCCATTTTAGTTTTGTTATCTTTCTTTTTTCAATTTTCGATTTTTTTGCTTAGATTTGCAAGGAATCGTTTCTTTGTCCCTTCATTAATATATAGATATACTTTTTAGATCCCACTGACAGAATATCTTACAAGGGGCAGAAGAAATAAAAGCATAATAAAAGTCTTGTTCTTGGAGAAAAAAGTTGAGTATTTCTTGCTCGGCATCTATATATGATTTCACAAATTCACTAAACCTAATATACTTGTCCCACATTAGAAAACAATAACAAAACGAAATCAAAAGTTAAAACCTGTAAAATGGGGACTAAATTACGGAGGTGAATATGGCACTTATTACGGGTAGATGGCGATAGGCGTAATGCGTCTCTTGGCAGGCTTATTCCCAATGGGAGGAGTACTAGTTGAGGATGTTGACATTTGTTTTCCTTCGTTCTTTTCAGCTTTGATTTTCTCGTTATTTGCTTCAACCGGACCATCTTTTGGTGTTTCTTCAATTTCCATGTCCTCTGGCTCCTCAACAGGACAACTACTCTCGTCACCTGCAATTTTCTTTTGTTCTACACACAAGATCGAGACAAGAATTTAAGAAAGGAAAGAAATTAAAAGCTGAGATGAGCAATCAGAAAGCGACAATAGTTTGAATGGGACAGCCAACCTGATAAGATCGGTGCCCCCAGTTCGTCATTTTCGAATTCTACCAAGGTGCAGTAACCATCTTGAGAAGACAATGCCAAATAACGAGCATCTGACGACCTTTGAACAGCAAGTATGACAGCCATTCAGGCACCAAAACACATTCAGCTCTCGTAATGGAAGTATGAAGAAACTAAAGTATCATTGTAACTACTCGCAAATTATTTTTTCTTACCAAGCAATGTCAGTTATTGCCGCATAGTGAAGACCAGCCAATACTGCAATAGGAGGAATGCTCTCCGTATCATAAACATACAAAGAATTCAAAGTAGCCACCGCAAAGATGAGACGATAAGGGAGCTTAAAAAATCCAGCTGCACAACTCATCAAAGATTGTTCGAGTTACTACAATCATAAATTAGTCAAGCTAGATCCTTGTCAGAAAAGAGTCTGGTATTGTTAGTACTTGGATTCGATCCCCGAAGGCTGAACTGCAGGGAGCAGAAGCGAACTGCTATTACAGGTTTACTGGCACCAGGAAGCTGTACAGCTGGCCTGAAATAGAATGAAATTTTGGAAAACTAACAAAAGAACAAAGAGACTTTCTAGCAATCCCTGTTTAACCATAAAGTCGCTTTTTTTTTTTTTTTTGAAAGACAGAATATTACCTAATAAACAACATCAAAATGATTTTTTAACAAGTAGATGATCTTGTTTCCCAAATGCATTACGATGATAAAGAGGCAGCAAATTTTTTTTATTTTTATTTTAACATAAACATTATTATTATTCTTGTAATTTTGGTAGATCACACCAAGCTCTCGTTTTAGGACAAACACTAATTTAATGCTGAACTGATAGCTTTCTCTTGCCTTGAAAAGTCTCTTCTAGAAAAAATGTAAGCCGTGTTTATGGTTTCAGATGCATGCGAAACTTTGTAAGATCCTGAAAGAGGAAAATAATCAAGAAAAAAGATCAATATACTCCAACTAAAAATAGAAAAAGATTAATATATAAACAGAATTGTGAAGACAGTATTCGGGGAATCAAGCTCAAGCATCAAATTGGTTTATGATCCGATAAGATAATCAAGTGAGAATTCTTCAGAGGAACAAAATTGATAAGAAAAGAAAATGCAGGATCCCCCCCCCCCCTTATGTTCTTTCTCTCTCTTGCTCATCGGTTGTAAATATGGAAAGAAGAAAAGATAGATCTGAGGCTGGCTATGACAGAAGTGCCTTTTCCATCTATCGGCATTTAAAAGCAAATTTTTTAGTAATGCATAATCATCATGAAAATTCCTGGAACACATTGTTAAGCATTGGGTTCCTAACGAATCAAATCAAGCGTTGTAGGTGTCATTTTCCCTTGATAGTATAGAAGGAAACATCAACTTACAAAAACAATTGTTAAATTATGCAAATATTTTTCAATACTTGTATGCCAATCAAACTCCACTTACTACTGCATTGATAGCCATTTTGAACGCAATAAAGGTTGATTTTAGAATACGGGAATTTTTCTGAGAAACCATATCACTGTTAAAACTTTAGAAAATAAACAGTTGCAGAGAGTGTTTGATGTAGTCGAAATGTAATTAATTTTCTACCGGCATCAGTATTGGATGTACATAAATTTATAGTTCATACTAGTGTCAATACCTGCTGGTACGACTAAGAAGGATCCATCAGGTGACCAGGCTAGTCTTCGAAAAAAAGACGGCAGTGTCTCGTCATGAAAGAGATGGCTTTTTGTAGACTGCATGTCCAACCATATTGAAGGTTCAACAGCATGTGATACAACTCATAAATGTAGTGAATAGACTGATCTATATGGTCTACTAACCTTAAAATTATCTCCCGATGGCTGTTCTGCCTTTGTAATTACATGCTGACAAACATAGTTTATCTTTTCAGTTCCTTTTGCTTGAGCTTGAGGCTTATTGATGTATATTCTGCAAGTTCTATCAGAACTAAGCGAAGCAACATACTTGGCCAACGGATCCCATGCAACACCTTGAACATAATGGAAGTGGGCATCCAAAATCTGATGGACAGAACCTGAAAAGTAGAAATAATAACAATTAAGGTGAAATTTCCAAGTCATTTTAACTGACATTTTCTATCATTAAGTGTATCGTTCTGACCTTTGTTCGCATCCCATATAAGGCAAGAATTATCTACTGATCCCGAGATAAGAAACGCACCATCAGTTGACCATTCCAGGTCCAGCACATCCTTGCGATGGAATCTGGAACAAACAAGATCCAGTTAAGAGTGCAGTCTGCAAAGAATCATTCCGATATAATGACTAAAGGGTGGAATCTTGGGCCAAACAGGCCACGCAAAACCTAGATTCAACTTCACTATTTTAGAAGATAGTACAAACTACAATTTTACTTGACTTATTTTGTTCTCATCTTACTGACAGTAAATATATCTAAGCATTGTCATATTTGCGTATTGGTTCAAGTGAAACCCCAATAAACACGTCCATACAACAGAAATGTAGTCAAAATATTTTCTATTCTTAACCAATCTGGGACTAATCTAAAAGCTGCATTCTTAAATTGATCAAAGACATACGCTAAAGTCTTGAATAGCTTCCATGTTTGACCAGACTCTGTAGAATGTAGCTTCCATATTAGGAGCTCACCACCTGAAGAAAAAGAATACCAGGCTTAGGAGAATATTTAATATTTCATGAAGCTAAACAACATTTCCATCTGGTCCAGAACATATTATGAATAATTTCGCATTACAAGCCATACCATCTGCACCGGAGGCTAGTTGTTCTCCTGCATAGACAAAAGAGTAGTTTCATTTTCTACATCAGAATGAACATCAATGCAAATAAACATTATAAATAAGCAAAATTACCCAATAATTCTTATGAAACTGCTGCCACTAACTAGAACATGCGGTTTATAGTCTTCTCAAAAGAGTGAAATTTCAAAGAGAATAGAGAGATCAGAAAGAAAAATAACTTCTGATTTTTACAATCACTAAGGATAACATTTATAATACCCATTTAACTTCTTAATTAAGAGATTGACGTCAGGGAGTTTGGTTGCATGTATGAAGTCTGTGCCATAACTATACTACATCTCAATTTTAATATATTTATTGACAAATTATAGCTATCTCTGGACTTCTATCAAGGCTTCTGAAATGTTTACTCTCTCATAGTAAAACCGTTCACAGGCAGATAATGCCATCCAACTGCATGAGAATAAAACCCAAGGATTTTTTTTTTTTTTTTTTTTTAAAGAAACTTTCGTTGAAAACACTAATTAACATCTATACTACTATAGAATATATTATTTCTAGAAAAAGAAATGCTATATATTGTTGGCGGATATGACTTTACCGGATGGAGAGAAGCGAAGGGCATTCACAGCGGAACTATGATGAGAAAGGCTACTTTGATATGAAGCAGTTGGTAGTTTCTTCTCTGTATCCTCTGAATTTATAGTCCAAAGCTGTTAAACATGGAGGATTTCGACATAATTAGCCCAAATTTCTCACTTAAAAATCTCAATAACAACATCAATTCTACATACAAACTAGTTTCATTTGGCCACAGTCAAATCCCAGGAACAGACTAAAACAAATTATAATTTTTCTTTTTACCTATTTGTAATTATTAAATGGGCGTTACCATTTCTTTCTTTTTATGAATTTAAGTATCTCTTAAAGTTATTGAAAAAAATAATAAAATAAAATAAAAACCAAAAAACTAAAAAAACAAACAAACAAACAAACAAACTACTAACATAAAAAATGTCTCAAGTTGGGAAAATTTAGAACGAGTACCTCATTTCGCCCATTAATGCCTCCCTATCCATTTATAGTTCAATTAGAGTTTCTCAGCAGCCAAACAGAGTTGGGTGGGGGGGAGGGGGTGTGGGGGATTTTCCATCAAAGCAAACTAAAATTTGACTAGAACAACTCGAAACCAGACTCAAAGCAGCAGAAAACAAAATGAAGTGAAGCAAAGATTGAATGAAATAGTTGTAAAATTTCCGATGGAGGAAGGAAAAGGAAACCTTGATGTCGAAATCGGCGCCACCGGTGGCAAGAGTAGAGGAGATAGGGTGAAAATCGAGGGTTAAGACTGGTTTCGTCAGGTGCCAGTTGATCTGAACCGTCCCTCCCTTCATTCTCTTCTTCCAAATGTGATTTTTTTTATTTTTTATTTTTTTGATTTGGGATTTAGGGTTTTTTTTTGTCCGAAGAAGAATCACAACAACGAAGGAAGGAGCTTTTATCTTTTGGCGCCATAGTTTTCTATTTGGCGGGAAATATAGATTTCCCCCCTCTTTATTTTATTTTATTTTATTGTTTTGCTAAAGGTTTTTGTTTTAGTAAGGACATATTTTTTTTTTTTTTCCTAAGAACTTTAGGTCTTGTTATAAGTTGTCCAATGAATTTTAATTTGTAATATTTTTTTTTTGATTTTTGTAAAAGTTTACGAATTTCTCCCCTTAATTAAGTTTCTGTTTGATAAAACAGTTTGAGTTAAAATTTTTAAGTTGAGTTGAAGATAAGTTAAGTTGAGAGTTAGAGTTGAGCATTTAGTAAAAAGTTTGAGTTGAAAAGTTTAATTTGAGTTAAGTGTTTTGATATAAAAAGTTTAAGTTAAAAAGTTTAATTTGAAAATGTGTATTTGGAACTTAGGTTCTAAGTCAAAATTTTCATCTCAGTTTTTATGTTTTTTAATAAGTTAAAACAAATTATAATTAATTTATGAAAAGTCAACCAACTACAAAGTAAAAGTTTCATCTCCAACTAACTTACTAAATGGATGCTAACATGTCATTGTAGGTTGTGAATGGAAAAATGAAAAAAAAAATAAAATAGACTAAAATAAAATCACACATCAACAATATAACATCAAAATTTTTGCAATATTTTTTACATCGTCATAAAATACAACAAGAATTACGTAGTTACTAATTAAAAGTGCTAATAAAAAACATGAAATTCTCCCCTTAATCTGGTTTAAATAGATAATACTAGCATTAATTTCAAGTGGATTTATACCATGGAAATCCTTAATATATGTCCCACATTTCATCGGCCAAAACTTCTCTCAGCTGATTTATTGCGCCACTTGTCGATGCATCTTGCTGCCTTCCCGTACTTGGACATGCATCATCAGGCCCGTCGGTCAACACGACATCTACGTTAACATCAACATGTCCACCTACAGGCATACCATCTGCTTGATACTCTTCCAGAATAGGATCCACAATCTGTACCATCCTTATGAAATTATGAACGATCGCACAAGTCACTGGAATCATGACTTGTTTTTCCATAGGATAATTGTTGATGCCTTTAAGTATTTTAAATCTAGCCTTCCATATACTAAAAGTCAGCACAATGCAATTCCGCAGAGATGAATGCGTGTAATTAAATACTTCCCTCTGGGTGGCCAGTCCGCCGTGACATTTTTAATATTCGGGTAAATGATACGTCTCTCGTCGAAATGAACTAAGGAAACAATCCTTATTCGCGTATCCCGAATCGACTACGTAAAATTTTTCTACAAAGAAAACATCCCATTATCAACACCAATCCAATATTTTGTAATTACTTGCTTATTTACAAATAGTCATATCATGTGATTGATGATCTTACCAGGTGGGGATATTGAGAAACCATGAAATGCTATTACCTCTTCCAACATTCTAGCATCATGACAAGATCCCTTGTAACCGGCCAACGTATATGTAAATTTCATATCGAATGAATAGGCGGCTAGTACATTCTGCAAGTTCACACCTTTTCGATTAATCCAAGCTTCAAAATTTTCCTCTCATGGCACACAGAGTACGTATGTTCTATTTATAGCTCCAATACAATCCTGCATGAAGAAGTAAAATGTTGATTATGGCTACCAGCATTAATAACACGTGTTGAATCAAAAATAGTGGACTTTCCATTTTTTTTATAATTCGTTGATACGATCATATGATGCGATGATATCGATAACATACATCAAACCATGGCCTATATTTGTAGGAATGCTCCATAATCAAAGGTTGAACCTCTGTGTAGTCGAGTAGTCTGATGAATTCATCTTTTATAGCACGAATAGCCGTCAACACTTTAAAGAACTAAAGTGAAGTTATCTCTCTAGAATGTTTGAACAAATAAGAAATGTGTTTGTTCGTTGCTCCTTGTGCACAAATCGATAAAAATATGAACAACTGCATGTCGACATTCATGTTACATGTTGGCCTTAATAATTCCCTACTACCTAATACGTGACTTAGTGTTTTGAATGTATCTGATTTCATACTGATCAAATCTTGAATAATTTCTTCATATCTATTTATTATCTCTTCCACACGCATGCTGCCAGTTAGTCTCGAATTATGCATTAGTTATGGATCTCTTCATCTGTTATGTCTACTTGCAACCACGCCAACGACTGCCAACATAAGAAAACCATCATCGTCGCTTAGCTCGTTTTCTGAGGATTAGTCCTCTTCTTCAGGTTGGAATGCAGAACTAAACTCATTCATATTGAGAATAACGTGCCCTGAGCTAAATTTGGTTGTTTACTTGGTATAGATTAATTGTTCCCAAAACAAGTTCAATTAGTCCCAATACAAATAAATACTCCGTTCAACTAATCGTTTCAAAGTCTTAATTTTTTATTTTTATTTTCCAAACCCGCTATAAAATATAACATAACGTAAATAGGAATATGTGATATAATGTTAGGTAAAATTGCGTAACGAACAATATTTCCAAATGTTGAAACATGAATGAAATAAATAAATCCCCCAAAATCCAATAAAAATTTCAATGTCAATGTTTTGTCTTAAAAAAATGAACATAAAAAAAAATGTATTATCGACTCTAAAGCTCAATCGGCCGGTGGCGACTGGGACTTAACAACGGAGGCAATAATGCCCCGCCTATCGTCATCGGGAAGTTGATGCAAGGTACACTGTACCCGTAGTTGAGCTTCGAAGTAGTGCCACATAATCATCCAATAATCAAGTGGAATACCCATCTCGGTCATTATATTCATGCACATCAGCAAGTGATCCGGTCGACTTGAATGTTCGTTGCTGGCACCCGATTGCGATCGACTACAGAAATGACTTACTATTTCCTGCATTGTCGAGTAGGTAATCTCATCCGTTGCCTCTCTCAGGAGTATTTTATAGTTGCTCAAAATAATCATACAATCAATAAATGAAAGTAAATAGGACACTACTTATTAAACATAAATAACCTCTTTTTATTAATACCAAAATGTCATATTTACAGAAAATCCCTATAATTGATTTTTAATCCTTATGGCACATAGATCCCAACAATCTCTTACTTGTCCTAAACGAGTAAATATGACATATTGCACATCCCCATACCTTCGACGTGTTCCTCGAATCTTCTAGCCGCCAAAGTCTTCGTAAACGGGTAGGCAAGATTGTCCAATGATGTAATTTTGCAAACTGTCACATATTCACTTTTAACAAAGCCTCTGATAATATGATATTTTCTGCCAATGTGCTTACTCCTCTTATGATGCCTAGGATCCTTGATATTAGCTATTGCTACACTGTTATCATAGTAAAGCACCATAGCTTTATCCATACCATGAATGACCTTAAGGTCACCAAGGAACCTGCGGAGCCATCCCACTTCCTTAGATGCCTCACTGGCAGCCACATACTCGGCTTCCATGGTTGAGTCAGCAATGCAAGATTACTTAACACTCCTCTACACAATGACACCACCTCCAAGGGTAAAGACAGATCCTTAAGTCAATTTCCTCGAATCCTGGTTTGATTGAAAATCAGAATCTATGTACCCTATAGGAACAATGTCCTGACTGGAATACACTAGCAAATAATTTCTTATTCTCTGTAGATACTTAAGTATATGCTTGATTACAGCCTAATGGTTCAGTCCCGGATTCAACTAATATCGACTTACTATACCAACCGCAAAACAAAGATCAGGCCTAGTGTATAACATAGCATATATTAGACTACCTACTGCAGATGCAAAAGGTACATCTTTCATACGCTCCGTTTCCTCCAACGTCTTGGGACAGTCATATCTAGAAAGCTTGATTCCCATTCTGAAAGTTTGGACACCTTTCTTGAATCTATTATAGAAAACCTCTTAAGTACTTTATCAATGTATAAATCTTGGGAGAATGCTATCGTTTTATTCGTTCTATCTCTAAAGAGTTGAATTCCAAGAACATAACTAGCTTCTCCTAAGTCCTTCATATCAAATTATTTGGCCAACCAGACTTTGACAGATGATAGTATTGCAACATCGTTTCCAATAAGTAATATACCATCCATATAAAGTACAAGGACAACCACCTTCTCATTCTTGATACGTTTATAAACACATGGTTCATCAACGTTTTATTCGAATCCATAGGTTTTGATTGCTTGATCAAACCTAATGTTCTAAGAACAAGATGCTTGCTTTAATCCATAGATGAATTTGAGCAACTTGCATACTTTGTCCTCTTGGTCCTTTACCTTGAAACCGTCTGGTTGTATCATATAGATATCTTCCTCAAGAGAGTCATTCAAGAAAGCTATCTTGACATCCATTTGCCATATCTCATAATCGATAGCAGCCATAATAGATAAAAGAATACGGATTAACTTAAGTATTGCTACAAGCGAGAAGGTTTCTTCATAGTCGATTCCTTCTTTCTGCGTATAGCCTTTTGCTACAACTCTTGCCTTAAAAGTTTCTACTTTCCCATCCACACCTCTCTTCCTTTTGTAAACCCACTTATACCCAATCGGTTTATGCCTTGAGGTAAGTCTACAAGTTTTCAGACCCTGTTGGAATTCATGGATTCTATCTTAGTGTTCATAGTCTTTTGCTAAAGGCTAGAATCAACATCCTCCATAGCTTTCTTGTACGTAGCCGGATCATCAACATGTTCTATAGATTATGCTTCAAAGACTTCACCATTGAACATATACATTTCAGGTTCCCTGACAATCCTCCCACTACGACGAAGATCCCGTACTTGTTGATTCTTTAGCGGTTTTTCCATAAGGTTTTCAGTGACTTTAGGAACATCTGAACCTGAAGTCATTTCCTCAAGTACTACTTTGCTACGAGATTTAAAATCTTCCATATAACTTTCATCGAGGAATATTGCATACGTGGAGATGAAGACTTTATTTTGCTTCGGATTATAAAACAGGCCATCTTTTGTCCCTTTTGGATAGCCATCAAACAAGTACACTTCTGATCGTGACTTCAATTTCTTTGTGTCCTTATCCAGGACGTGTTCCGAACAACCCCAAATTCGAATATGATTTAAATTAGGTTTCCTACTCGTCCATAACTCAAAATGAGTTTTAGGAACCGATTTGGAGGGAACGTTATTCAGAAGATAGCATGCAGTTTGTATGGCGTGCCCCTAAAACAACAAAGGTAATGTGGAGTAACTCAACATAGATCGAATCATATCCAATAAGCTCATATTTCTTCTCTCAGCTACACCATTCTGTTGAGGAGTATTAGGTGCAGTCAATTGGGATTATATCCCGTTCTCGATCAAATATCCTAAGAACTCATCCAATAGATATTCTCCACATCGATCCGATTGAAGTGATTTAATGAGCTTGCCTAATTGTTTCTCCACTTCAGCCCGAAATTCTTTAAACTTGTCAAAGGTTTCGCTTTTGTGAGTCATCAAATAAACATATCCATACCTCGAGTAGTCATCAATAAAGGTGACATAATACTCATACCCACCACGTGCTTCTATGTTCATGGGACCACAAATATCCGTATGCACAAGTTCTAAAAATTCCTCGACACGACTATACTTGGTAGCAAACTGTCATTTGGTCATCTTGCCTTCCAAACAAGATTTGCATTGTGGCCAAGGTTCAACCTCGTACAAATCAAGGCATTGCTCCTTTATCATCATTTGAATTTTGTTAAGGCCTATGTGACCTAGTCATAAATGTCAAAGATATGATTTATTAGAGTGAGAAGACTTATGTCTTTTAGAGTTCCTATCCAATTCTGTATCAAGTAGTGAGTGCATTTTAGGTTTGATAAAATAAAGATTTCCATACATCCATCCATTACAGATAAGATAATTATTTTTTCTAATAACAACTTTATTATTAAAATAAACCGAATAGGAGCCTTTAATCAAACAAGCTACCGAAATTATGTTCCTTTTAAAACTAGGAATATAAAAACAATGTCTTAAAATAATAAATCTAAATTCATCAAAATAAAGATGCATTTCTCCCACTACTTCAGCTCGTACCAACATCCCATTACTGGTTCTTAACGTGAAGTTCTTTTTACACAGACTTCTCGTTACCTTGGACCCTTGTTGAGAAATACAAACATGATTAGTGACTCCAGAATCTATAACCCAAGTATCCTTAAATTCTTCCACTAAATAAGTCTCAAGATACATGGTATCAAAATTACCTCTTTACTTCTGCATAGCCAGGTAGTCTCTGCAATTCTTCTTAAAATATCCCTTCTTCCCACAGAAAAAGCATTTAGCCTTCTTAGGGTCCATCTTCCGTTTCTTAGTCTTGATAGAATTCTTAGGAGCACGTGCCTTCGCCGCAGGCTTGTTCCCCTTGTTCTTCCCCTTTTTCTTTCTTCCTTTTGGGATTAGGTGCAGGTAAACTAGGTTTAGCCACATTTGCCTTAGCCTTAAATCCAGAACAGTTGAAAATATTCTCAAAATCTTGCAACTCTTTCATCAATTCTATTAGAGACATCTCCTTCCGGTTAAGGTTGTAGGATGCCTGAAACAAATCGAAATCCTTGGACAAGTTTTGAAAAACCATAACCAATTGAGTTGCAATATCGATCTCAGCCCCATTTGCCTGAGCCTCAGACAAATAAGCCATGATTTTCATCATGTGCTCCTTGATGGATGTTCCATCCTTTTGCTTGTAGTTCATGAGACCTTCGATAGCATCAGTCTTAGCCTGGATAGTTTGTTCACCAAACATCTCCTCCGGGTTGTCCATGATCTGCCTAGCAATTTCATACTCTTCATGCTGTTTTTGGAGCACGTTAAACATGCTCATCCAAATATAACACATATCGCTAAGGTTGGAATTGTCCCAATGCTCAAGCGCTACAAATTCCCTATCAAGAGTATCGATCGCAGGCGTGGGCAGTTGAAGTTGGATAAGGACGAAACTGTGTTTCTTAAATTTAAGATGATAAGCAAGTTCCTTTTCCAGTCATTAAAATTCTCGCCGGTTAATTTGTTTTGCGTAAGTATCACAGATAATGGACTCGACATTTTGATCTATAATAAGAAAATATATAATAAGTACGAGCAAACATCCCTTTAATTTTTTTTTAAATTTGGTTTTGTAATGAAACAAAAAGATCTATATGCAATCTAAATATTTTTATGCAAAACCCTTAAAAACACATGTTTTACATCGATAATTCCTAACTTCTGCTTTCTAAGCTACCGAGGGGTAGTCATGGAAAAACTAGCCAAGAACATGGATCCCCTCCGATTAATACATATTCATCCATGGAGCATAACCTCATTAAATATATATTAACTATCGCTTATTTAGCCACTACTTTAAAAATCAGAGCCTCGAGGGAGGGTTAATAAATAAAGTAGTATAAGTGTGTAACAATTGTTTCCAATTTTGAATCCATATTTTACATCCGTACTGAGGGGTGATCTAAACATAGAATATGCCCAAAATTGTTATCATTTCAGAAATCCAAATCAATGTGTGCTCTAGGTAAGATACCTATCCGAAGGGAATTCCTGTATCGAACCCGAGTAGTAGGTACTACCATGCATAACTATTGGACTAACGATGGAGACTGTAGGTCTTAGTATGTAAAACCTTCTCCCACTCAATCTTTTGAATTAAGATTTTTGTTTTTCATGCATAAACAATACTTATTGAGTGGCACTCCCTAGTCTATATGGCATGTTATCAATACATCACGAAATAGTATAACATATTTATCTAGCATCGTATCATTCATAGTTTGCAAAATATTTAAATAGCTGTGGATCATGATTCCATCCTAGAGAAAAGAAAATTGCAAAATTTACAAAAATTAACCGAAACATATATCAGCCTTCTTTTGTAGATCAATGCCTTGTATCCTTCTTCAATGTGTCGTCTTTCTCCAATGTCACGTCCTTTTAAATTTAAATTAAATTTAAATTTCTAAAGATTATATTTGATTTTTAATTTTAATCAAAATTATAAAATATCAAAAAATTTTCCAATGATATGTGATTTTGATAATTTAGAAAATCAAAATTCAAAATTTAAATTTAAATTTAATGGACGTTTTTTATTTATTGAGAATTTTAAAATTTTGTGATTTTGATTAAATTTGGAAAATCACATTTTTTTTGAAAATTTAATATTTGAATTTTAAATTAAAAACGTGTTTTATTTAAATTAAAAATTTTCAAAAAGATTTAATGTGATTTTTCTTCCATAAAAAAAACGCCAATTATGAAATTTGAATTAATTAAAATTTTCAAATTTAAAAAAAAAATCACATCATTTGAAAATTTTCATACCTTCATTCATCTTTAATCTCCTTGAATCCATTGTAGCCTGAATTTACAAAAAAAATTCCTACGCCGTTTCCGACTTAGAAAAATTCTAGGAATTGAAAAAACGACCTAGCGGTGATATTAGACCACATCTATTACACTTGAAAACCCTAGATACAAATTCTAACCTCTATAGAATCATAACCGGCAAAATTGAATAAGCATCATATATTAAAAAAATAATATAAAGCATTCATTCATCCATACATCCATTCACAATATATTTAACATACACAAAATAAAACCTAGAGTGTCAACTCTCTAAAATATTTCATTAATACATAAAGAGAAATTTATTTGATCAAATAATTTATGTTATATACATGATCATAAGCTGGTTTTGATACCAATTGTTGGAAAAAACGATTCTGATATCAGAGTTATGGTGCAGCGAAAGTTTTAAAATTTTATGCCGATTCAGAAAAGAAGCTCATGATGCATATAATAATAAATTAAATACATGATCAAACATACCTTATTTCTCGGATTCCAGAATTACTAGAGCGTCGACCAATGTGTCTTCTCTACTATTCTCGAGTCCTCATAATACAAGCGACCGGTAATTCTTCCAAAGTCTAGATCTCATCTTCTCAATCCCGATGTACCTCGTTGAGAATACGATCCGGGTTCATTCTTCAAAACTATAAAACATGAACCGGTTAACCTTCTATGAAAAATATCACTTGGCCTAACCTTCCTTAGAATTTTGATTCAATGAAAATTTCTGTTTTTTTCTCACACCCAAGAAGGACGAATTTCTTGAGCCCAAAAACCTAGTTTTTGTTTTTCTCTCTAAAAACAATGTTTACCTATGAGTATGATATGATGGTTGGTTTTTTCAAGAACCCCTAGCCTTTATATAAAACTCTAATCCTCTTTCAAAAATATCTCCTACTTGAAAAATAATTAATAATTATTTTTCTGGATAATCTTTTGAACCAAAGGATCATTCAAATTTCGGGCTAGGTTCTTTAAACCTTATGGATCGTTTTTTGCTAGGAGAAACTCAAAAAATTTGTGCTCTACCTCATGTGGATATTGATTGGTGGTTCAAATTTAAATCAAGAATCTAGACTATTCAAAAAGTCATAATCCTATCTAGATTCAAACTCCTTTTAAACTTTTGAATTTAAATAAGATTTTCTTATTTGAATTTAAATCAATATTTTCCACAAACATTATCCATATTTAATTAATTTAAATAAATGGAATATTTTATATTTTCTTTCCACCAAAAAAATATGCACCAGTCTTTAAGAAAAGAAAAACTATCAAATGAGCTCTATTATTTAAATCAATTAATAATTTAATATTTATAATATATTTAAATAATTTTGAAACAAAATCTTCTTCCTTCCAACTATTAAAAAACCGTGCCCTATAATTAGGAGAGAAAAATTTTGTTTTCAAAAATTAAATAATTCAAATACAATCTTATTTCTAAAATTCAATTAATCAAAATAATTAACAAATAATTATTTTATTTATAACCAATCATATGTTGACAAATCATATCATTTATCTACATTAATTTCACACGTCCAATCCTTTCGGGATTACATGTTAGAGAGTACCATGTCTTAATAGATATTATTAAATTTTCATTTAATTTACCGATCTCATTAGGAACAAATCCCGAGACACTTTGTGGAACTATATGAGCTAGTAGAAAGACCCGATGGAAATATGTAAAGAAGCTCCTATAATTGTGAAAAATTAATCCCGGATTAATTATTCATCAATTATCAATTTCAGGACTATTCCACTAAAAATCTGAAGCTGAACTCCTGTTTACATATCGTATTACGAAAGCTCTCTAACGCAGTACTTTTTTTATGATTTATTCATCGCTTACTTAATCCCCATATGTTATCCATGATTGAATTAAGGACTTTTTCATTTTACCTTTTCAATTATTTTAACTTAAAGTTCCATTATTTTCCAATGAAAGAACCACCAATTGTAAAGCCATACAATCGGTAAACCATCAGAGAACACAAAGTAAACCGATGGCCAAGATCTTGTTATATTATCTTTCAATTCTCGAATAATACCTTTAAGTAGATAACATGTACTATCTTTAAGATAGTTATGGATTCCGTATCTATGAATCTTGATTTCTCCATCCATAAGTTATACACCAAAAACACAAGTATATTAACCATCAATTGTCAATGTCTCACCTATAATAGATCAAAGTACATAAGTCATGGATGCAAACTGAAGTATTCATTTTAGGATTAAGAGTAAAGCAGGATGATAATCAAAGCATCATTGATTCTTATAAATGGAATTATTAAACCGAATCAATTAACACCTTAGGTCCAGTCCAATGTCATACCTCAATACTGGTATACATTAAAGTTTATACTCGGAACCAATCCGATGGTCAAGACATACATTAAAGTTTTGCTACTGTATTTCTTGATTCGACGACGGTATTAACTGTAGTATAATATTGAGATACCACTACGGTTATATAACTGTCGTGATATCTTCCACGACACTGGATTACACAACGGTTGTCTAACCATCATATAATCCACAATTTTTACTAGTGTTTGGAGTTTCATAATGTTTAGAAGTACATTTCATGTCCTATTTATTTTAGATTTTAGATTTTATTTTTTGTAATTTGCTAAGTTTCCCATTTGATTTAGCTTCTTATTTCTAGACTAAATTGTCTATTTGAATTCCAACTTCTTTAGGTTGAGACAAGTCATCAAATTTTTGATAATGTTATCATAGCTATGTATTATTTCTTTGGGATAAATTGCTAGGTTGATTCCTAAATTTTTAAGTTTGTGTAATTTTAGTCAGTGATCTTTTTTTCGTAGCTGGAATAATCTTAAATTATTAAAAACATAGGTGCTATAGTCCTTCCATTATTTTTAGATGAAATCTGTTAGTTAGCATCACTTTTTCACCAAATTACTAATGGATGCCATGTAAAAATTAACAGAAATGAGTATTATAGCAACATGTACTAGTTTAAGGGCATTCCAGCTATCAAAAAAAAAAATTATAAACATGGACTACAATTACACAAACTTAAAAAGTTTAGGTAGTAAATGAGCAATTTACTATATTTCTTTGAGTTTTCTTCTTTTTCCTGTTTTGCTGCATCTGCATGATATGTTGCTTCTTAGTAGTATGTCTTCTCTTTTTTGCTAGTATGTGAATTTAGGCACATTATTAAACCACGTAAAATCTTTGTGTTCTTTTCACTCTTGTAGTTTTCTTCTTTAATTTTTAATATGGCATCGAAGAAAATTAATAATCTAGCAAGTTCTTGATCTTCCATGACTAACGTCTCCACTTTCTCTCTTATGCTAAACATGGTATTAAAGCCGTAAATAATCTAGCAAGTCTTTGATCTTCCATGACAAACATCTTTGCTTTCTCTCATCTTCTTATAGCATGATATTAAAGCGACTAATAATTTAGCAAGTCCTTAAGCGCCTCTTTGTTAATGATTTCTGTCCTTATGCTCACTTTTGAAAATTTTCATCCCAATGCCTTATGTACTCTTGATGACTATTGATTCTTCCCTACGCTTAACCTATGCTGTCTCGCCTTCATGCCGACATTAGGATTTTTTTTTTTAATGACTTGAGAAAGAAGATAATTGATATAAGGGAAAACAAGTACATCCCAATTAGGTTGACACCTGCCTGTATTACCCGTCCTCTATCAAATCCCCAGCTTGATATTATCAAACAAATAAAAAAGAAAGAAATACAAAATTTTCGAAGTCAGAGTAAAACGAAAGCAACCTAAACTTTCATCTTAAGAGTAAGCTACAATTGTGCCTCATTAAAAATCCTCTAGTCAAAACCTAGTAGGAAAAATACTAAAGGGAAAAAAGAGTACATAACTACCACAAGCGGTAGGCTATCCCAAAAACCTATAACAGGGAAAACCTACTATATCGTGACCGACAACATTTGAGCAAACACTACTACAAAAGTTGGATTATACGACAGAGATTACACGATGGTTTCACAACACCGTCGTGTAAACGGAGGTTTACACGACGGTTTTGATTTAACCGTCGTGTAATCACTAGGAAAATAAAAAAAAATTAAAAATTTTTTATTACACGACGGTCCTAGGGACCGTCGTGTAAGGTACTGGGGATTACACGACGGTTCCAAGGGAACCGTCGTGTAATCCAAACCGCCTTGGATTACACGACGGTCCCAAGGACCGTCATGTAATCTCTAATCGCCGGGGATTACACGACGGTCCCTAGGACTGTCGTGTAATCTCTAATCGTCGGGGATTACACGACGGTCCCTAGGACCGTCGTGTAATCCAAGGCTCGCTGGGGATTACATGACGGTCCTAGGGACCGTCGTGTAATCTCGGTATTACACGACGTATCGTTGAATCGTCGGTCCTAGGAACCGTCGTGTCATCAACGGTTTTCAAAGAACCGTCGTGTAATCCTCCGAAAATTTTGAAAAATTTCAAATTTCATGCTTCGAAATCCGTGTGAAAACCCATTATTTAAATACAATTGCCTCTTTATTTCTCTTCATATCAGAGCCAAATCCGCCCTCACCCTCTCTAGTTTTCTCACCCTCTCTAGATTTCTCCAAGTACCCACCCTCCTCCTTCGACTTGATATAGAGAAACCAGGTGAAAATGGGCAGGCCTCCTTGTTGTGATAAAGAAGGGGTCAAGAAAGGACCTTGGACTCCTAAAGAAGATATCATTTTAGTCTCTTACGTTCAAGAACATGGCCCTGGGAATTGGAGGGTTGTTCCTACTAATACAGGCAATTAGATTTATTTATTATTATATTTTTTTTCTGTTCTTTGCTTAATCTTCAATGCAGATTTTTTCTTTAAATTTAGGCATATATATTATTGTTTTAATTTTCTAAATAAATGTTGTTTATATATCACAGGGTTGCTTAGATGTAGTAAGAGCTGCAGGCTTCGATGGACTAATTACCTGAGGCCAGGGCTCAAGCATGGTAACTTCACAGATCACGAGGAGAAGATGATCATCCACCTTCAAGCTCCGAAAATTTTGAAAAATTTCAAATTTCATGCTTACATTACATGACGATTCATCCCAGAACCGTCGTGTAATGTGCCTTTGAAAAAAAAAAATTTCCTACACGTTTTAAGGCACATTACACGACGGTTCTTACATTACACGATGGTTCATCCGAGAACCGTTGTGTAATGTGCCTTAAAAATATATTTTTTTTCCTACACGATTTATTACGTATTACACGACGGTTTGGAGTCGGAACCGTCGTGTAATATTCAACATTACACGATGGGTTTGGCTCAAAACCGTCGTGTAATGTAGCCAATTTGCCACTCTCTGCAACTGTATTCGTTGTTTCGACGACGGTTTTAACCGTCGTGTAACATTGATATACCACGACGGTTCTTTGAACCGTCGTGATATCTTCCACGATGCTGGATTTCACGACGGTTGTGGAACCGTCGTGTAAACTTTACACGACAGTAAAAAACCGTCGTGTAATCCACAGTTTTTACTAGTGAAATGTATGGGCAATTGAACCACCAAACAGTATCATGAAGCCTAACCGCATAAGCTGCAACTCTATCAGCAACATGATTTCCCTCCCGGTGTATATGAGAGACGCAATAGAGAATTTTGGAAAGGTAATTTAAGGCACAGATCCATCTTGAATACTACTTCCAAGGGACAGATTTGCTTTGACTTCTTAGTAGCTGAACAACGTAAGAAGAGTCTCATTAATACCATAATCTGGACCAATTAAATTGTTGAGCATACTCCAATGCAGTAATAACACCAAGCAATTCAGCCTCAAAAGCGTTCATGATGCCAAGGGGCTTGGAAAAACATCCCTTACAGAATCCTCTATATATTCTAAATATACTGCCACAGCCTGCAAAGCCTGGAGAACCATTTGCAGCGCCATCTGTGTCAATCTTTATCCAAACCGCCATAGGAGCTTTCCACTAGAGCACATTTAACCTTATTGGCAATTTTGAACTGCTTTAAAATCATCAAGTCAGTTATCGAATTATTCATGGTGCCAGAATCAAGAACATCAGATTCCTGAATACAGCTACATATAACCATAATGGCACGCCGTAAAATAGGAACTTTTCCCTAAAAAATTACCAAGTTCCTAAGTTTCCACACAAGCCAAATAGCGGAAACAACGCCAGAAATCCATAAATTATAGACTTGTTTGCTCATCTTCTTTTTGAAAGCAAAACTAAAAAGACCCTTCATGCCGTTATTTTTATCAAGAATAACCTGAAAAATCCCCCTCGAGCTTAGCCCATATTGTCTTGGCGAAGTCGCAGTGAATGAAGATATGATCAAGATACTCTTCAGCCTTATAACAAAACCGGAAGAAAGAAGCGAGAAGCCTTTCCTCTGCAGTGTATTTTCCGTAGCCAATTTCCCATGAAACGCCTTCCAAACTGCAAGAGATCTTCTTGGTTGAATTGATTTTCTCCAAATTTTCTCACCCCAATTCACCTTCTGAGATTTATTCCGTGCAGCCTCATAGAAATCCCAAAGCCGAGGTTTGCTATTGAGCACAGTTTCCATCGAAGTTCATCATTAGTTCCTTCAGCAATAATTACTGCTGAATGTCCTTAGTAATATTTGGAAATTTCAAGTAAAACTCCCGAGGAAGATTCCATTCTCTATTGACAATAAAGCTCCCACATTAGTCATGTAGGAATGTCCTGAGAAATATTTATTTTGGAAGAAATCGGATAGCCAATCCAGTTGTGATGCCAAAAATTAACCGCCGGGTTGCTGGCAACAATCCAGATACACTCTCCGAGAAGTTCAGAGAAGCAATCACGCAAAGCAGGCCAGGATGATGAAGTAACATACCCACTCCTAATTTTCCTGAAGTTAATCAAATACCGAGCTCTCATGAGTTCACTCATCATGCACTTTTCACCCATAATTCACCAAGCATCTTATTCAGAAAAGCACGATTAGTCGCTTCCAACGATCGAATCCCAAGCCCCCCTTCCCTCTTAGGGTGACACGATTTATCCCAAGCAACAATGACAACGTTTTTCTTGTTGATTTTTCCTGACCATAAAAAATTCCTTATTGCCGTGGCCATCTTTTTCAGCAGATTTTTAGGCCATTTATACACCATAAAACTGTGATTCAACGAGCTACTTGTCACCGAATTAATAGGAGTAAGTCTTCCAGCCATCGAAAGATTAACACCTTTCCAATTAGAAAATTTGCAATGGTCTTAATCGCAATTTCCTGAAGGTGTTTACATTTAGGAGTACCTCTGAATAAAGGAACACCCAAGTAGCGAAAAGGAAGTTGACCTCGCCTCATAGAAAGCTTTTGCACTATATCATTATCTCTTATGCTAGTGACAGTCTTGCCCAAAAAGACATCTGATTTCTTCACATTAATGAATTGCCCAGATAGATTCCCATAGCATATAAAGATTTCCTTCAGGCAATTGATATTGTTATTGGTAGCCCTGCAAAAAGAAGAACATCATCTGCAAAGAAAAAATGAGAGGGAATGGTACCTCCTCTGTGAGCGGTGACCAGGGATAATTGGCCTTCATTTACTTTTTGTTGAATTAGACGGCTTGAAAAGTCTTCAGCAATACCAAAAAGAAGCGATGATAATGGATCGCCTTGTCCGACTCCTCTTCCACAATTGAAAAAAGCCCTCTGGTGTGCCATTAATCAAAACTGTTGACTTTGCAGAGTGGAAAATATTCCCAATCCAATCGCAAAATCTTGTAGAAAAGCCCAACGCTTGCAAGACTAATAATAAATTGCCAATTAATAGTGTCAAAGGCTTCGGAATGTCAATTTTTGGAGCCATGTTGCTTCCAAAATCTTTTTTATCAAGAGAATTAACTCCTCCAGACGCCAAAGCAATGCAGTCCTGAATTTGTCTGCCAGGGATAAAGCCGAACTAATTTTTTGAAATAATTCGTTGGGAAATCTTCCCAAGTCCATCATTGATCTTGGTAATTATTTTAAATAAAAAAATTACCAAGAACAATAGGACGAAAAGCATCAATAGACAAAGCATCATTCACCTTAGGAATCAAAACAGTGAAGTTAGAATTCAGATTTTGAGGCACATAACCTGTGATAAAGAAGCTCCTGACAGTTTGAATGACATTTTTAGCAATAATATTCCAGCAATTCTAATAAAAACTTCCATTGTAACCATCAGGACCTGGGGTGCTTGAAGGGTCAAGAGCAAAGACAGTGTCACGTATAACCTCATCCGAAGGAACAGCAAGTAGAAATCTGTTTTCCTCTTCAGTTACATGTTTAGGAACCACGAAATCCACCACATCAAGATCACCATTCATTTGTCTCTCTGCAAATAAGTCTTTGTAGAAGCTGATAATGTGATTATTTATCACGCTTTGGTCTTCAACAAGATCATCACCAATGATCTTGGAAATTGGAAACAAGAGTTTTGTTCCTCTCCAAGTTATTATAGTCCTCGTGAATCCGTGCATAACAATCTACGTCGTCTCGTCGTCTTCAAGCCCATGGTGATCAAGCGATTGGGGTGCATTAAAAAAAAAAAATGACACAACCTTGCCTGCCTCGTCATTTTTGTACCTGCACCGCTGTGCCTTATCAATCATGCTTGAATGGTACTTGATATGTGTTCATCTTTTTTAGCTTAAAAAGTTATGAAGTTACTATACTAAACATAGTAAAAATATAACTATAAAATGGGGTTAGTGACCTTCTAGTTTATTTGAATTACATAGTAAATTTACTAGATAAATGATAAATTTACTAACAGTAAATAAATTATTATTTTTTAACTTTAATATATAGATTATTTTTTACATAGTAAATTTTTTATTTATTACCATATTTATTATCATTTACTCCAAATATTTTAAAAACATGCTATTTACTTCTATTATTTACTTAAAAACATGTTATTTACTTCTATTATTTACTTAAAAATGCTATTTATTTCTTTATCCCTTAACTATTTTCGTAAAAATGATAATTTACTCCAATTTCCGAAGCCAATAAGTAACGTTAAACCACTTCAGCCTCCATGTACAATAGGTGGTCCTGATTTTAATTTTTTTTCCCAAATCACCTTTTTGCATGTAAAGAAACTAGAAAGAAACTAGAAAGAAACGAAAAGAGTTGAAAGAAGAATCAAATTTGGGTATGAAAGATGCTATTGTCATTATATTGAATTATGATATTCCACTTCTATAAATAGTCATTAATATTCCTAACAGTCTTAACTACTCAACCAATACACTAATGACACGTGTCTAATTACAAACTGACTCTAACAATAAACTCTAACAATTAATAACAGATTAACAAACCAGCTAATAATCCTTAACAGTCTCCCTCAAACTCATAGTAGAAAGACTTTCTACTTTGAGTTTGCTTTGCATAAAGGCAACCCTAGAGCTTGAGTTTGCCTTAGTAAAAATGTCTGCGACTTGGTCTACAGCTGGCAAATGCCTAACCTCAATCTGCTTTTGCATAACCTTCTCTCTGACAAAGTACAAGTCAATCTCTATATGTTTTGTTCTTGCATGCAAGACTGGATTGGCTGAAATCATCACTGTACTTAGGTTGTCATACCAAAGGATTGGTGTTTTATGAGTAACAACCTGTAACTCTGACAGTAATGATCTGATCCATGTAATCTCAGCAACCAACGCAGCTAAGCTTCGATATTCGGCCTCTGTTGATGAATGAGAGACAACATGCTGTTTCTTGGAGCTCTAGGAAATCAGGTTGTTTCCAAAATACACACAAAATCTAGATGTTGATCTCTTGTCATTTGGATCTGATGCCCAATCTGCATCGCTGAACCCAACAAGACTCAAATCTTCAACTGGTATAGCTTTGAGCTCTAAGCCAAAATCAAGTGTCCCTGCTAAATATCTGAGTATCCTTTTGATAGTCTTTCAATGAAGTTCTAGAGGTTCCTGCATGAACTGGCATACCTTATTGACAGAGAAGGCTAATTCTGGTCTTGTAATATTGACATACTGAAGTGCACCAACTATACTTCTGTATAGCTTAGCATCTTTGACTGGTTCACTCCCATGACTGACCAACCTCTCCCCTGTTGTCATTGGAGTCGAGATACCCTTAGCTAGGTGCATTTTAGCCTTGCAAAGTAAATCAGTGACATATTGGTCTGAGAAAGATGAAGACCACCAGCGGCTGTTTTCCTTACCTCCAAGCCAAGAAAGTAATCTAGCTCTCCCATGTCCTTGAGTGTAAACTCATGATTCAGCTTGTCAATGATATGCTGAACCACTGTAATGTCACTTCCAGTAATGATTATATCATCGACATATACTAGTATAAAAATAGAAAACTTTTCAGTGACTTGAATGAACAAAGACTGATCTGTTTTAGCTGAGGTGAAGCCAAGAGCTCTAAGAGCAAAATGAAGCTTTTCAAACCAAGCACGTGGAGCTTGTTTAAGTCCATACAAAGACTTATGTAGTTTACATACCAACTGTGGACTCGTAGCATCTTGAAAACCAATAGGCTGCTGCATATAAACTTCTTCTTGCAGAATACCGTTAAGAAAGGCATTGTTGACATCTAATTGCCTCATTGACCACTGCTTGCTCAAAGCTATGGTAAGAACAATCCTTATAGTTGTAGGCTTAACTACTGGACTGAAGGTTTCTGAAAAATCACAGCCTGTAACTTGATGGAAGCCTTTTGCTACTAACTTGGCTTTAAACTTGTTGATAGTCCCATCAACATTTTCCTTAACTCGAAACACCCACTTATAGCCAATGGCTTTCCTTCCATTTAGAAGTGGAACAAGGCTCCAAGTTCCATTCCTCATTAGAGCTTGAAACTCTTCAGTCATAGCATCTTTCCAACGTTCATCTTGCAAAGCCTCATCAACAGTAGTTGGTGCAGAAGTGGCAAGAAAAAACTTTTGGCTTCCTGATGCCATTTTTGGCACGTGTGATCATGGGGTGATCATTTTGAACCTGCACACTAGGCAAATCATTAGAGCTTGGAACATTGGCATTAGAGGTGTTTGGGGGATTTACAATTGAAAGTGATTGGTCATCAGTGGTTAGAGGAGTTGCAAGATCGGTGGGATCATGCCTGACATTTTGAAGGGAGTTAGACTCAGAAGATGGAGGGGAAGAATTTGACAAATGAGAGGAGGTTTGATGAAAGTGATAGTAGGGAGTATCTGGACCATAGGAGATACTGAACTAGAGGAGGCAATACCTGGTGGGAAGGAGTGATAGGAAGAAGTTGTGTTTTGTTTAGCAAAAGGGAAGAGAAATTCATCAAATATCAAATCCCTAGAAATGAAAATTCTTCCAGTATCATCAAGACATTTATACCCCTTGTGATTCAAACTATAGCCTAGAAAAGTGCAGAGCTTAGACTTGAATTGAAATTTGTGTTTGTTGTAAGGACGAATGTTTGGATAGCAAGCACAACCAAAAACCCTGAGTTGAGAATAATCAGGTTCTTTGTGAAACAACACTTCTAGAGGAGTTTTGTGATTTAGCAGAGGTGTGGGAAGGCGATTAATAAGAAATACAGAGGTTCTAAATGCTTTATCCCAATATTTAAAGGGCATTGAGGATTGAGCTAGTAAAGTCAGACCATTTTCAACAATATGCCTATGCTTTCTCTCAGCCATTCCATTTTGCTCATGTGTATGAGGGCATGAGGTTCTGTGTGAAATACCATTTGAAAATAGGAAATCAGTGAATGCGCTAAATTCACCCCCCCCCCCCCCCCAATCAGTTTGAATCCCCTTTAATTTGTAGCCTAACTGTAGTTCAACATGTGTTTTGAAATTAAGGAAGGTAGCAAAAGCATAAGATTTTTGTCTTAAGAGATACATCCAAGTAAACCGAGAATACTGGTCAATGAAATGAATATAGTATTTGTAACTATGAGCAGAAATGATAGGAGAGGGACCCCATAGATCAGAATGAACAAGTTGTAAAGGCTCACTATAAATTGTGAAAGATCTAGAGAAAGGTAGCTTATGAATTTTTCCCATACACCATGCTTGACAAATAAAAAAGGCATCTTTATTAACGTGATCAAGATTACAATTTTTTAGAACACAGGATACCATTTTCTCATAGGGGTGTCCTAATCTGTTGTGCCAGAAAGTGTACAATGAATTACAGGTTTTTTCAGTACGAGCATTACTAGAAATAGCAGCATTGAATACAATAGGATTGGAAGAAGAGTTACAGGTAGACTTAGAAGAATGTTCAAGCTTGGACAAGTGACAGGAAGCATCAAACTCGGGTTTGAGGAGACTAATTTGAGAATTTTCAAAGACATAGAGTCCTCCTTTAAGCTTTCCTTCCAATAGAGTCCTGTGGGAAAGCTAATCCTTGACAAAACAACATGTGGGATGAAATTCAAAAAGGACTGAATTATCATTAGCAAACTTTGCGACTGAAAAGAGGTTTTTTGTGATACTTGGAACATGCAAAAGCTGACTTAAGGATAATAATTTTGAGGTAAAAGGAGAATGGAATACAGAATGACCAACACTTTTAATTTGTAAACCCTTACCATTCCCCATGTGCACTTGTTCTGGCCCAAAATAATATGCTTTCTATATCAGATTGGTGGAGTCAGCTGTAAGTTGATTGGTGGCGCCAGAATCTGGATACCAGTTTGAGTCATAAACACACTCTAGTGTAGCAAGCATAGAGGCCAATTGAGTACTCTGTCAATTTCCCTCAGAATCATAAGCAAAGTAGTCAGATTGACATCTAACTTTATCAGTGTTGAACTCATGGAGATGACCCTGAATTTGACCCTGTGCTTGCAACTGAGAAGGCCCTGTGAACATAGCATCAAAACGATAGTAGCACTGCAAAGCTTCACGCCCAATTTTGTTGCACAATTGACATACTGGTTTACCAGTGTTGGATCCCATGTTAGGTTTGGAAAATTGGGGGAAATTTCCAAAACCTCGTCCACGACCAAAGAAACCACCACCTCGAGGAGGGAAAGCACCATGACTATGACTTGGAAAAACTCTGAAGTTGTTGTAAGAACCACTGGAGTTATTGAAAGAGTGGTTATTAAAGGAAGAAATAAATCTTTTCTTGAAATGAGGGCCTGTGGATGTTGTCACCGGATTAGCCATACATTGAGCATCTAAATCTAGAGGCTTGTGAATCCTTTCGATTCGAGCTTCTTGAGCAAGAAGAAGAGACTCAACTTCATCAACAGTATAAGGATCGGTTCTGGTGTTGACAGACACTGTGAAAGTTTCATACTCCGAGGGCAAACCATCCAAAATGGCATCAATGTGATCCTTAGTAGAAACTGAATGACCAACTAAACCTAACATATCAACAATTCCCCTAATTTTGAGCAAGAAATCATTGATCGAAAGAGAACCCTTACGAACATTCTGGAGTTGATCTTTGTACTGTTTCACATTTGCTCGAACCTGCTGAGCAAAGTAAACCTCCAATGTGTGCCAGATCTGAGAAGAAGTTTCGCAATTAACCATTCGAGAAAGAACTGTGTTCGACATCGAGGCAAGAAGCCATGAAATGATGAGTTGATCTTGCTGCTCCCAGTCAAGATTCTCTGTGTTGATCACTCCATTCACTTCATCTTCTTGAGATCTGTACAGTAATGGTGAACCGGTTGATCCAGAAAGAAAATTTTGAAGACGAAACCCTCGAATTGTAGCAAGAACTTGTTTGCGCCAAATGAGGAAGTTATCATTATCCAATTTTAACGCAATCGGATTAGTGAAAGAAACTGGAACAAAGTGAGAAGTGGATGAAGAAGAATCCATGGTGGAATCCGGCAAGAACTCCGGTGAGATTTCCGATACAGGCCGTTATGGCTCTGATACCATGTAAAGAAACTAGAAAGAAACGAAAAGAGTTGAAAGAAGAATCAGATTTGGGTATGAAAGATGTTATTTTCATTACATTGAATTATGATATTACACTGCTATAAATAGTCATTAATATTCCTAACCGTCTTAACTACTCAACCAATACACTAATGACACGTGTCTAATTACAAACTGACTCTAACAATAAACTCTAACAATTAATAACAGATTAACAAACCAGCTAACAATCCTTAACATTGCAAAACCAAACAGCCCCATCCGCATATTATTAAACCGCCTACCTATGCACCCCTACCTACACCCACGCCGTAAGAGTTGACGTCCTTTCTTGCGCTGCTGCGTCCTTGACCATCATCGTCTGCACAACTTGATTACTATTGTCCGTACTGCATTGGCACCATCGAACTTTATTTTCTGGGAAAATCAAAAGAAAATTTCGAAAAAAAAAATCTTAAATCTTTAGACTCACCCATTCTGGTTTACAAGATAAGAATATAGTATTTTGTTATCATTAGCAATTACAATTTTGAATTTATTGAAAGTAAACCTAATTTATTCTGTTCTCAAATTTACGAGATTTATTTATTTATTTATTTAAAGTAAACCTAAAAAATTAAGAAATTTTCTATTCTTTTTTACTAATTTGGAAAGTGAGAGACTTGAGACGTAAAAAATAATAAATATTCTCTTAATTTGTGACAAAGTATGTGGTCTCTATATGCGTTCTCCTAGGATGGCGATTTTGGGGCGTTAAATTTTCATGTAAGGATCTGCAGTAACTCTCAAATTGGTTACAATGATAGATAGGTGCCTGCTCATACTGCCAGATAGGTGCTTTTAAAGATATATTTGTAAATATTATTTTGATGTAATAACATTACTTAAATAAATTTTATAATATTTTATTAATATATTCGCATGTGTATGCATATCATTCATTGTAATAATAAGTTGTTTACCATGGTCGTGATCATAGTGTTTCTTATTTACTTCATTTATAAAGGCCGCATAAACACGTATTAAAAGTCCTAGAAAAGAAAAAGAAGAGCGTGATCATATACTCTTTTGTATATTATTAATCAATTTTATTCATTACTGATTTGAATCTTGATTTTTTAATAATGTTACATAAGTCCACAAAAACAAAAAAAAACAAAACAAAACAAAACAAAACAAAACAAAGAAATAAAAACATGATGTTCATTTTGAAGATTGGGACAAATGTCGGCAGTGGCGGATTTAAGGGGTGGCCAGTGAGGACTCGTATTTCAAATAAACCCAATATTTTTTTAATAGTTTTAATTTTCCCACATTTAAATTTTTTTTAAATATGCCCACACTTAATGTTTATATTATTCCTAATGTTTTAAAACCATAACTAAACTTATACTATGTTTTTATGTTTTAGTACCATAACCAACATTTAACTCTTTTTTTCCTCCCAACTCCTTAATCTACGATTTTTTTTTTGTTTGCTAATTTTTTTTTTCTTTGTAGACATTCATGACTTTTATAATTATCAACATCCCGAATATCGAAGTGCGTAAGTGTTTATTATTTGGAAAAAGTATTTATCTTAAAAGAAAAAAGAATGATGGTGTGAAAAACATGAGAGTGAAACTTATTTTTTAATTAAAAAAATTACAAACTATAATAGATCCTGAACTTAAAAACTCTTATGGATCATAATTATGATATTTGAGATAAAGTTCAAAAACAAATTTTGGAATGATTTCAAAATTTAAGAGCTATATCTATTAATTAAAAGGGAAATTGTACCAAATAGCATTTTTACAAAAAAAAAAAAAAAAAAAAAAATTGAAGTAAAAAAGCAAGATTTCAAAATAGTTGAAAAAAATAACAAATTTACCGGGTAAGTGAAAATTTTACTTGATAAATAGTAAATTTCTAGGTAAATAATATGTTTACAATACTTAAAAAAATCATTTACCTGATAAATTTGTTATTTAGTACTATTTACTATTCTATTTACTTCAATTATTTTATAAAAACTGTTATTTACTTCTTTCTCCCCAATTAAAATATCTTGATCAATATTTTGAAAAAAAAAAAAAAAGTTGATCAAATTAAATAAAATGTATTAAACTGTTTATCTATATGAAGTCATCTTTTTTTTTTTTTTTGCTAAGATATAAAGTCATCTTTTATTTTAACATTTTATATCTTTTTATGCATTTCACGGAGAAAAATTTCTAGATCTATCACTGTAAATGTTAAAATATTTAAAAAATTTTTACGAAACCTGAATCTTGGTTTCGCAGGTAAAATTCTAAGTTGAATGACCAGTGGAGACATGATTTAGGTTTGGGTACAAATTCCATAAATAAACACATGTTTAACTTGAAATCAAGATTCCGGAATGATTGCCACATATTGACTTAAAAATTGGATTGGTTTTGCCCTTTTGATTTTATTGAAAGAATTGGTTATGTACTCTTAATTTGATGATCAATATTATCATATTCAAACTTTGTTAGGACGTTGTATTTTAGGAGTTTATTTTGCTTTTTTATTGGTGTGTGTGTAATAATTATAACAAGGATTAATTGTGTGAAATTTGGATATTTGAGTTGATAACACAAGGAATAGACTAGTCCACATAAAAACTGAAAACTCAAAAAAAATATATTTTTTTTTCTTCACAGAATCACTTTCTATGATGGAAAATCATTATAGAAATAAAATATTTCATAACGGTTTACTGAAAGACCATTGTGAAAAGTGTTGCGTCAACCAATGAAGGCCTGATACTTTCAATATACCATGATGGATGACAAAACCATTGTGAATTATGGTGACATACTCTGATGATGGATTTCAAGACAGTTTTAAACCATTGTGAAACTCATAATTTATACTGTGCTCTTTCTATGCCGTCGGTCCGACTCCCTCCCTCCCATCTTGATTTTGGTGTTTTATTTATCAGTTTTTGGATTTTTAAAGTATTGATTTTCCAATTTTATATTATTCAATAAACATGGTTTAGGGTATTGTCGGTACAAAATTTGACTACCTCATGGGTTTGCTTTTATTGCACTAACACAAAATCTTCAAATAATCTAACTCGTGCTTTACATGCTGAAGTTTTCTAATGGTGTATTAATACCAAAACAATTCAAAAACTGCAGGACATATGAACATAGTGTAACAACCGAACTTTTTAACAAACTTGTTATTTCCTTAGGTGCAAAAGAAATCTAAGTATGTACTACATATATCAATATGAAGCATATGATCTGATTTGATTGTCAGAATATGTTCAAGTTCTTATAATATTATAAGACTCAATGACAATCTATCAAGTCAAGTATAAGGCCTTATGGTGAAAAACGTAGAATCATGATTTATGATATTGTTCTAGCTAATGAATGATCAGGATAATTTATGACATAAATAAGACGATAATGCGGTTTATTAAATAGAATTGAAATTATACTACAGCCGACCATCATTACGGAAGCAGAATTGAGAATAAGGACTAAGAAGGCTCTAGAATAATCAGGAGTAATATTTGGAGCAATAATGACTAAGTGGTTTCAAGTCCTAAAAAAAACTATACACGGTCCAGTTATATACAGACAAATTATGGACTGCAATTCAATAGTACTGGACTGTTGATAGTTAAACCAGTATTTGTACTATCTAGATTATTAAAAAAATTATACTGCATATTAGAAGGGATGCCAAACATGACATTACTTGGAGGCCAAGTAATTGTGGACAAATATATCCATATTCAAACATGTGAGAGCATAATCACAAACACATAGTGAGCACATATAACCTTAAAACTCATCCTAGAGTATAAAATCAAATCCATACTTGGGGCTAGCAAACAAGATAATATAAGCATAGATCTAGCATAACCAACCATGTAAAACCATAATAGAGGAAAAATAATAATCATGAGCTTATGTTCTTATAACCCATAACTTGAAATATAAATATAATCCTCAAACTAAAACTTAGTGAAATTCTTAGATAGAGGATCAAGAATAATACCTCTAAAGCTTGGAAAGATTGTTCTAGACCTTGGGATGAGAGAAATTTTTCTCTACACCCTCCACTAGCAACCGGCCACTCTTGGCTCTCTCTCTCTCTATTTTCTTTTCCTAAGGACTAGAGAAAAAATTGAAGAGAATAAAAGTTTAAGGTCTACTAAGAACATTTCCAAATTTCTTACAAATCTATTTATAATGGAAATTCCAAATTTTTCATAATTATTTTTATTTCTTCAACTTTCTTTGAATTGCATATTGATCCTTAAAGATAAAATTTTTTGCCTTCCAAGTCCCTCAAAATGGCCAGCCATGTGGAGGCTTAAACCATAAAAAAAATCTTTTCATACTTATCGACATAATTCTTTCCATAAAATCCATAAATCTAAATATTAGCATTTATCTTCTAATTTCCCTTGCTAACCGGCCATGTGGAGGAAAAAAAACATGATGATTATGTGAATGCTATGTGTATGTTGATTAAGAAATTAACCTAAAAACACAACTTGGTAAGCTAGTAAGGTTATCAATAATGTGTTTTTCATGTAAATAAACAAGTAAATGATTGAATGTTAAGAATGAACATGACGCGCTGTATGTTGATATAGGCTCACAACTTCGAGTGTTTGAGGTAGTGTGTGTAAATTTTTAAGCAAGAACGAACAAAATACAAATTGCTAGTTTTTAAAAATAATCTGGATAGTTTTATGAAAACCCAATTTTGAGCCCTTTAAAGGCTGATTTAGAAAAAAGTTATTAACTGTAAAGCTGTAGAAAACAGAAAATCCTAAGGTGCATCATAAACAGTTTTTGAAAAAAAGCCTCCAAATACCTCTGTTTTTATCAGTTTTCAAAACTGGTCAGTCCAATTACTCCACACAGCCAACATTTTTCATGGAGGAAAAACGAATAAGTAAAAGACAGATTTAAGTTTCAAATAAGAAACGAAAGTTGTAGGTTTCGACGAGATCTACAACTTCTGTGAAGTAAACTTTTTCAAATTCTAAACTGATTTAAAGTTAAAATTATACATGATACAAGAAATTCATGCACACATACTTTTAACCAAATTAAAAAGCAGTTTTCAAAGGCAGTCTTAAGGTTTTATAATCATTTTTAAAAAGAAGTTATGATTTTATGAAAATAGTTTCAAAAGGTTTGAATCCATTTGAAATTTCACAAGTGATTTTTAAAAGGTAATTTCAAGTATTAAATCAAGATAATACTTGATTTATGAAGATAAGGTATATTCCAAGTAAATAAAGTATTTTCTAAGAAAACAAGGTGTTTTTAAATAAAGGGATTAAAATAAATAAGTCAAAGTTATTTATAAATATAAGTAACAATTATAAGACGGATGGTAGTCCGTTTGGAGACCAACTTATTATTCAATGAATATGTAGATTATTGGATAATAAGGTAGAATGATTCTTACGCCCGTTTGAAAACATAAATATTTAATATAACCTGTTGTCGTGCCTTGTTAGAATGATAGACCAAGAGCATCGGACAACTTATAAGTACAACTCTGCCTACAATATGGACAAAATGTTTTTACTGTTTTACATGTTTTTAAAAATCATGCATTGATTTACATGATGTATATATGTTTTATGTTCTATTATTGTGACATCATGAAAGCATGCTCACTAATAATAAATCACATGATAAGAACCAGACCAAGTTTCAAGTAGAAATAATTATGATTCAAGTTTTCAAGTATGATCAAAATAAGAATAAGTTTTCAAGAATGAAGGCAAATCAAGTTGCCTTATGTCGTACCGACTTGCCACAGGAGTGGGTTTAATCCATGGCTGCGTGTTATGGTACGTATACTTATGTTCATGTTATGTAAGGGGCCCAAAATTAAGTTAAAATAAGAAAGTATAATTGATTCATGTTAAGTTAACATAAGAAAAAATAATTGTATTCATAAGAAAGCATAATTGGTTTATGCATTCTTTTATTAAATGATTTTGCGGGAATAAAAAGTTGTATTTGCTGAGCGAAAGCTCATAACTTATGTTCATGCTGTAGGTAAGCAACTTGTTGGATATGCTTGACGCAAGACTGTGGAGAGATGACACTGTAGACTATGAAATTTGGGTTGGACACCGCCACATATTTTGTAAAATATGTTGTGTTATGTTATGATAATTTAATGGTACCAGTACTTAGTACTGTGACAATGTTTACTACTACGGTAATTAACATGGTTTATCAAATGTGTTAAGATGGTTTTAAAACTCAGTACTTGATTGAGTATATATAAATAAGTATAAGAATAAGTTAAGTTTTAAATTTGAGTTTAAAAAGAAAAAAAATATTTCCTTATATTTACAAAAAAAAATAATAAGAGTAAGTTTAAGTATGAAGTATCGGCCACGAAAGGTGGGTCACCACAAGGTTTGGTATGTAAGCACGATAACGGCCTACGTAATCGGGTCGTTACAAAGTTTGGTATCAGAGCAAAGTTGGTATTTAAGTAAAGTAAGTATGGTAACAGCCTACGTAATCGAGTCGTTACACATAATCTCTTACTACTACAATATCTAGATTACACAACAGAAATCACATGATCGTTTTTAAAAAACCGTTATGTAAGATACTTAAAAAATATAACACAAAACTATTTTTCTTAAAAACGACCGTGAAAACTATAGATTTTATGACCATTTTTTAAAACAATCGTGAAAAATCAAGATTCCACAGGGATTTTTGAAAATGGTGGAATCTCCGATTTCCACGACCGTTTATAAGTAAAAAACAAAAAAACAAAAAAAAAAAAAACAAAATTTTGATTTCAACTTTAAAACCCCTCCCCTTGCGAACTCCCTCTCTCTCTCTCTTTCTCTCTCTCTCTAAGCCCTCACAAACCTTATTTCTCTCTCTAAGCCCTCGCGTAACCCCCCCCCCCCCCCCCCCCCCCCCTTCCGTCACCTTCCCTTTGCGTCGCCGCTGCCCCCTTCTCTCTCTTTCTTCCGCTCTCCGCCTCCCTCTCTCTCTCTCTGTCATCTTCGCGACGCAGTCGTCATGTAAGAAAGTTTGCCTCTTTTAATACACGGAGACGAAGCTCTTGGCGGAGAGAGTCGCGGGACTCTCTGTTGCTCTTTTGCTTCGTTTTATCACTTGGAGGTAACGATTTCTTTATCAAAAATAGTTAGTGGAAATAGCTAGATTTGGGTTTGGAATTCCATGATTTTCCCCAATTTCTCTCCAATCAAGTTTATCATTGCCCTTGCTCTCACAACAATTTCCCCCAACTTTTCTCGTTGCTGATATTGCTCTTAAATCAGTGCTGGATATCTTGTAGAAACACTCCAATCAGTACATTAAATCCTTTCACTGGCCTTTTCTTTTATAATTTCTTTTTGGAGGGGGAATACGCTGATTTAAGTTATTTTTTCTATAGAAATTCTCTGATGTCAAAAGTTTGACTGCCACAAATTTATTTGGTGTTAGTTTTTTTGACGATTGGTTAATTTTCTGATTTATGTAGTCACAAGTATGATTTCTGTGAGTTTTCTCTACTAAAATCTATTTCATTTTGTTGAACGATCATTTTGTTGTTCACTGGTACTAGTTATTACAGCTAAACTACGAACTCGTAAGTAATTTATTTATTTTTTAATTCATTTTAAGGAGCTACTGATCACTTGCTATGCTACCATCCTTTTTTTCTTCTTCTTCTTATTCTTGGATTGGTACTTATATATAGGTATCTTGTTTTCATTATTTGATTTTTAGTATCTATATATCTGATTTATTTTTTCCAATTTTTTACTAACTGAGAGTTGATTTCAAGATCAAAAGATTTGGTCATGCTTTAAGTTTTGCAGTTCTAGTTACTTGGAGTTTTGGCTACATGAAGTAGCATGAAAGGAGAAAACGCATTCTGATCACTTGGACTCTAATATGATGTACGTTTGAATTTTATACATGTTTTTCCTTTTCCCCATGTACACGTTGATAGTTCATGTAATTGCTATTTCAGTTCAAACAAACAGAGCTTAAGAGGAAGCCAAAGCAACAAGTAATGTTAATTTCATGATTTTCCTTCTTCCATATATTTTAGCTTGAGTGAGTACAAATCTTCATGTAACTTTGTATATTATCTGGATGTTTTTCATGTTGTTAATTATGTCTCTATTTTTTCAATATTTTAAGTATGTGATGAAAGTTTCCAGCAAGGCATACAAAACTGAAGAGAAGTTGAATGATCATAAGGATTTTGAGCTGCTTGCGGTGATACCAAAATGTGATTTTACTTAATTTTTGTGTTTCGATTTGTGCAAGCATTTGATTTTCTACCCTTTATAAGTTGAATGATCATAAGGATTTTGAGCTACTTGCTGTGATACCAAAATGCGATTTTACTTAATCTTTGTGTTTTGATTTGTGCAAGCATTTGATTTTCTACCTTAAATGTTCTTAAAGGAGTCAATCTGATAGTTTTTAACCCATACTATTTGATGTGTATTGTGTCAGCTAAATCAGTCACAACTTACCCTTTGTTGTCCTAAGTTTTGCGGGGATATCTGCTACTATTTTAGTATGGAAGTGGAGCTATTTCAGGTTTCTTTAGCAAAGACAATGTAAAAGTAGGTGCCTAGTTGTGAAGAATCAGGTAATTTTCCTCTTTTAGTGGTTAAATTTTCATCGATATTCGACATTGTGCTATAGTTGACACATTACACGTTACCCATTGCTTTCATTTTTTGTTGTTTACGAGAGCTAAGCTTTCTGTTACTTAAGTATTACGTTGCTATTGTTAAGGTTTGCCTACACCCTCTTTTATTCGTTTGAAAGTTTCACCATATAATTTTAAAAAAACGGGACTATTATTTATGACACCCATGCATTCTAATATTATGCACGACTCAATTTAACTTAGTAGCTTAACCTTCTTGCTATTCATATGCTTAGGCTTCATATTTAAGGTTCTTTCTCTCTTGCAGACTGTGATTGCCATGATAAATCGTGCCATTGGAGCCTCTCAAGTCGTTAGCAAGGAGTGCAAATCAGTGGTTCAGCAGTACGGACAAAGAAATTGGAGCCTCTCAGTCAGTGGTTGTTGGTGGATTGATAGAAATTGGACCCACTCTTCAGGATCACCCTTTGACTAGTTCACTTTGTTATTGGTTCTTGGTAGTATAATAAGTGGATTAAAGTGGGTGTAAAATAGGAATGACAAACTCTTTTGCTGTTTGAAATTAGTATTTTGCCTTTGCCTTACTTTTAATGACTTTTTACTCAAAATTAACCTTGTAAATAAGAACCTTAATTTAATTTCGGCATTTTAGTACAATTCGGAATATAGGCACCCAAGGGAAAGCACAAAGAAAACCAATTATTTTTTTTCCTTTTTAAGCAAATCTTCCATGATGGTTTTTGGTGAAAACTGTCATGGAAGAGCAACTTAAAACCATTGTGTAAAGTCTATGTTCCACAATGGTTTCCATTGGAAATCGTTGTGAAAACTTCCTCAAATAGCACCACCTTGGTGTCATTTTTGTGGATTTCACGATGATTTTTTAACCATTGTGGAATCCATAAAAATTCTACGACTGTGGATTCTATAATGATTTTTAACCGTCGTGATATTTTTTCATGATGGTTAAAAATCATCGTTGAATCCACTTTTTGTATTAGTTTGTATGGTCCAATTTTTTGTCAACCAAAATGGAAATGATAAGACAATCACCTTTGTTAGTGGGAATTGTTATTAAGTCACACAATCCTTGACCCACTTTTGCCTCTTCAATATATATTTGTACCTAATTAAGTAGGCATGATAGGCTCCCATATAGCTGAGCATAAATGTGTGTGTATATATATATATATAGACAAAATACACCTATCAATTGGAAGACCATTAAGTCAGCCACTGCATTCAGTATTCACACCTATTCCCTTTTAAAAAAATAATAAAAAGTGGAAAAAAAATTAAATAAAATAGAGAGTGAGAGAGAGAACATAATTGAGTACAGCAAAAGGTCATGTTTTTCAAGTTTTACTTTGAAAGAAAGACATTGTATAAACCACAAGGGGGAAAAAAAAACTTTTTGTTATCAGCATAAATTTTTATACAATTATATAGAAATTTGAAACAAGAACAATAAGTAAAAAAATTCCTATTTTTATTTATTTTTTTTTTTTAAGAAGATAAGCAGTAAGCAAATTATACAATCATAATTTTTTTTTTAAAACTATTATTAAGAAATGGAAGGTGTTTAGAATTCAAATCATACACACACACAAATACTCACGGCCCGTTTGGGGGACATCTAGAGATAATGTTTTGAAAATTGGATTGGAAATATATGTTTAGAAGGAAACTTTTGAAAAAGTTTTGTTATATAGAAAATAATGCAAAAATTTGAGATATGTTCGGAAAAAAAAAATACAAAATGGATATTATTTTATTCGTCTCATTGTTACAAGTATTTTAATATAAAAATCATCTTGTTTTAATTTAAAATGAGAAAATTATGGACTTGTAAAGTTTGAGTATTGTAAAAATAAAATCGAAAAAATTTAATTTAAAATTAAGATTTTGAAATTCATATAATATTTTACTAACCGGAGATATCACCCCAAACGGGGCCTCATGCTCGCAAAACCTTTGAGTTGTAAAACCATACTTCATCATATCAACAACACTACACACATTTTGCCAAAAAAAAAATAGTAATTCAATCTGACATCCACTAATTATTCCATTAATTACCTTAATTAGTCCCACAATCTGCCATGCAAAAGCACTAAAACATGAAAGTTAATTTGATTCTACTTAGTTTCACATGCAACTACATGTTTCATCCACATATTTAATTCTCAATAACATTTGTAGATACATATATATATATATATATATATATGCGTGTGTGTGTATGTATATATAAAATCTGATCACCAACCAAGATTATCAATAATTCCCAACACCACATCACAGATACGCTTCAAACCATCCTCTCTGCGCGCAATCTCAGGAGGGTAAGGGAACGCCGGGTACCTCCTGAAGGCGTTGTGGCAAGAATTCGGATAATCGGCAGCCGCAGTGACGTGCATGGAGGCGTAGTCAAAGCTCTCCGCCTCCAAATCCTGTGCGGAAGCCTGCAGTGCTTCGGCGGCATAGCCGTACTTAGCTGCACACTCTTTCAGTACCGCCTTCTTTGCTGCAGCAGCGGCTTCGGCGGAGGCAGCTGCAGTACTGGTGCTCCTCGGCAGTTGGGACGAGAGGTAAGCGGAAGTGGCGGTGGAGTTGGTAACTCCGATGGCGATCATGATGATTGCGAGGCCTTTGGCGTCGGAGGCCTGCAGGCTGGTGGGGTCAGAGATGAGGGAGGAGACGCAGAGGTCGTAGTGTTTGGTGGCTTTGCAGGTTTGCTGGATTAAGGCTGTGTCCGCCGCCACCGCCACGAGGAGATGGCGGTGGTGGTGGGGAATGAGAGGAGAACGAGAAGGAAGAAGAGGAGAGTTGTGGAGGAAGGCATGTTTGAGAGATTTGAGTGAGTGAGTTTGGTGCGTTTTTGGACTTTTTGAGGAGAAACACTATTATTTTATTATTATAGAAAGAAGAATGGTGAAGGTAATGAAGATACCAGTTGTGTTTTTTGACTCATAGTTAAATTCCTTTATTTATTTATTTATTATTTTTTTTTTTTTTTGATTATGTTTCATAAATAATTATGTATATTTTAGTACTCATTGTACAAGATTTTAATATATATCTTTTTATTTAAAATATTTATCTTTTTTGTTTTTATTTTAATTTAAATTATTTGTTATGAATAATCGAATTCTCATGCTGCAAATTGATGAAATATCAATCAAACTAACATTTGTAAAATTACATATATCATTAATTATAATACCAAATAAAAACAAAACATGAAATAATATTAATCATAATTTTATCAATATATTATAAATAGATACATAATATATATATATATATATGCTGTGTGTGTATGTATATATAAAATCTGATCACCAACCAAGATTATCAATAATTCCCAACACCACATCACAGATACGCTTCAAACCATCCTCTCTGCGCGCAATCTCAGGAGGGTAAGGGAACGCCGGGTACCTCCTGAAGGCGTTGTGGCAAGAATTCGGATAATCGGCAGCCGCAGTGACGTGCATGGAGGCGTAGTCAAAGCTCTCGCCCAAATCCTGTGCGGAGCCTGCAGTGGCGCATAGCCTACTTAGCTGCACACTCTTTCAGTACCGCCTTTTGGCAGCAGCGGCTTCGGCGGAGGCAGCTGCAGTACTGGTGCTCCTCGGCAGTTGGGACGAGAGGTAAGCGGAAGTGGCGGTGGAGTTGGTAACTCCGATGGCGATCATGATGATTGCGAGGCCTTTGGCGTCGGAGGCCTGCAGGCTGGTGGGGTCAGAGATGAGGGAGGAGACGCAGAGGTCGTAGTGTTTGGTGGCTTTGCAGGTTTGCTGGATTAAGGCTGTGTCCGCCGCCACCGCCACGAGGAGATGGCGGTGGTGGTGGGGGAATGAGAGGAGAACGAGAAGGAAGAAGAGGAGAGTTGTGGAGGAAGGCATGTTTGAGAGATTTGAGTGAGTGAGTTTGGTGCGTTTTTGGACTTTTTGAGGAGAAACACTATTATTTTTATTATTATAGAAAGAAGAATGGTGAAGGTAATGAAGATACCAGTTGTGTTTTTTGACTCATAGTTAAATTCCTTTATTTATTTATTTATTTATTTACTTTTGTTGTTTTGGGGTCTTGGATTTTGACTTCATGTGTTTCATAGAGACTAATTATGTAGTATTTTAGAGAATGGACAAAGTAAAATTATACATTGGAGAGAAGGTACTAAAGAATTCTATTAATCAATATAGGAGCTTCTTTTATGATTTGACAACCACACATTCTAACACACACACACACACTCTTGACATCTTAAAGTTTGTTTTTCTTGAATGTTTTCAAATTTTAGATTTAGAACAACGCTATAACAATCCAAAGGTTTTTTAAACTAAATTTCTAATTGAAAAAAGTAATAATGTAAGTGCATTATCATTTTTCAAATGTATCTCTTTTTACAATAGAGAGAATTAACAACTTGTTTGCAATATTAACCTAATAGAAAAGTTGCATGTAAAAGTTTGTATTTGCTAGACCCAAAAAAAAAAAAAAAAAACGGTGACTTGAAAATAAAGCATTAGTTTGAGCACATGAATATAATATAGTGAGCTAGATTGTTGACACACTAGATTCTTAGGGGATTTAAATACTAAGCATTATTATTGTTGATAAAAAATTTATTAAAAATTATCTGTCATGATTTAACACAATTCAACTAAGGACAAACCGACCGAAACAAAAATAATAAATTCTGCAGAAATAATAATGGTTTGGCTAAATGCAAATGCTAAAAATAAAAAAAAATAAAAATAAAAAGGGCTAGGTGCATGCTACTCATAAAGTATCACTTGGAAGCTATATTTATAATATATATATATATATATACACACATATAGGATACACACACACACACACACACACATATATATATATATATATAGATAGGAGCAAAACATGAGTCACGGGGTCACAACAAAGAAGAGACAAGACACTCAATCCAATGTCTTTTGATTTCTGAAATTGCTGTGGCTTTCACAAGAGTAGGAGACCATGATATCTTCATGTGGTCCAACGTGTAGAATATCTTAACCCCCAAATTATTGGTTTGCTAAAGTTATCTGCCATAAGTTTTTTAGTTAAAATTTCTGGCAACTTGATGATTGGACATTTTCACCTTGCTAGTAGTTTCGACATGTGACTACTATAGTTGCCACATTCCCATCTGGCCCAATCCTATCGTGTTACGTCATATCATATATCATGTTATGTCATATCACATGTGATTCAATCAGTCAATTATATACCATTCATACTCTATTAGAGGAGAAAAAAAAAAGAATAAATATTATATCTCAACATAAACAAACAACAAAAAAAACTTGAATTACATTTTTTCTTTGAATCCTAGTTTATTTCAGTTTCTGGTTATTAAAACAAAAAACAAAAAGCAAAAAGCAAAAAAAAAAATTTTTGAACTAAAAAAAAAACTTCGAAATCAAAACAAAAAAAAATCAAATTCAAAAAAAAAACATTGATTCATGACAGGAAAGATTCAGTATATTGAAATTGTATTCTTGCTGTCATTTCGTGCACTTTTTTGTTTCATTCAAATCTCAGTCTAGTTTCTTCACTTCTAAAAGTGAGAAATCACTTTGTCATCATTTACAAATCATAGCACAACTTTAAGAGATCCAATTGAAGTTCGAATTGGGCCGGTTATGAGAGCTCGAGCAAAGAAATTCAAAGATGTACTCAACGGGCTGATTCAAGAAGTTTGGACTCAAGCAAATTCGTGGAGACCCATTAAGCATGATCCATGTATTCAACAAAGATCCATCAACATGATTCAAGTTCTAGAAGAATCCGGTCAAGACTAAGCTTAATTTTAACAAGTTAAATTGAGATGTTTAGGAATATTATATGGCATGATTGTATATTTACTTTCCTTTTATTTGTTTAGTCCTTTAACTCTTACTTTCCTTTCCTTAGTGTGTACAATCAGTCAAATAAGGGGACTGATTGTTTCCTTTATTTTGTTTAGGTCTTTGACTTTGACTTTCCTTTTCTTAGGCATGGTAATCGGCCAACTAAGGGGCTGATTGTTTCCTTTATTTTTTAGTCCAGATTTTTAGCTTTCTTTAACTATTTTAGGAACTTTTCTTTGTAATGTGTAGCTATTAAAAGGATGCCTAGGGAATGTAAAAAGATCATATCATTATTAAAAAATTATGAAATTTCTTTCTCTTTGGTACTTTAAAGAACTATTCGAACTTATCGGGATTTTCTGTGTCGTTCACCATTGACCTATCAAATGGATTTCTACCACCGTTTGTGATGTCTTCCTTATACCGAGGTTCTTGTTTCGCATTAAATAACAGGTTGAGGTCATTTATACCAATGTTCTTGTTTTTTGTTGATGCAACGGGTCGAGGTCTCCCATCCAAATCAGATCGTAGAACGTTCTTGGGTTCCTTTTCGTTGTCGGGTCTCATTATCCTTGGCAGGGTTTGCATCAATTCCCTTCTGGCTCAATCGTATCGTGTTACATCATGTCATATGTGATGCAATCAATAAATCATATGCCATTCATAGTCTATTTTTTTGTTTTGTGGGGGGGGGGGGGGGGAGGATAAACATTACATCTCAATATAAATTTTAGTTCACACACTACCAACATCAATAAAGGGGTTTAGTATTTTTACAGAAAAATTTTCGAAAGTTTTTCTCAAACCTATAAACCAAATGGCCTGCATATACATACATGTGTATTTGTAATTTTATTTTTAAATATTATTTAAGAATTTATTTAATTTTTATTACAATTTTATATGTTTTTCACATTATGTAAGAAGATGAATTAGTTGTCCTTGACTTCAAAATGGACATTTCTATCTCATAACAACTCCTTTTGGTATCAATAATTTCAATTTTACATGAAGCTATAAATGTACATTACCTTATTAGGTTAAAGAAAACAGCTTTTCATCAAACTGACTTTAACTGTCTAAAATAAACACACTTTTTTGTATTGGGCTCCTTCCTAATTTCAATACAACTGTTTTTTTAATTATTCTAATTGCTTTTGCAATATGTGAATATAATTTATTGTCTATTGGTAATTTCACCTCTAGTTTGCTTTTCTAACACTTTTTTTTTTTTCTTCAACCACACTAATTAGTGTTGGGTTCAAATTTCATCTCTCTATTGCGTAATACCTTAGTCACAATGACCAACAAACCAATAACCAATGGACATTGAACCATAGTCCATTCACCATTCATCATGCATTCAATAGCCCGGATGTCATCTAGAAACTTGGGTATGACCCAATGATCAATTCTTCATTCCCCATTAAAGGAGCAATGCGCATCGAACCATGGTCCATTGACCGTTCACTATGCGGTCAATCGCCAGGATGTTATCCAAAGACTTTGGGCTCGACCCAACATCCGATTCTTCATCCTTACATGAGGACCAACAAACATCGAATCACAGTCCATCGACCACACAATATGTGTCTCATTGATCTAAAACCCATGAAATTACTATTGGGATCTATATGTGCTCTAAGGATGAAAAATCAATTCTAGGGATTTTCTGTAAATATGACATTTTGATATTAATAAAAAGATGTTATTCATGTTTAACTTGTGTACTATTTACTTTCATTTGTTGATTGTATGATTATTTTGAGCAAATATAAGATACTCCTAGGCTGTTGATAATATATCAGATTACCATATGTATAAGGGGTATACATAGACGACGTGGTAATTTGATAACAGTCTAAATAAATGATCCATAATCGATGGAATAAGATTTGGGGATCTTATTCATGATAAGATTGTAAATGTTATCTACTTTCTTGGAGGGATGGTTTGTCTTGACCATCGGACAGGTTCCGAGTACAAACTTTAATGTATACCAGTATTGAGGTATAACATTGGACTGGACCTAAGGTGTTAATTGATTCGGTTTAATAATTCCATTTATAAGAATTAATGACACTTTGATTATCATTCTGCATTAATCTTAATCCTGAAATGAATACTTGAGTTCGCATCCATGACTTATGCACTTTGATCTACTATAAGTAAGATACTGATAATTGATGGTCAATATACTTGTGTTTTGGGTGTATGCCTTATGGATGGAGAAATCAATATTCATAGATACAGAATCCATGGCTATCTTAATGACAGTGCATGGTATTATTTGAGAATTGAAATATAAAATAATAAGATCTTGACCATCGGTTTACTTTGTGTTCTCTGATGGTTTACCGATTGTGTGGCTTTACAATTGGTGGTTCTTTCAATGAAGAATAATGGAACTTTAAGTTAAAATGATTTGAAAGGTAAAAGTAGAAAGTCCTTAATCCAATCATGGACAACATATGAGGATTAAGCAAGCAATGAATAAATAATGGAAGAAGCACTGCGTTAGAGAGTTTTTATAATACGGTATGTAAACGGGAGTTCAGCTTTAGACTTTTAATGAAATAGTCCTGAAGTTGATAATTGATGAATAATTAATCCATGATTAATTTTTCACAATTATAGGAGCCTTTTTACATATTTCCATCGGGTCCCTCTACTAGTTCATATAGTTCTACGAAGCGTCTCGGGATTTATTCCTAATGAGATCGGTAAATAAAATAGGAATTTAAAAATATCTATTATGTAACGACCCGGCTACATAGGCCGTTATCATACTTACTTTACTTAAATACTTATCTTTCAAAAATACTGGAATTTTTTTTTTAACTTAACCTTAAAACCTTATACTTATATACATACATATAAGTATATACATAATTAATTATTATGTTTCAAACCATCTCAACTTATCTTACAAATAGTACTAATTATTATACATCAATATCCTCAAACCAACATATCATAATACAATAAGTCTTCAAAACGCTTGGTAGTATCCAACCCAAATTTCACAATCCGCAGTGTCATCTCCACAGTCTTGTATCACACATTACTGGTAGGTGGTTTACTTACGGCATATACGTAAGTCATGAGCTTTCGCTCAGTAAGTACAACTTATCATTCTGCAAAACAATCTTGATAAAGAAATGCATGAACTAATTATGCTTGTTTCTGAATTCAATTATGCCTTCTTATGTTAGCATATTTTTGGGCCCCTTACATAACATAAGTGTACGTATCGTGGCATGCAGCTATGGAGTGGTTGGAACGGCCAGCCCAGTTCAACTCAAATCATGGACCAAACCCACCCTCATGATAAGTCGGTACGACATAAGGCAACTTGCTTGCCATAACACTTGAAAACTTGTTTTAAATCCTTAAAAACTTCTTCTTGCTTTGAACGTACTTGAAAAACCATTTCATACTTGAAACCCATTTTCATATTGAAAACCATTTCATACTTGAAAACTTGAATATTTATTGTTTCAACTTGAAACCTTGATCCTGTTCTTATCATGTCATTTATTATTGGTAAGCATGCTATCATGATGCCATAATAGTAATACATAGAACATATGCATTACATACATTAATGCATGAGCTTTGAAAACATGCAAGGCAGTAAAAATATTTTGTCTATGCTGTAGGCGGACTTGTACTTACAAGTCGTCCTACGTTCTTAGTCTATCGTCCAAACATGACATAACAACAAGTTACACTTCTATTTTCCAACTAGACGTAAGAATACTTCTTACCACATTCCTTAACAAATCTTAACATACACATCGATTAAGTAGTTGGTCTCCAACCCGACTACATTCGTCATAAAACTATTACCGTTTAAGAAATCTTGAGCCTTCTCTCTTTTTCTTGAAAAGTACCTTGTTTTCATAATTTTAAGTATTATCTTGATTTAATGATTGAAATGATCTTTTAAAAACCACTTGAAAAATTTTAAAACTCTTTAAAAACTTTTTTTTTTTTTTTTTTTTGTAAAATTGTGATTTCTTTGAAATCAGAATTATAAAATCATAAAATTTTGGAAACTACTTTTGAAAATAGCCTTGTAGTTTGATTAAAGGTGCATGTGTAGGAATTTTCTATACCATGCGCAGTTTTAAAAAATCATGTGCAGGAATTTCCTATACCTGCACAGTTTTGAAAATCCAGTTTTATCTTTAAATTGGTTTAAAATTTGAAAAAAATTTCTGCATGAAAGTTGTAGGTCTCATTGATACCTACAACTTTTTTTTTTTGTCAAAAACTTGAATCTATCTTTAACTTGCTTGTTTCTTCTTTTGAAAATTTCTGGCCGTGTGCATTGTCTGTGCAGGCCAGTCTCAGATTTTGATAAAAATAGAGGGATCTGGTACCTTATTTTTAAAAACCACCCATGCTGTCCCCTAGGATTTTCAATTTTCTACAACTTTACAGTTTTGAATTTTTCGAAATTCAGCCTCTAAGGGTCTCAAAATTACGTTTCCAGATTACTATCCAGTTTACTCCGAAAATTGACAGTTTTGAAATTCGTTGGTTTTTATTTAAAAACCCGTGCACACTACCTGAAACGGACAAAGCCGTGAGCCTACATCAACATGCAATGCGTTGGATTCGTTCTTAACATTACATAATTCACTTGTTCATCTTTATGAAAAACATAACATTTGATAACTTTCTAGTTTACCAAATTGTATTTTTAGGTTAAATTCCATAACCATCATACTTAGATCATTCACATAACCATCATTCACAAACCATGCATATTCAAGCATGTGAAAACAAATTCACAAATACTTGGTAAGCAATCATAACCATACACCCATTCTAGAGCATATAGCCATATTAATGCTTAGGGTTATCAACCAAATCACCTAAGCATAGATCTAGGTCATACCAAGCATATAAAACCATAACATAGGGCAACATAAAAATTATGAGCTAATGCTCTTACAACCCAAGCTTGAAATGCATATAAATACTTAATCAAACTTAATGAAATGCTTAGAGAGTTAAGAGAAATACCTCTAAGTTGGAATGATTGATCTAGAATTTGGGTTAAGAAAAATTTTTCCTTCTCACTCCACCAACACCAACCGGCCACTCCTTGCTCTCGTACTCTTTTTTCTTTTTTTTTCGATTCCTAAGGGCTAGAGGAAAGTTGGGAGATAACTAAAAACTTGAAGGCTCAACTAAATGGTTCACATGCAAACCCACATCACCTATTTATAGGTGAAAATTCTTGAATTTTCAACAATTATTTTTATTCTTAAAATTACATATTAGTCCCTAAAAATAAAATATTTGCTCATAAATCCCCCTTAGGTGGCCGGCCATTTGGTGCCCTTGTAGGCCAAGAAATCTCTTCATAGTTATCTACTAAATTATATTCCATAATTTCCAAAAATCCCAAAATTCACAGATATATCTATGATGAGGTGTCCTCCCATTAGGACTCCGTTTGACATTTGCTCTTAATATGCAGTCAATTTTCTTACTAATGCAGATATTACAAATATTGTTTTCAACTATTAATAGTACTGCAATACTAAACTACAGTCCAGAATTTATCTGTACTTAACTGGTTGAAGGGAAGAAGAATGGAGCTTATTTGATAGATTTTCTTTTCTTAAAGAATGGTGCACGTTTTTGGGTGGAAAGGAAATCTAAAATATTCCATTTATTTAAATTAATTAAATATGGATAATATTTGTAGAAAATATTTATTTACATTCAAATAAGATAATCTAATTTAAATTCAAAAATTTAAAAGGAGTTTGAATCTAGATAGGATTATGACTTTTTGACTAGTCTAGATTATTGATTTAAATTTGAATCACCAATCAACCTCCACATTATGTGGAGGACGAATTTTTTAGTCTTCTCCTAGCAAAAAACCGTCCATAAGGTTTACAGAATCTAGTCCGAAATTTGAATGATCCTTTGGTTCAAAAGATTATCCAGAAAAATCATTATTAATTATTTTTAAAGTAGGAGATATTTTTGAAAAATGATTGAAATATTATATAAAGACTAGGGATTCTTGAAAAAAGCAAACCATCATCATACACTCAAAACAGGGGACGATTTTTTGGAGAAAGAAAAAAGACCAAAAACTAGGTTTTTGTACTTGAGAAAATTCATCCTTCTTAGGTGGGAGAAAAAGAGAAATTTTCATTGAATCAAAACTGTGAGGAAGGTTAAGCCGAGTGATATTTTTCATTGAGGATTAACCGGTTCCTGTTTTGTAATTTTGAAGAACGAACCCGGATCAAATTCTCAACAAGGTACATCGGAATTGAGAAAATGAGATCTAAACTTCATAAGAATTACTAGTCACTTAGATTCATAACACATGTGCCCACACACTCTGAGACATGGGGACTCGAGAATAATAGATAAGACACATTGATCGACGCTCTAACAATTCCTCATAAAGCATTTTTTAATAATAATAAAAACATAGATTTCTTCAATCGAATGATAAGAAAATACACTTTAGGCATTATTATTTAAAAAGAAAAAGAAAAAGTAAGCAAGAAAGAAGCTTTATTATTATTATTATTATTAGATGAGAAGAAACGTGTTCCTAACATAATCATGAAGATTTTGGACATTTGAGAGAGCTTTTAAACAGTAATAATCATAGACAAGGACTGAAAGAGAGAAACATTTGGTATTGAAGGGGCTTGGAATGGAATCGACACCCGTAAGAAAAGGCTCAAAAAGCCTCGAATCGAACTAGTTCTTGAAAGTGCGGTGAATATAACAACTAAAACGATTCGCACTAAAAATAAGTAGTTAATTAGCATCCCTTCTTTTTTATTCATTCAGGATTTAAGTGAAGGAATCGGTACAACGACTACATCAGGCACCCTCCTCATTTCTACTTCAAACACCTATCCGTATATTTGCAAAAACACCCAAGTTATAAAGAAAACTGGGTGCGAATACGCTGCTGGTGATACCAGTCAATATAATCAAGTCACAGAAAGACAGGAGCCATAACGAGGGTTATTGTCGCAAGCATTTTTATAAGAACATGAAGAGAAGGACCGGCTGTGTCTTTAAATGGATCTCCAACGCTGCAGGACCCAAGGGTGGAAAATCAATCAGTGAAGGGAACAATTAGTCAAAAGTCAAAGTTTGAGAAATAAGATTAACAAAATAAATAAAATAAACTATAAAGACAGCAATTTGAAGGTGAAATAGCTGAAAGGAATTTCCTCGTTCACACTGGCATATGTTAAGGAAACATTGCTGCCTACATCTTAATTCACTCCAACAGCCGTTGTAGTTTAGTGAAAAAGATAGAAATTGTAGATGCGGACTGTAAAATAACTCAAAACTCAGGTGGTCCACCAGCTAGCTTGTATACCCTGATATGTTACTGGCCAAGAACATAGGATATGCATAGAACACAAACACGCATTTAGACCCTTTTTTTTTTTTTTGGGGTGTGTGCGCGCGCTCGTGTGCGTGTTTGGTGGGGGTTGGGGGTTCGCTCCAGTACGTGGAATAAGTGACTGAAACTCTAGAGACCTCGACAAGTTAAAATATAGCGGACTAAAAGAAATAAACGTGCACAAAACAGATAAATCACATTCCGATATAAAGTGACTACAAGCTCTAGAGATTTTGGGATATAAATTAGATAATATTTTCCAACTCCAACTGTAGCAGCAGAGAAAGGGGACAAAGAAGGCTTACGTATCTCCCGTTACTGCAGCTTTATGAGAGTCACTTCCTTTACCACCGAGAGCACCAGTCTCGATGTACTTCTTTGCATTGTCCCAGGCACCACCTGCTGTGTTAAAGAAAAGAGCCATAAGAATACCAGAAACTGTTGCAAACATTAGCATTGCCGCGACAACTTTAGCCCCAAGTAGAGGATGTCCAATATAATATCCCAAAATCCGGAACAGAAATCCTGCAAGTAAAATGAGCAAACATAATTATATCCTCCATGATACGAGCAACTTTTTAACCTTGTACAGAGAAGAATAAAAATAATAGTAAGAGACAGAGAGCGCAAGAGGGGAATTAAATTTTCCTGCAAGTGATAAAATGTTAAGATCCCAAGATGAACGCAATCGAGAAATTAACTTCAACTAAAGTTTAAAGTTCCAATGAAAACATTGCTAGCTGGACAAAATTGGGTGAATAAACCAAATATGTATGTGCTGAAGTTCAATGAACTTAAACTAAGTTTAACGTTTCATGAACACTGAGTGCTCAAGTTTCATTACTTACAAAATCAACAAGTATGTGCATAAACCCACTCATATGAAAATTATTTCTAAAACAATATGATCAACTTACCAACTACTATAGGTGAAACAATAGCCAAGGCACCAGGTTTTATCATTTCTCTCAAGGATGCGGACGCTACAATAGCAACACAACGACCATAATCAGGCTTCTCCTTGTAGTCCTGCAGCAATAAAGTCATTAGAAATTCCGTATTACAAGAAGATAACGAACCAAAAAATAAAATCAAACTACGATTTAGGAATTACTATAATACTTACCATTATACCAGGCCTCTCAATAAACTGTCTCCTAACTTCGTTAACAACTTCTTGAGCAGTTCGACCAACAGCTGAACAAGCCCAAGCACTAAATAGAAATATAAGCATAGAGCCCAATAACCCTCCAATGAAGACTTCCGGAATGGCAATATCAACCTGGAAATCAAACGAAAGGTTTCAAATGAAGAAACAGGCTGCAAAAAAAAAAAAAAACTCGGTGCAAGTACGGTTCTCTTACCTGTTTAAAAGGTTCACGAGCAAATGTAGAAACCTCATCCATATAAGCACTAAACAGAAGAAAAGACGCAAGTGCAGCAGATCCAATTGCAAATCCTTTAGTTGTCGCCTTTGTAGTGTTCCCTACTGCATCCAAGATATCTGTAATCTCTCGAACACTTTCTGGCTGAAAAGACGTATTTGCCCAAAGTTATATAAGCTCAAAAAAAAAAAGGCACTAAAATTCTCAGAAGTTGTTAATCACTGAAATAATAAATCCAGAGAATTCAGTGATTCATGGGTCACCTGCTGGCTCATCTCCACAATTCCACCAGCATTATCAGCTATAGGACCAAACATATCCATAGTGAGAACATAGGCAGCAGTGCTGAGCATTCCCATTGTCGCTACAGCTGTACCAAAGAGCCCACCGGTTGGATTTCCGGCTTCATCTACCAGTCCAGAGGTTTGACCAAGCCAGAAGGCGGAGATAATAGATACACTAATAATGAGGACAGGAAGAGCAGTTGACTCAAGGCCCAAACTCACTCCAGCAATTATATTTGTCCCATGACCTGTGGAGCTAGAAAGAGCTAATGTGCGTACAGGTTCATGCTTGTAGTCGGTGTAGTACTTGGTAATCCAGACAAAAATATAGGCTGTGATGATACCAACTAGCCCACATAAAGCAAAATTGAACCACGCGGAAGGTGCTTGTTCAGTGTAAAGCAACCAACGGGTAGACTGTAGAGTGATTCCAAAAACCACACCATTTACAAAGCATTAGAATAATAATAATAATAATAATAATAATAATAATAATAATAAAAAGTGACAAGAAACTACGTTAGGCTTCCATCACCGGAATAAACTAAGATGTAAAAGTCCAATTGTTTCCAGAAGAATAAAAATAAATATAAAACAAAGCAAATAAGCAGCTGCAATTTTAAAGAAATTAAACAAGCTCGCGTTGGAGTCATAGATGAAGGATTACCAGACCAAACGTCAGTACAGCTAACACAATAGTTACAGAATATCCTCTTTGGAGAATGGCCATTGGATCCTCTATCGGGGCCTTCACACCAGAATCACGTGTACTCCTTATTGATAGAATTCCAACAGATGATATAACCAGATCAAACGAGTGAACAACAAGAGGGAACAATATGAATCCCGATGGATCTGCACAAACAAGAATACAGGGCTGAATCTTCCATAGTAATGATGATCCTACGTGAACCATACTAGTGACGACTCTAAGAAAAAGGTCAAAAAGGCTCAAAGTCTAATAGAACTTATCTGTGTGACAATATGAAACAAAATTTAAATTTAAATTAAAATGCCTACCTTCAATTTTACAACGTTGAGCCATTGTTCCCCCAAGAATCATAGCACTGATTATTTCAGCCGCAATACTTTCAAAGAGATCAGCACCTCTAGCTGCACAGTCGCCAACATTGTCTCCAACCTTAACGTGATTTTCAAGGATCAAAGTTAAATCAGCAGTTTTGGAACAACAAAACCATAAAAAAAAAAAAAGTGGAAAAGTAGCAGAATCTGTTGAGAAAAGTTTTCATCTACAGCAAAAAGGATTAAACCACATTTTACGATTCTGGTATGCCCAGAAAATACATGAGTCACAACTTTGTGAGAATCATAACAAAGCTGCAATAATTAAGGCAATGGCTCATGAATAAAGCCAAAATGACATGAATAATTACCAGATCAGCAATCACCGCAGGATTCCTAGGGTCATCTTCAGGAATTCCCTGCTCTACTTTTCCAACAAGATCCGCTCCTACATCTGCTGCTTTTGTGTATATTCCACCACCCAACTGTGCAAACAGGGCAACAAAAGAAGCTCCAAAGCCATATCCAACAAGAAGAAGAGGCACTGGAAGGCAAGAACATTAAAGGTCAAGCACCAGCTAGTGGAAAAAAAGACATAAGTAAACAAATCCTAGAACAAAAGCAATAAAAAGGAAACAAGCATTTAAAAATAAAAATAAAAATAAAGGCTTAATACTGGAAACATCTCATCTAAAATACAAAGAAGCACAAATCAACACATCTTTGCATTGGAAGCCAAAATAGCAGCAACTCATTAAATCCTAATGGTTTGATAAAATAAAAATGAAATAAAAAATTAATAACCACAATGTGATAGAACATTAAATACTAGGATGATAAAAGGACTCTAGAAACATGAGGAAAATATTAAGTTCTCAGGAGTCTATATGTTTAAGATTCAAATCACACTTTGTCATAACTACGGACACAGAGACCTTTCCAATGGCTGCCCTTAAGAGTGTATTAGTTTGGCAGGTTTTTTGTTTACTCAGTCTGCAAGTTACCTTCTTTACAGCTGCTCCACTATCTTTACAGGTATTCGGTTTAGCATCACATGTCAAACTTGAAAGAAATAGGAACAACGAAAACCAAAACACCTTAACCTATTACACTGCTAACCTAGTACACAAATAGGAATTAAATAACCAACAACTCAAAAAACAAAAAAATCAAAATCTAAGCAACACAAAAAATCAAAGTGCAGTTTAAATTGTAGCACAATTCGCAAAATTGAATACCATGATCAGATGTAGTAGTAATGGGATGGGGATACCAACCCACATAACAGAATAGGAATGAGACAAAACTAAAACGATGTCAAGTAACAAGGAAAGTTGACACCTACAATCGGTAACCTTCATTGAACCAGATGAGTCCACCCCCAGCCAAACGTACAATGTGGCATACAAAATGGCTATGCCAATTACAGCCATACCAACAACAACCATAGCAGAAAAACCACCAGCCCGAACAGCTACCTGCACATAATGTTTTCTCTTAAAATACAACTTAGAAACTGTTGTAGATAAGTGACTAAATGAGACACAAACCTGCAATGCCTCTCTTGCAGATCTTCTCGCAGCACTAGAGACACGAACATTTGCACGAACTGACACCCACATCCCAACATACCCAGCAATCCCTGAACACAGAGCTCCCAAAAGAAATGAAGCTACGGTGATATAGGCAGAAGTATACCTACATCAGCAAGTTATAACTGTAATTATGTATTGACCAAAAGTTTGGGTGGCAGAGGTGGAGAAGGGTGCAAAGAAGAATTATGTTATCACCTCCCAATACCAGAAGCTTCTTGTTGAGGAGTTGTACTGCGAAACAAGTATATGCAAAGGATGACAAAAGCTAGCAAAAAGGCCATCTTAGAGATAGTCCCGTACTGGGTCCTGAAGAAGCCTTCAGCTCCATCTCGTATGGCTTCTGAAATCTGAAAGAGAGTACAAGGAGGCACTTGAAAAAAATATTGATTATCATGAACAATGATTTCAAGAACACCAAGCCCATTGAGATTCAAAACATTAACTCATTCATAAATTAAGTCTATAAGCAAAAAATATTTGAAGTAGATGCACCTGAACCATCTCAGGAGGCCCCTCATCCTTTGAAAGTACCCACTTGGTAAGGTATACTGAGAAAAGAAAGCTGACAATACAAACTGAGAATACAAACAAGATGATGGGAGAAGTTTTTGCTCCAATGAAAAAGACCACCCCAAATCCCAAGAACAAAAGTAGTAAAAGAACCCGGAAATTTATCCCAAGTAAGATTCGAAAAATCTGCAAAAACAAACAAGTTTCTATTGTCAGCATTCAGCACTTAGAAATGAGCGAAAGAGAATTCGTGTTAGAGGCCAAAACAAGGTGCTAAGCATTTCCAAATTGAAAAGAAATCAAGTAAAAAGCATACAATTAGACTCTAGAAGCATCCTGAAGATAAAAAAAACATGCACCAAAACAACAAAGGTGCCACCAAAAAGACCAAATATCTTAATGGCAGAACTTTTAATCACATTGGCCCAGCTGAGAACATGAAAACAGAATAAGAAAACTAGAACTTTGCAACAACGACAACAAAAAAATGAAAACACAGCTTGCATTTAGAAAAGAAAAAAGAGAAAAAGAATGAGCTTTCACCAAAATAACAACATGAAACAAAATTGTAGCTATGATCCGTACCAATGGGGTGTAAGCTTTGCTGCGCATATTGGGAAAGGTCCTCGGCCTGTCCTGGTAAGGCCCCAAATTACCATCCTCCAAATCCCCATCCATGAGCATTGTATGGGCGGAATTGACCCTCCGAGCTACAGGAAAAGGGTTGTACTCGCCACCTTGGGGCAAGTCACCCCCTGAACCTGGTCGCTGAATTTTGAAGATTCTTCTTTAGCCGACAAAAACTATGAGTGCAAGTTCACCTCATGCAAGTGTCAAAGCACTAAACGTCACCTACGGACAACCTGCTTTCCAACAACTCTTTTTAGAGTCTAAACTTTATCCTCTCTGAAAACCCAATTCCTAGAAAATCGAAAAAAAAAAAAAAAGCTGCTGTTTGTTGACTTCAACTTTCAGATGAAATGAAGCAGAGGCAGAGGCAGAGGCAGAGGCAAATGGATTTCTTGTAATCATATTGATCGGGCAACAAACAGCAAAACAACAACATTTAGATACAGATGTATATTTATATAGAAATAAGTCTGTAGATCTTCACAACCAAATGCTTCATATACATAAGGAAAAGCTTCTTCCTTTGGATAATTAACACACATAAAATTCATGGCAAACAAATTACGAAGAATTTCAGTAATTCCAACATTTTTACAAATTTCACCAATACTACTAAACAGATTACCGATTCACAAATCCGAAATTCCAAAATGAAACCTCACGAAAAACAGAATTCCAAATCCCGGACTTGAATTCGAAGAAAATGCGAGAGCAGAAAACGAACGAAAACAATGGAGAGCTCTGAGCAAGTGTATCAAATTCAGATACAAAAAATCGGAGCAAATCGAAATGAAAACAATACAAAACCACTCGAGATCCGGGAACAAAAAACCCTAGAAGTTCAATTATAGCAAAAAAAAAGAAAAGGAAAATGAAAGACGAGAATCACACAGAGATCAAGAGAAAGAAGTAAATCTGAGGGGATGGGGCAAAGAGAGACATTATTACCGGCGAAAGTGGGAGAGAGGTCTTGCTCTTTCTCTCTCTAAAACTCTCTTGTCTTTGTCCAAAAGGATGTTGAAGAAGCAAAACGAACACAGAAGAGAAGGAGTTTTCTCTTTAGAGAGAGTCAGAGAGAGGGGAAACAATAGAAACAATAAAAACAATGACTGACTTGTTTACTCGATGACAGAAAGCGGAATATGCCAAAATGCTAGGGAGAGAACTTTAGAGAGAGAGAAGATTATCGTAGAAATGTACACAGAAAAAAAAATAATAATAAATAAACGTGGATAAACGTGGATTTCTTACCAAAAATCAAAATCAAAAGGATAGAGAGAGAGAGAGAGAGAGGGGCGGGGGCGGGGGGGGGGGGAGGAGGGTGGGCAAAGATGACTTGACAGTATTAACAAAAAAAAAAAAAAAAAAAAACCATTTCTCCGTTCATTATTTATTACGTAATTATAACTGATGGTCAATTAAAAGGTCACTTTTGTTTAATTTATCACAAGTTTATTGATATTAAAATCTTTAATTAAGTTTTAGGAATAGATTGCTATATATTGTAAATTTAAAGTGTAGATAAGTAATATTAAAAATTCAGAGTATAAATAATAATTATGTAATAAGTTTAGTATGCATCAATGTAAAAAAAAAAAAAGAAAGTAGAAAAAAGGACTTGTAATAGTGTCAAGTGATTTTTTTAAATTTTAAGAGTGAATTTTTAGGATTTTTTTCACTTTTTTTTTTAACTTAAAAATAGAGTATTCGAACTCTATATCTTTTAAGATTAAATTAATAAATGGTTGTTTTGATCCTTTAGAGCAATTTGATGTATACCTATAATTATTTTTTTCACATTTCTTTACCCACCAGCAAAAGGGGTGAAAAGAACAAAGATTACTACAATTGGCAAAGTTGATAATCATATTTTAAAACATGTTGATTGATAATAATAATAGTAACAATAAATGTTATTAATATTAATTTCCAAATAACAATATACTATTAGACTATTTTACAATCAGAAAATAGTGACTTTAATGAGGTTATTGTAATATTATTTGTTTAACAAATCAAGATGGTAAATTCTTCCATATTGTTTTTTTTTTTAAGATATCGTTTTCATAACTCTTTTTTTTTTTTTTTTAATCGGAAGGGTATGCTTTTATTTTATAATGGAATCAACAAACACAGCTATGAATATACATTTGGGAGTTTCACCAACCCAAATAGCCAAAGAACAAAAATTAAATGCAAAATGGGATAACAAATGTGCCACATGACTAGTAGACCTTCTAATGTGAGGGAGGTTCGAACCATTAAGGAAGGGTAATAGCTCACGAACATCATCTAACACAACGCCCATATCATCCTAGGAAGGAACACTTTGGATAGCCGTTATAACATCAAGGGCATCGATTTCCACTACATGGAGCAGCAACCCAAGATCGCGGACAAAAGTTAAGCCTTATCGAAGAGTAATGCATTCCACCGTGAATGGGCTGAAGGAACCAGGAATCGTATTAATAAATACGGATCAAACAAACCCGTTGTGAACCCACATAACCACACTCACGCCGACAAAATTAGCAAAACTAATCGCTACGGCATCTACATTAAGGTTCATAACTCATTTTATTTTGTATCTTATTTCACTATTTTTCATTATGACGCCAAAGTTTTTCTTTTTTTTTTTTTTTTTTTTTTTTTTTTTTGCTAATGAATTAAAGACAATAAGTTTTTTCCTTAGGAAAAAAAAATGGTCAGATGCGGTTTTTAAAAACAAATCAAATAGTCAACATGACAACCTAAACAACATTAAGGGGAATTTGCCAGCGCAACTTCTCCGATCAAGAATGACCACGTCATTCAATTGCACAATAATTGTCAAATAGTTTGGGTCATTCTTTTGTTACAACTTTTCTAGCTTTAAACACTTCAAAAAACTTCAAGCTTTAAATTAAATTAAATAATTAAACCAAAATTTATGTGCCCACCTTTTTAATGGTTGTATCTATACCCAACAAATTGAAATTGCCTATCATTTAATAGATATTATTGATTCAATTCTAGAATTTACACACTCACATACCCTACTACTTTTTTTTTTTTTTTGAACTTGAAGATACTAAAATTCAAATTTTGCACGTTTAGGTGGAGTCAAGTGTGATCTTACTGTTAGACAATACATGCAATCACACTTTCATTTTAATTTTAGGTTTTATAAAACTATTAACAAATCTGAATACCAAAAACAAAAATCTCACTCTCCTAAAAAAACGAAACCCTAGTATAAAACACCTAAATCTTTACGAGTGCTTACTAGAAAAAGAAAATATGGATGCATAGAGTTAATACAACGAACCACGCAGCAATTGATTCCACTTAATTGTTTCATCAAATTTCACTGGGTGCAAAGGAAGATTGCCACTGTTTCTTACCCGCACAACAACTTGGTGTTGTTTTCGCCTTGTCATAGTTTATCTCTATTGTTGGACTAGTTATTCTCTTTTTAGGTGTTTTCACTGTAAGATATATTATAATATGTCTCTTATTTGACCTAAGATCAAAACACACAATAGGGTCGAGAATGCCAAAAGAGTCGCGATGGCTGAGAAAACGGCCTAGCCAAGCCACACAAGCGCAGGCACTCTCTTTACAGCCCTCCTAGGGGGCCTACAGGGTAGCGTTCCTTGCAGTATGCCCAGCAGGCCGAGAGGCCGACACATCGTGCCAGTCAGGCATGTGATCGCACAATTCATACTGATATGAGAATTTCAAATTGGTCTTTTGAGTTGTTTCGAGTTGTTGGGTCTGTTGGTTATATATTTTCATACAAAACTGAATTATTATCAGTAACTGATGTATGAATTATGATAATTAAATAAATATTAACAGAGATGTCTTTGCAATAAAGATGCACCTCTTGGAAAAAGTTACATGGATTATTATAGTTGTAATGGTTCATGAGTGTTTTTAAAAACTTCAGAAATTTACATATTTCATATTTGTTCTGGAATACAATATTGTTGCTAGATATTATATTTAATGGTTTATTGTATCTTAGTAGTAATTTGACATTAAACTCTTAAGTAAACTTTGTAATGAGGGCAAATAAAACCTTAAAAGAAAGTATTCTCAATATGCCTCAAACCCATTTTTGTTTTTAGTTTTCTTTGCCTTCATTCTCTCTCATTATCCAACATTCTTGCCTTCAGATGATTGTACTATCTTGGCTCCTCCTTAAATTTTCTACATACAGAGTAGAGACAAGACAAAAAGAATGGAAGAGGCTTGTGATATTTTCTGGAACGATGAAAATCTTTTTTTTATCATTTTATGTAAAAAAAAAAAATACTGAGCCACACTTCATTTGAAGATATCATAAATTTCCAATAAATATAATATAAACATGCATGACTTTGAATGCATGATATATTTTCTAATAAAAGTAAAATACATGGTATAAAAAGATAAATAATCCAAATTACAATTTTTCTTTTTCAAGGATATCTTGGATATTTTCAGGTTAAAATTATGTGTTGACAAGTATAAGGTATATATTTATATATTAAATGTAATTTGATTATATAAAAAATGCAAAATTCAAAACAAAAGGTACACTACTGAATAAAAACAAAATAAAAATTAATAAAATGTGAAATAAAAATTAACAAAATTCAGCTCCGTAGCCCAGCTATCAGAGCTTCATATTCTACTTCATTGTTTGAAGCCCTGAATCCTAGTCGGACTAATTGTTGGATGACCTTGTTATTGGGTGACTTGAGGTAGACTTCAATGCCCGAGCCCTTTACATTCGACGCTCCATCGACTCTTAGGGTCCATGATTGTTCAGGCTCGTCGTTCATCTGCAAAATATCAGTAGTTAATTTGGCAAGTACTTGGGACTCTAGTCCATGCTCGATACTCGATGTCACACTCGCTCAATTCGACAGCTTACTTGGTCAAACATCCTAATGTGTTTGGGCTGTGGAGAATGGCTTCAAGGGATATCTTGTCAACACTATGACGGAATGTGACTGGAAGTATGGCCTCACTTTCTGTGCTAAGGTGACCAAGGAAAGAGCAAACTTCTCGATGATCAGATACCTTGTCTCGGCATTAACCAGTGGCTTGCTGATGTAGAAGATCGATTATTGCTCGTTGTCCAAATCTCGAACTAAGATTGTACTAATAGTTGCCTCTATAACTTCCAAGTACAAGAACAACTTCCCTCCAGTTAGAGGCTTAGCCAAGATGGAAGGAATTGGTAGATACATTTTGAGCTTGTCAAAAGCATTTTGGCACTTGTCAGTTCATTCAAACTTCTTATTGCCTTTCAACAGTTTGAAGAATGGCAGACACTAACTGGTCAAGCATTAAATGAATATCTTGAGTGCTACAATTCAGCTAGTGAAAATTATGAATCTCTCTTTTATTTGTTGGTGAAGGCATGATCATGATTGCTCTTATCTGATAAGGGTTCGCTTCGATTCCTCACTGGTTGACGAGGTAGCCCAGGAATTTCCCAAATGAGACCCCGAAAGAGTATTTGGAAGGATTGAGGTGCATATTGTATTGTCGAAGTATCGAGAAACAATTTGCCAGGTGACTAATGTAGTCTGTGGTTTGCAATGACTTGATCATCATGTTGTCAATGTATACCTCCATCTTCTTGTCAAGGTGATTAGCGGATATCACATTGACAAGCCTTTGATACATTGCATCACATTTTTCAGTCCGAATGACATCACCTTTTAGCAGCATATTCCCCTCTCTATGATGAAGGCGATTTTTCTTGATCGTCATGATGCAATACGATTTGATTGTATCTCAAGAATGCATCCACGAACGATAGAAGTTCATGATTAGCAGTCGTGTCCACCAGACAATCGATGTGAGGTAATGAGAAACTGTCTTTGAGGCATGCCTAGTTAAGGTCAGTAAAGTCGATGCATATCCTCCAGTTTCCATTTTTTTGCTTTACTATGACGACGTTCACTAGCCAGTCTAGGTAGTGAACCTCTCTTATGAATCATGCCTCAATCAGCTTGTGCACTTTATTGTTTATGATCTGATTAAGCTCGATTCTAAGTTTCATTCTCTTTTACTTGACGAGTTTGTGTTTGGAATCAACGTTGAGTTGATGAGTGATCACAACGGGATCAATACCTGTCATATCATTGTTTTGCCATGTAAAACAATCTCGATTGTCCTCAAGAAACTTGATTAATTGGTTCGAATGGTGTCATCAAGCATCGAGCCAACATTGACTCACCACTCAGGCTTGTTAGGGTCGATCTGAATCTCGTCCAACTGCCTGATGCCTAGCTGCAAGCGATTGACTGACCCCTTTTTTGATTGTGATTGCTACAATCGGTCGTCTGACTTCAACTTCATGGAATTGAGGTAACACGTTGATAAAACCTCCTAGTTTCCTTTAATCTCTCTAACGCCTCTCTTGGTGGGAAATTTGATTCTCTGGTAGTGGTACGAACTTCATGGCATGGATCCATATCCTATAGAGGATGATGTTATACACCGAAGGGCAATCCATGACCAAGAAGGTGGTCATTTTGTTTTCACCTGCAGCAAAAATTGGAAGTTTAATCTTACCAATGGTGGCAGTTGATTCTTCGTTAAATCCAACGAGACCCGTGGTCGATTTCTCTATCTCGGACTTGTTTATCTCCATCTCTCAAAAAGGTCGACAGAAAAAGTACATCGGCTAAATTCCCATTGTGGCCAGGATCTTGCTTACTTTACAATTGGATATGTTCAGCTTAAGAACCAACACATCGTCGTGTGGCCGACTAAAGTTCATAGCCTCACTACTATGAAACGTGATCGAATGCATGATTCTATGGGTTATGGGGCCTTCCTCTACATTTTCGAAAGTCCATCAGTCTCCGCAAATGACACTAATGGACTGTCGAATAGGTGGCGGTGATGGTGTGTCTTCAATCTATTGCAAGATTCTCCACTCTTTGGGCTTGTTGTCAAGCCCATATGTCTTTCTCCTTATGTTGGTAAGGAACTCTTTAAGGTGTCCCTTCTTCAGTAGTTCAGTGACTTTGGCTTGTAGAGCCCTACAATACATAGTGTGGTGGTCGTGATCCTTGTAGAATTCATAATATTTGGTCATGTCCCTAGCGAGATTGTCTGGCAGTTTCTTCGACCAAGTAACGTAGTCTCGGCTCTTTAAGTGAGCAACAAGCTCCGAAAGGCAAATATTGAGAGCGTACTTGGGTAGTGACAAATGGCACTTTTGCTCTGTTTTGACGATCGATCATCACAGGACTCATTACGATAGGGCATCCGCATACGTTCATGCCTTGTTGTTCTTTCCTCGTGCTCCTTGTGAGCTTTTGTCACCTCCTCTCAGGTTCGTGCTAATTCTCGTTCAACGCATTACTTTTCTTCTTCCAAGTCAATGAATCTTTTCGCTCAGTGCATGGCATCTTAAATGGTTGGCGGATATTTGACGCAAATCTCGTTTTTGAGTAGAGACATGTGCCTCGGGCCCCTCTTGAGTGCTTCTTTTGCCGCTCCATTATTTAATCCTAAAATCTCAGATATTGCTTTGCTAAAGTGCCTTATGTAAGCACATAGCATTTCGTTTGGTCCTTAGGCCACTCCCCATAGGTCCTTCGTGGTCTTTCTAGATTGAATGTGGACATAGTAGCTCCTCATGAATTCTAGCGAGAGTTCATCGAACAAATCAATATATTTGAGAGGGTGATTGCAGAACCAAAAAAGGGCAGGTCCCTTCAAACTTTGTGCAAAGAGATTGCACATCATATCGTCGAGCATGTCAATAGAGATGTTCGTCGATTGCACGATATGTTTGTACTAGAGCAAGTGGTCGTTGGGGTCCGACATGCCGTCAAACCTTGTATTTATGTTATGGAGGCTTGTTCAGGTTCTTTGAAAGCTGCCGTGAGAGGCTCAAGCCTTTTATTTCTGCAGCCTTGTTATTAAAAAAAAAAAAAAACAAGTTTGGTAGTATCTCTTATAATTAGGTTTCTAGAGTATTTAATGAGGTTGCTCATCATTTGTGTAGATTTTGATTTTGGTGAGCTCTTGACTTTGTCAACAGTAGCTAGTAATGTCTCGTGTCTGGTAGATTGATGTCTTTTGTTTTGTCTGTAATGTTGTTTTTTGTATTACTAGTTTAAATACGTGCAAATGCACGTAGTATTGGTAATTGAAATTTAAATAGCGTAAAATATAAATAACAATACATTTTATTATCTATGAGGATAAATTATTTACTACACGAAATATAATCAACATTCAATTTTTTATATTCCTTTGTTAAATTTGTAACTTTTAATTTGTCATCTTAAATTAATTTGTATATCAAAATGTTAAATATAATTGCTCAAAAGATAACAGTAAACTCATCATATCGTTTATTAAATATACTATGAGTATACTTGTTGAACTTAATTCTTTTATGACAAAGTGCAAAGGTTAAAATATTTATTACACGGAAATGCCAATTATTAAGAAAACAATCACTTGTATATCATCCAACAAAAATAGAAATATTTGTCTATCCTTTCTAACAAAAATATAAATATTTGTCTATCTTTTATAAAGAAGGAAAAAAAAGTTTAATCAACTGAAAAATCCAAAAAAAAAAAAGAAAAAAAAGAAAAAAAACACACACACACACGCGAATTAGATCTTGGAAAGAAGTAAGAAAAAATTCATAACAATTAGACTTCTCACAATTTAACTTTAAACTTGGGATTTGAGGGGGTAAAAAAAAAAGTACACATGATCATAAGATGAGCATTTCTTCAAAAAACTTTAGAAATATGAATAAGGATTTAAAATATATATATATTTTAGACATGTGATTAAAAGTTTAATTTAGAATTTTAATATTTAAAATAACTATTTTTTATTAATATTAAAGAATAATGCTAATTAAAAAAAAAAACTTTGAGCTGTAAGTCTAAATCTTAAAAAAAATATTTAATTTTTAATATAACTCATTTTTTTAAAGTAAAGAGCAAACCTTATCACAGATATGATGATAAATGTAATTGCTCACTTTATTGTGACATGATAATATTTTGAATTTGTGACACTCATTTTTCAGGTTCTCAATTTTTTCTCTTCAATCCCACTTAACTCCTTATACAAAAATAAAAACCAAAAACCTTAGTTGTACTCATTACGTTTTTCTTTTTTAATCAAACATTATTTAAATTGAATTAACATTTTAAATTTTATGTACTTTTGTTCATTTACCGTCACTATTCACCTTTTTTTATTCTGTAAATACAATCTTACTAATATTTTATGGATGTAAAATTTCATTATTGTATTGTTTTTATTTTATTTTATTTTATTTTATAAGAAAAGTATATGAATATGAATGAAAAAGTTTTTATTATCTGACACGTCATCAGTAACAGAAGATGAAAACCATCTCTCTCCGTCAGCATTCCGAATAACTTCTCTCTCCTTTTTTTTTTTCACCCCCTCCACGCGCCTCTCACTCTTCTCTCATGCGATCTTCTCCAACACTTTTTTTTTTTTTTAGAACATCTTCTTCTTCGTTAGATCTTTCTTTCCCTTTTCTTTTTTCTTTTTTTCAGATCATCTTTCTTTAACTCTCTTCTTCCCTCTTTTCTCAGCAAAAAAACTCACTTCTAGTTGAGATGTGATGATTACATGCTTACTCTGCATTTTTCTGACGTTGGACCTTGTTCTTGTCAATTTTAATACCAACATATATATAAGGATTAAAGAAAAAAGCCTAAGATAATTGAACAAGTTGGTTTTCTAAGAGGGAGAACCCATATCAGTTGATGATATAGGGAGATAAAAAGTCAGAGAGAAACAAAAAAAATTCTACGAAGAAAAATGAGAAATATGGGAGAAATAGAAAAGCAATACGAAATAGAAAGATGGTTTTTTTTTTTTTTTTTTTTGGCTCTGAAAATAGAAAGATAGTTGATGAACAAAGAAAATGGGTCTGGAAAAAAAAAAAAGACATGGTTAGGGAGTTGTTCGGAATGAAACCTGAGTGGAAAAGAGAAGGCAAGTGTCAGATCTCAAAAAGAAGAAAGAGAAAGAGGAGAGGGAGAGGGAAATGGAAAAAAAGAAAAAAAAAAAAAAAAAGAGCTGACGGAGGGCAAAGAAAGAGACAGAAAGGCAGAAAAAGCTGTAAAGATTAAGAAAAAAGGAAAAGTTTACGATTTTCAAAGACTCCCAACACACATCCAAAATCCATGTCCTTGATGACGAAAAAGGAACAATGGGGAGCATTTATACTCTTTTATTATAGTTAAGATGAAAATAGAAAGATAGTTGATGAACAAAGAAAATGGGTCTGAAAAAAAAAAAAAAAAAGACATTGTTAGGGAGTTGTTCGGAATGAAACCAGAGTGGAAGGCAAGTGTCAGATCTCAAAAAGAAGAAAGAGAGAGGAGAGGGAGAGGGAAATGGAGAAAAAGAAAAAAAGAAAAAATAAAGAGGAGCTGACGGAGGGCAGAGAAAGAGACAGAAAGACGGAAAAAGCTGTTAAATTAAGAAAAAAGGAAAAGTTTACGATTTTCAAAGACTCTCAAAACGCATCCAAAATCCGCATTTTTTATGACGAAAAAGGAACAGTGGAGAGCATTTATACTCTTCTATTACAGTTAAGATGAAAATAGAAAAATAGTTGATGAACAAAGAAAATGGGTCTGAAAAAAAAAAAAGAAGACATTGTTAGGGAGAATGAAACCAGAGTGGAAAAGAGAAGGCAAGTGTCAGCTCTCAAAAAGAAGAAAGAGAAAGAAGAGAGGGAGAGGGAAATGATAAAAAAAAAAAAAAGAGGAGCTGACGGAGGGCAGAGAAAGAGACAGAAAGGCGGAAAAAACTGTTAAGCTTAAGAAAAAAGGAAAAGTTTACCATTTTCAAAGACCCCCAAAACGCATCCAAAATCCGCGTTTTTGACGACGAAAAAGGAACAGTGGGGAGCATTTATACTCTTTTATTATAGTTGTTATTATTATTATATAATATAAGATAAGAAATAGTCTTTTCCTACCCAAAAAAAAAAAAAAAGTTGAAAATAAATGAAGTACTAAAAAGCATAAAGGTAAAGTAGATAAAAACAAAATAGTTTTGTTTTTATATACTTTGAACATGAGTTTGGACTATAGTTTTTTTTTTTTTTTTTTGAGTAAAAGCACTTTCATTCATAGCAAACTTGGAAAATCAGTGGCACAAAAGATCCCAGCACAAAAGGAACAAAATCTTGAAAAACTAAATCACAAAAAATAGTTAAAAGCAAGACCAATCAAGCAGTGGGCTACACCATTTCATTGAGGGATGGGATACGTAGCTTATAGTGCCACTTACAGCTTAAGACATAAGGTCTTGGATATCTCCAATGACATTTGATTTCAGAGCTCTAGTAAGAGGACTTGAAATAGCTCTAACCACATTGGAAGCATCTAGTTCAAGAATCCACATGCTAAAGCCACATCTCTGAGCAAGCCGGACTCCTTCACGGGCTGCTAAACACTCGGCCATGTGAGGAGAGTGAGAGCCACGGAGTTTTTCGAACAACCAACCGGCCAAGACAATACCCGAAGCGTCTCTAATCACTACGCCAACACCCACGGAGCTTCTTCGAACAACCGGCCAAGACTATAGTAAGTTTTTTGTTTTAATTAGGTCAAAGAAATTATGTTTCCCTTTTCTTCTAAAAGACCATGGTGTTGGAGCATATTACGAAATTATTCGGTTGGACTAAAATTTTTCATGGAAAGCTTTCCTTAAATACAAGGAAACCATTTTTTTTTTTTTTTTCATATCTTTTTCTCGAGCGGAAAGCCAAGGAAATTGTTGTGGTTAACATCAATAGTATTACTTCTGAAAATTTTTATTTCAAATGAAAATAATACCCTTTTTTTTTTTTTTTTTGTAATATTGTCACATACATTATCGAAAACACCATCAGTAGAATCCACACATCAATTTCTCTTCTTTCCAATTTCAACAACACTTTGAAAGTTTTATTTCACATCTAACACCACTGTTCGATAATTTTTTTAGAACCATAACGTCATATTTTGTGTGTTAAATAATTAAAAATTCCTAATTATGATAATTATTAGTAATAATTATGATTGTGACTAAATTATGAATTGAAAATGCCCCACATTTTTTAGCTCAAAACCTAATGATAACAATTATTAGTAATAATTTATGATTCATATTGTAATTATGATAATTATTTGTAATAATTATGATTGTGAGAAAGTGTCTGTTTGGGAAACTTTTGGAGACGGAGTCTGCAGTTGGGACTTTTATAGTTGAGCTGAGTTTTAAAAATGTGAATTTGTAGTAAAATCTTTGAGGAAAAAAAAAATTATTTTGGAGTTTTGTGTTTAGTGAAAGAATAATCAGAAAAAGATAAGTTTATTATTATTATTATTTTGAAACGGAAATTATCATTCAAATTAAAACTGGATACAAACACCAATTCAAAGATAAAACGATTCTGTTGTACAAGAGACACAATCCTTGAGTAAGACCGATTCCATCAGTAAAATCTGATAAAGCTCAATGACGAGACATAAGCTGAGACCTGATGATGGGAAAATTCCTTGAATTCCTCGATAATCTTATAATTGAACCTGTATAAATCTCTTTTTAAAAAAACATCTATAATCGATGGAATACTCCAATCAATCGAGAGACAATCACTTACAGTACAGGAACTGTAACAAACTCCACCTAGTTATAGTACTAATGGAACTATTAGACATATACCGCTATAAAATAATTCTAGCAGAACACACATACAAAAACAAATTCGAGGCGGGGGAACTACCTTATTTATTAGAAAATTAAAATTAAAACTAAAAAACAAAGTATGAATATAAAATAACATCGACCATAAAACTCTTGCCTCATGTGGAACAACCACTCCACCGCATGTCACAACTCAAGGGAAATCGAATAGCTAGATTAAAGGTAAGCAATCGCGTACCAATCATCGGATCACCAAGACCTTATTGGATCCCAAATTGTCGGAAATTCACTGAGTTAGATCTGGTCAAGAAACTACCAACTAGAACTATCCGACTCTATCCCTGTTGATACCATCGAATAGCCAATCACCCTCGCCAGCCACGGTGGCCGCGGCCACAGAAGTCCCACTCAAAGGGAAACTCTAGTGTATGAGAAATATGAAAAAGAGGGAAAGAGAAAAAGGGAAACCCTTGTAATTAAACCATTACGTTTTGTTAATGAGTAATGCTAGGAACACCAATTCCAATTATAACTTTTTAAGTGCCAACTTATGCATCATATTTTCATTAGTAAATATAATCAATAGATGTAACAATAATTTAAATACTTATCAATAAACAAATGACAATTCATTTGTTATAAAAGTTGGTACTCAAAAGTTGAGACAAGAGTTGATGTCCATATCATTTTTCTTTGTTAATTTTTATATAAAAAAGAAGCTTTGAAAAAAAATTTGTGAAATAGTAAATTTTTGAGAAAGATTTTTAGAATCTCAAATGTCCCATAAACATCTATTTGTAAATCCGGTGTTCTACCTTTGAAAAAGTGCCCACAAATAAGGTTTAAGTTATAATGTAGCTCTAATCCTCTTGGAATAATTATATAATCAAAGATGAGCTTTTTTATAATTTTAATAGATGGTGATAAACTTTTCATGAAGTGTATAATCATTCATATAAACATCAATATTATATTTGAGGTATAACTCAGTTGTAATTTTACGGTTAACTTCATTAATAGAGAGTTGAAATAGAGAGTTGAAATAGCTCACTTTAAAAAAAAATATATAAAAAAAATTTAAAATTCCAAACTGAAATAAAAATATGAATTAAAAAAAAAACCCTACGGAGGAGAAACTAAAGCCCCTTTCCCCGATTCCCATTTTGGATTTAACTCACAATCTTTAACTCTGTCTCTAGCCGAAGCCGAGGCTGCGCCGCCCAGCACCGCTCCGTTACTCCGCCTCCGTGCCCTACGCCGGTTGCTGTCCTGAAATTGGTGAAGCCGCGAAATACTCTGTTCTGGTCTGGTCTAAACAGAAGACTGAAGCTTAGGTGGGGTTTTGTTTTTCTGTTTTGGTTATCTTCTGAGGTATAGAGAAGTTTGTAACAAGTCTGAGTTTGGATTCATTATTTTTGGTTACAGAGACAGAGAGAGAGAGAGAGAGAGAGAGAGAGAGATGGGTAGGAGGATATTGAATGATGCATTGAGAGCAATGGTGAATGCTGAGAGAAGAGGGAAGTCTGTCGTCGAGTTGAAACCCATCTCCACTGTCATTTCTTCTTTCCTCAACATTATGAAGGATCGAGGTATTTCCCCCAATGTTCTTCTCGCTTTTTCTTTTACATTTTGTTATGTCATTTGTCTTTGCTACGTAATAAAAATTGCGAACATAATTGCAAAGTGTTTCGCACATTTCTATCACCTTCACCGCTAGTTTTTATCCGTCTTTGTCTACTATTTTCAAGAATTTGTATGGCTATGTTGTGGATGATAAGGTCACTCTTGCGAGTTTGTCAGAGATTTAACGAGTCGCTTCCGGCTTGGCTTGTAGTCGTAGTCTTTTAGCTTATGTAGTGGTCGGCCTTCCGCTTGGCATTCGCTATCGCTCATGACTTGATTGTCGTGGTAATCTAGTAGTCGGCACGGAATGCATTTGTAGTCTTTTATTGCTAATGCCTTCTTCCTTCATTCATTCATTCTCTTTTAGTTGTGGCTGAAGAAAGGTAAGTAGCCGAGTTGCGAACTACTGTAGATGAGTGTTTTAATATGCACTGTAAGCCCACCCACCATTTTAGAAAAGCACAATGACTTTCTGAAATAAAGCTCCATTTAAGGTTGGGGCACATAAGAGGACAAAGGGGGGATTGCGAAGAAATGTGGCATGAAATACTACAGTGATGCCAAGGTAGAGGTCGAGAGGGATTGCAGATATGGAATGGAATGAATTTCGTCGATTAGAAAATTCTTGCTATCTAAAGTTCAGTTGCAGCTGTACAAATTGAACCAAGTTTCGCTTATCTTGCTAGTATGCATCTTCAAACCTTAGTTGTTTTTGGTGAGGTGCAACTAATCGTGCTGCAAGAACAATGAAAGTACTTGCGTTGCTTGTCTGAAACCTATAACCCTTGTACACTTCATTCTATATTACTTTATAGGCTATGCTTTAAAGGCCATTAGCAGCCTTATGATTGGAGCCAAATTTCTAACAGAAAAATCTTAGGAAACAAGAGAAGATCTTTGTTGATTGCAAATGATGAATTGAAGATCCCAGATTTACGGGAACAATAAACTTGCAGAACTTGAGAGCCTGCACTCACCCAACCAATTCCTGCAAATCAGACCAAATCCCCTTATTCTTTATCTTTACACTTTATATCCTCTCCTACTCTACCCACTAGACTAACAACCTTTAACAGAACAAACTGCCTGTCAATGAACTCGAACAAGGCCTAACAAACTTTCTAACTTCCCATCTTAATTCTCATAATACAAGAGCTAACAAACTAATGCTAACAACTCTCACATCTATGACATAATACATGTTCACACGGTAATATTCTCTACTCAACTTTTCTTCTTTCTTTCAGATGCATAGCAAATTGGAGGTTTATTGTGTTGCTTTGAATCTTTTTTGGATAAATTAAGCTTGTCTTTAATTCTCTTGCTTGACCATGGATGAACCCATTATGCTGCTGTGCTTTTTTTTTTTTTTCCCGCGATATGGATATGATTAATGAGGCCTTATGTTGACAATTGTGCTTTGTTGTCCCTGACTCATACATATCCATTTAGGTTATATCAAGGATTTTCAAGTGTATGATCCCCATAGAGTGGGGAGGATAACAGTTCAGCTACAAGGCAGGATCAACGATTGTCGAGCTCTTACTTACAGGCAAGACATCAAGGCAAGAGAGATCGAAAAGTACAAAACACGTACGCTTCCAACGCGTCAGGTTTGTTTACTTGTTAATTATGAAACCCGTTATATATATTTTTTCTCCTCTCATCCGTCTTTCTTCTTGTCAAAAAGGATTTTAACAGTTAGGTCCTTATAAGATCATAGTTGAATAATTATTTAATTTCCTGAAATTCTCCCTTTGTGCAGTGGGGTTATATTGTGATCACAACTCCAGATGGCGTTTTGGATCATGAAGAGGCTCTTCGACGGAAAGTAGGAGGTCAGGTTCTTGGCTACTTTCACTAATAAAGTCTCTTCAAGTCCTCTCAACCCTTGGCTGATAGAGTTATAGCAACGGGTTTCCTTTTTGTATGTTGACTATGCTAATATGCTTTCACAAGAACAATGGGTGATTCGAGAATAAGAATCGCAGAATTAGAACCTAATTTGGTTTTTGTTTTCATGGATTCATTTGTCTCTTACCCTTTGAACCGATAGACCAAGTATAAGTATTTCCTTTGGAGACGAGGAAATTTCTAAATCCAAACGCAAAACCACCCATCAATATTATAGGTGGTTTGGAGGTGGGTTACCTTTTAGGTTAAGTTTGTGCCTTTGAGAATATATATATATATTTATAGCGAAATTAAAAAAAAAAAAAAGATGGTCATTGTAAGCATAGAATAATCAAAATTATAGCATCAAAACTCTAAAAATATATTTCTCAAAGTGAAATCAACGAACCCACCACCATCAGAACCCCACCAAAGCTTTCTCAAATGGAACCAAGAGAGGATTAAGTTAAATTTAAACAACCAATTTTCAAAAAGCTAACTCAACTTCCAACTAGCAATCTCAAGATTTTACTCGATCCATCGAAAACTTCCAGTCATTCCTGGCCGAACAAAAGAAGGAAAAGAGGGCAGCTCATCCTTAATCCTTCCGAAAAACAACGCACAATGGAATGGATTTAAAACTTAGGGTGCTTCTACCAAAGCAGATGGATGACTTCTTAGTTCCAATCTCTTGACCGGACAATTAAAAATATACATTTAAACACCTATCAAACTCTCTGATCAGTTTCCTTTTTAGCGCGCTGAAACAGAAAGTCATCAACAAACATGTCGTGAGTAAGTTCAGGTACACCTTTGTAAATTTGTTAGCTCCCTTGTCTAGAAGGTTTCTCAACAAGCTCAGAGAAACCTCATTGCAAAAGATGAAAGTACAAAGACAGAGGGCCCCGTCTAAGGCCACATGAGGGGGCTAAAAGACTTGCTATTAAGAAGCGAAGAGATGTCAGATTGTCAGATCCACACTCAATGGCTATTTATAGAGACCAAAAGATGTACCTCATGTTTTCGGTTTGTGCTAGAAATCTTCTAGTTTAATTGTTAGAACGAGGTCTAATTGGATTTACTGGATTGTTTCATTGATCAACCCCCTGGGGGAAGTCGAACGCCTGCTACTTGTTTGCTTTGCTTAGGCTTCCTCTTAACAGGAACTTTTAATATTGCAACGAAAGAGAGTTTCTGGCCTCACTCTGCCTAAATAGTATCCATGTATTTTATTGCTAATAGTTTAGGACATTTCCATTTTTATATTTATGTAGAACTTGATCGTCACATGTAAAATTAGTAATAAAAATGGAAAAAGGGAGAGGCTTGTTAAACTTTAATTAGGACAAGTTGGGATTAAGGAAGCAACCAATTGGTCCGTAGTGATCCCAGCGTTGCACATGTTGGCAATGGCTCTTGTATACTTCATCCCATACCTTGACAATCTTCCACAGTATTTCTCATACGTCTTCAACTGCAATTAAATACGTTTATTATTACGTCAATTAGTTGTCAAACTACCTAAATTTTGTGATAAAAAATGTCATGTTTCACCGTATGGTTTTTCATTTCACACCCATTTTAATAAAAATTTAGTCAAACTTAAAGTTTGAAAAAACCATTTTAACAAATCTCATAACACCTTAAGATTTGACCAATCTCAGCTACTTTGTGATTTAAGTGGTATTTTCACACATAAAAATTAAAAACAGAGGAACGATCGAGGTATTTTTTAGATAAAATACAGATGAGGTTTAAATGTGTGTGTATAAATAGAAATTATATACTTATATATATATATATATATATGTATATGTGTATGTGATTCTTACATGCATCTTAAAGCACTCCCAATCATCCACAAGTGGTTGGCCCGGTGGACGAACATTGGTAAGGACATTAGAGCTTTCCTCAAAGGTGCCAAAAAAGAACTTTGCAATCTGTTGCATGGCATAGTCAATTCGTTTCCTTCCAGAAATTTCGTCATTGAGCTGCCTTTTAGTTTCTAGCTTCTCCCGAGAGCCCGTCAGAGCCTTGTGGAACTGCAAATTAAGTCACATTTTTAATATTCAAATTAGCTCTATTTTATGGCTTTTTTAAAAATAAATAAGTAAATAAATAAGAAACGATAGGGGACAACTGGTATTAAAATCATCTGGTACATTCTAATTAGCTTGATACCTATTAAATTGGTCATCCTGCCTCGAGTCCCATTCAATGTTCTGCTTTTTTGTTTTTTGTTTATTTGTTTATTTATTTTTTGGTTTTTGGTTTTTGTTGCCAACTCAATGTGGTTTTCTATATATATGGTAATAGTAGTAGAAGTAGAAACCTTGCGCCAAAAGTAGAGGAGATGAGCATCACGTTGGCTGACAACCGTTGAATGCATTTGCAGTGCTGATGGAGAGAAATGACTCTGATCATCACGTTGGCTGACAACCGTTGAATGCATTTGCAGTGCTGATGGAGAGAAATGACTCTGATCATCATGATGATAATCATGATTAACAATGGAAGTGTAGTTGTCATTATCAGGATTGGAGCCCAAGTAAGAGGAGAGGCTATCCTCTTTTAGTTCCATATTCCCATATTGCATGACATGAGACCTACCATCCTCCTCTACACTACATGCTGTTCTCCTTCTCACCTATGTCACATTTACACACACACACACACATTTATATATCCGTTAAGAAAAATTTTAATTAACTAAAATTTCTAAATGTATTAAGTTTTGATTTTACCACTTCATATTGACGTTCCAATGTTTCTTTGCTCAAGTCAATTTTGTCGCTTTTGATCACATGCCATGAAGAAAAAAAAGAAACAAAAAGTACATCATAAAATATAAATATATATCCTTCCAAAAAAGAATATGTGTATAGGATATTAGTTAATATAAATACAATTTTCTAATTAAACTTTTGTATCATGATAGAATTATTAGTACAAATGATAAGTATCATTCAAAAATTATTATGTAGAACCAACCAGTTGTTTACAATAATGTTCAAAAGAGTTTTAAGTATCGTCTTATAAAGGTATCTGATATGAGACAGTCTATATATGTATATTAATATAACTATATATATGTATAAGTGTATGATTAGTAAGTTAAACATACCAGTCTTCCATCCAAGAAATACTGTACGTGTCTCCCAAACAAACATCAAACTCAGAAGAAGAGATATCACCGGGGCAATAGGTGCCAAAACTACTCTCATTTCCATTTGCTGCTGTTGTTGCATATATGCTTATATTCTCTGGCAGTATCCCCTCAAACATACTTCCTGATTCACACGCCTCTATGTATATCACCTTCATTATTTTCATTTTTCATTTTTATTTTTATATATACATCATTTACCAATATACAAAAATATTTATAAATTAGCCTTTCGAAATTAATGATACTAAAAAAGGTGAAAAAAAAAATTAAGTAAATATTTTTACCATGCTTTTGTAACCTTTAGCCTCGTGTTTTTTCTTCAATACATCTACGAGATCGTTTGCATAGACACAATCATCATCCACTGGCATTCCTGAATATATAGAGAGACTGCAATTAAAGGATATTTACACTTAAAAATACATATTATTAGCTCTCTATATATAACTAATTAGTCTAGAGAACTTGTTTCAGAACATTTATATTTATTTTTAATTTCAATCAAGTAAATCGACTAACCGAGAATCCCTGGAGAACCATGATCGGCATAGTAGATGAAAACGTGGTCGTTGGGACCGCTATCAAGAACCTTGCCGCTACCTCCGGTGAGAGCACTTCTATTCCCAAGAATAGCAGCATAAAAATTCCCAGAAGTAACATTATCTCCTGTATAATCCTGCATTATATATATAAATATATGTATACGTATGTATATATACATATACAACTAATTACTCACGCTAGATCATCATTAGTGAAAATATATATATATATATATATATTTGATTAATCACTAATATAAAAAGGAAAACCTTGGGAACTCCTTGATAAACATCAGGGCCATCAGGCTTGTTGATGATGACACCAGGCCTAGGGTTTTCGATCTCGAACGCAATGTCATCGTACATGAATACTATTATGTTTTCATCTTTCAATCCACCTTTCTTCAGTATTTGGTATGCATGGCATACATCAGCCTGTAAAATCAAATTTTATATTAATTATTTGTGTTATTTATTAATTTTTTTAGGGTGCATGTTTTGCTAATTAAGAAATCATTTATGAATTATAAAAGTATTTAATTCAAATAAAGTGTGATTAATTTTATGTATTAAAAGTTTTAAAAATGTTAAAATTATATAAACCTGATGCCTATAGTTGAAATAACCGTTGGACCCAGCAATCAGAACTGCCCACTTTGTTCCACTCACAACTTCTGCTTCTGATGATTCTAATGACCACAATCTTATGGATATTGCAAGGAATAGTATAAAATACTTGTCCCAATCCCAACTCATCTTTGTAATTACCTGAAATTATTAATTAAAAAAAAAAAGAAGTCGTTGTATGTACTGATCTTTGAGATGATCATGATCTGCAAATATAACCCATATATATACATATGTATATTATATAAATACACACATGCACATGGTTATGAGTACTGATGTGTTAGTTATAACAATCAAATGAAATGAACCAGTTTAAGATGGTTAGAGATAATCAATTAGTACTAGGATGTGCTACATTTTATGACAGACTAAAACAAGGGTTGAATCGGTTACCAAATACAAAAACGAAATAATATATGTACGTTTATGCATATATATATATATGTATATGTATTTATATATATTGAAAGTGTCGCAGCGAACCGTTTGTAAAGAGCTCCTGAACTGAATTTGCTGAACTATGGGTTCTGGGTAGCGACGTACTTCAAGCTAGTTTAGTGAAGGGTCTGATAACTCAATGCATGTATATATACTAGATTATATATCATGCAAGATCTTCTACACAGCTTCCTTAATATCGTACGCTTCTCACCATTATTTTTAAAATAATTATTATACACTACATATTTTTTTAATGAGAAGTAGTATCTTGCATTACAATGGTTAAAAACACTCTTAATTAGATTGACATCCTCCTAGACACTCGTCCCAGAAAGTGGATACTTAATTAACTTTAAGTTTATTAGGAAGAAACTAGTTTAATCATAATAATTTTAGGTGCACCAACTCAATAGCTAGTTTGAAAGTGCTAATCTACGCAAAATGAGCTGCATTCTTTTTATGGTAAATCTTTAAAAATAATCATAAAAACTTTAAAAAAGTTACATCTATTAATTAAAAGTTGATAGCTTAACATCGCAAAAGTTATTATTCAAAAATTAAAATTCGAGTTAGTATTTCTAGCACTGCTCATTTAATTATAGACTTTATTATACCCTTTTGTTTTTGATCTTTTGTGGGTTCCGAATATGAAATATTCAGATTAAATCATTCACGTAAATGAAACAAATTAGGAATGCAGTTTGATTTTATACAGAGAGCAGTATCCCATTTACTTTCGTTTCCTTTGGTGTGAAGTATAAACTTTGTTACGAATTTGGAATTCAAGTCATTAATTAAGATGATAACTTAAATTTGGAAATTAGTTTTATTTGTCATTATGAGTTATTTGTCATCATCGACTATGGCCACATTAACCAAAGGTTGCCCGCCAAATTTTAACAAGGGAGAATAAGTATAATAGCATAATCCAATACATGATTTTAAAACTATAGCAGGATTTGAAATACTATTACTAATTAGCATATTAAGACAAATAACAAGATTAAAAGTCCAAAAATACCCTTGGGTCTCTCTCTTCCCTCTCTCTCCTTTGTCTTACTCCCTGTCGGCCAAAAATCAAAGTAGAAATAGGGACGTCGTAGACGCCGGCATCAGGACGGTGACATGAATCGGGATCTCGCCGGCATCGCGATCTTCATCCTCGAGGTCGTGACGGATCTCGCAAAGGAGATCACAATTCCGGAGGTCACGACAGATCTCGCCGTTGAGATCACGATTCGGAGGAGGTCGTAGTGGAAGCTCGCAATCTGAAGTAGGTCGAATGGCTGGCCGTTAGAGATAGATCCTCGCGACCAAAGGAATCGCGAGCACAAGGTGGGAATCGTGATGAAATCTGATGAGATCTCGTCGTCGTGAACTTGAAATCTCCGACGATCCTGTGGTTCCATCTTTTCCATCTCCGTGGTCTAATCCTTTTGGTGGCTCCATGACCGACACTGGTGGTTGGAATTAGGGTTGGCTGCCATGGGTTTTTTTTTTTTGGGGGGGGGGGGGGGGGGGGGGGGGGTGGTGTTGTTTAGGCTTAGGTTAGATTTTGGTTGAATTCGGGGATAGATCGAGACTTTTTCTTAATCTTCAAAATTTTGAAGAATAAATTGTAAATAGTAAAAAAAAATCTATAATAATTTTTAATTATTTACATTAATTAGTAGATATAACCTATTAGCTTATGAATAAAAAATAAAATAATGATATTTATGTGTAAATAATTATATTTACCTAATTTATTTATCAATTAATTTTATATTTACTTGATAAATGTGATATTTATTTGTTGAATAAAAAATAATAATAATAATATTTATATGATTTATTTATCAATAAATCTGATATTAGCTTGATAAATTTGATATTTATTTATTAGATAGAAAAACAATAAATAATGATATTTACCTATAAAAAATAGTATTTATCTTATTTATTTTATTAGTAAATCTAGCATTAATCTGATAAATTTGATAAATCTAATATTTACATTTTAAATAAAAAATAATAAACAATGTTATTTATGTGTAAATAATGATATTTATTATATTTATTTATTAGGAAATCAAATTTTTATTTAGTAAGTACGTGTACGGGCTAATAAATCCTATATTTGTTAATAAATTTGCTCATAATTATAGTATTTGCAGGAAATAATATATTTACATATTTAGTATTCTTAGTAAACAATAATTGTAACCCCTCGGAGACCGTTACAGTTTGCTTCTTATTTAATAATTCATCTCTTATAAAATTACAAAAAATATTAAACTTTAAATAAAAATCTTTATATAACGGAAAACTTTACTTAGATAATTTTAAAAAAAACTCTAGAATTTTTTTTAAACTATATCAAAATTAAACTTCATAATTAATATATATATATATATATTTAAAACCCAATTCATGAAATAAAATTTAAGTCCATATGAAACATCCAATCAAAAAATAATAAACTAAAGTCTCAAAATTTTATTTGAAATTAAAAATGTTCATCTCATGATCGTTCCTCCTATTTTCCTATCACATATCGTCTCGCTATCTGCTCCAAACTCCTCTAACACTATATATTACCCTTTCCTTTATCTGCAATATGAATTAACTTATAGAAGTAAGGGCTTAGTAAGACACTTAAATCTCACAAATGTAAATCAATATTTTTCTTTTATCATCATAAATATTAACATCATTTAAAAACTTTTTAACTTTTAAAACCGTTATATATTGGGCCCGGCGTTGTATCATCATAGCACGCTAGTCATGGAAGGATTGGGGTAGCAAATCCCAAACCAATGGCGACAAAAGTCCGCTCACCGGAAAACATCATCATCATCATCAATAGTGTATAATGCCATTTTAAGACATAAAATACATATACATACCATATATATACTTTTCATTAAAACATCATCATAGGAGAAGTATTATTTAAGAACATCATAACATCATCATCAACATCAAAATATATACTTCTCAAATCTTTAATTCATGTTGCAAGTGAGAGTGTATTTACATAAATGCCTTACTTAACCTTTTCAAATTTTCCGATGGTGACGCGCGATCGAGGTCTCGGGTGCTTGCCTTTAGAACCATTCATGCCATGAATAATAAATATAATAAAATCAATAAAAGCTCATAATAATTCATCAAACACATCTATCATATCATAACAGCATCTATAAGGCCTATTTCATCATTCAATAATATCAAAATACAAAAATTTAACAATTTTATGAAATTACAAATCTTTACAGAAACTGCCAGTTAGATTTTTGTCACTTCAAAAATTCATATGAATTCATACAGGGCTTCGAATGATCTGAAACTAATTTTAAATGAAATTAGACATCTAAATCTTTATAATGGTACCCAATTCGTAAAAAAGAAAGACTGTTTTGACTCTTAAAAATAATTTTGAAATTGATTTCTAAAATCTTACCAAAACTGGCAGGCGGACCTCTGCCTATTTGAAAAAGCACAAAAATTTACATATATCTCCAAATGAAATAAAACTGATTCCAAATGAAAATAGACTGGAATTTCTAACAATATCAAATTTATTAAAAACGGAGACCGTTTGGATCCTCAAAAATAGTTTTGAATACGAACCACTAAAATTGTTTAGAATCTGGCAGTCAGATCTCCGCCTTTTTGAAAAATCATAAAAATTCACGTATATCTCCAAATGATATGAAACTAATTCAAATGAAAATAGACATGTAGAGCTTTCCAACAATACTAAATTCGTTAAAAATAGAGGCTGTTTGTATCCTTAAAAGCAGTTTCGAATACTGATAATGAAATCTAGAATTTCCAGTAGCAGTTGTCAAATCTGAAAATCATTAAAAACATTAAAAAAATTATCACCACAATATACATGATTGACACACACACACACACACACACACACAAAACAGTCCCAAGATATGTTTCTAACATATGGAATTATTCAATCACCATACCAATGAAATCAAAAATCAAACAATCGAAAATCCTAAATTTGTCTTGTTTACAAAATCAGCCATATAGACATTCTTTCGATCATCATTCGATAAATATTTCTTATCATCTCCTCAAACTCACATGAAGACACTCATAAAGAAATTCATCTTATCCCTCGAAGAATCCCAAACTAAAACAAATGACATACCTTGAAATCCTTTGATTTTTAGCTTGAAAGAATTTAGAGGTCTAGTGGAATTTTTTTTTTTTTTTTTGGCTTGTGCGTGAGAGAGGGGCAGAGAGAGTAGACAAAGAGAATGAGAATGAAAAGGAAAGGGGACTAGGGATGCAAAGATTGAGCGTTGAAGAGAAAAATAGTTGTAGACTTTTGTGGATTTCAATTGGAAGTCAATTGAATGCTAATTGGCTGGAATAATAAGACCAAGGGCTGTCAATAACTTAGTTTGGGTCCGAAAATTTTCAGATAAAAGGGGAAATTGAATGGAAATAAGGGAAGTTTTCCCTTTTTTTTTTTTTTTTTTTTTTTTTTTCTCCCGGATTCCCTCTAATTCTTTTCTAATTAATACTTTCCCACTTTGCTCCTTTACATATTCATCACCGTACATACTATATATATATATATATATAACTCACACATGTACATAAAACCACGTATAAAGATGTATAAATATCAATAATATCAAATATATATATAAAGATTTATATATATCTATCTGTATATATAAAAATAAAATATACTTATAATATATAGTATATATATATATAACATAATATAACCGTATAACAATATATGGTATATATATATGCTTTATATAACTTACAAAAATAAATACAACAATATCTTTGTTATATATATATATATATATATATTAATTTTTAGGTTATCACACAAAATTATCAATTAATCATTAAAATTCATCAATTTGACATGAATTTTATTCTAGTACGTCAAGTTCTCACCGCGTTATCTGAGAAAAAAATAACTCAACATAACGTTAGAATTAAGAAATTGTTATCTCATCACATTATTTATGTTAATTCTAATGTTAATTTCCTAACTTTATTGGTAGATAGCACTTATGACGTTACAATAATATTGTCAATAAATAATAAAATTTACTAAAAAGAAATGAATTTACTAGAAATGAACTTGTAAATCTTATTTACTAGTAAATCTCATATGCATCGTGACTTTTTTTAATATCTTTGATAAATTCTATATTTATAAAGATTAAAAAGCAACATTAAGCAAGATAAATCTCATTATTTACTTGGATTCAAGCAGTTAATGTTTATTAGGTTTATTAGTAAGTATCCAAATTCACTAGTAAAAACATGGATTTACTATATTAACACAATATTTGATAAATTTAATGTAGTTAATATATACTAATATTTACTAATAAATATCAGTATTTACTAATAAATCCGACAATTATTTTGTTGATAATTTTCTTTATTTCTATGATAAATTTAAATTTTATCGTGTAAATCCAATATTTGTATGATATTTATTTTAATGAATTTAATATTTATTAGTAAATATTGATATTTACTAGAAAATCCGTTATTTATTTTGTTTTTAGCTTTTTTTTTTGGATTTTATTTGTTTTTTAGGACTCGTTTGACTCTTCAACTCAAACTCAAAATTTTCATATCAATTTTTATCTTTTTCTGAAAATTTTTTTGTCTTTTATAAAAAGTCAATAAAATTTTTCAACTCAAATTTAAAATTTTCAATTCAAGCTCATTCACCAAAACGAAACCTTAATGTATTACAATTTCCATTGGTACATTTTATACTTTTTTAACAACTAACACCATAATTCTTTAATATTTACAAAATCTTCATGAAATTAGTTAACATAACAAAATAACCCGAATTAGCCCCGAATCAACTCTAACCCTAACCCTAGCTCATTGTTGCTTGCTGCCCACCGCAATACTCTTCACCGTCGTCGACGACCATGCGATGGAGGCAACATCACGACTTCTCGGTCGCCGTCGCAGCCCCCGTTCCGCTAGAGACCAAAGAAGAAAACCAACGCTGTCGCAACCCCTTTACCGCCAGAGATCGAAGAAGAAAACCAAACAAAAACCACGACAATGGAGATCCGCAAAAATAAAAAACCAACAAAACCCAGAGAATTGCATGCAAGAGAGAGGGAGATAGAGTGAGAGAATGCCAATTTTCCCCCCGGTGATTCTTGCGATTCCTTTCGTCGCAATTTCACGGCCGACGATCACGCAGGAGAGGGGGAGGCCGTTGCTCGTCACTCGGGGAACTCTAGCGATCGCAACATTGTCGGCGATTTCGCGCGTCTTCTCCGATCAATGAGGAGAGAGAATGAGACAGAGGAGATAAGATAGACAGATGACATCGAAAGAAAGAGGGGAAAAGGAGAGAAGTGAGAGAGATGACAGATGAGAGAGAGTGAAAGAAAGAGAAGAGAAAGAAACGTATTAGATGGTATAAGAAAATATAGTAAATAAACATTTGGGGGTAAAATAGGAATTTAACATATTAAAAAATGTGAATATGCTATAATTAAACAAGAATAACAAAATATGTTATATATTTAAAATAGGTATAAAAAATATGTTATTTAGTATGATTTTCCTTTTAACGAATAATTCTCTAAATTTAATAAATTTTAACACATTGTTCATAATTAATAAACATGATTGGTTAAATTTAGAAGCAATTAATATTTTCATACACATCATGGAAGTTCGTTTCTAAGGTAGAAAAGATAAAAATAAAAATTGCAGTGTGTATCCTTTCTTTTTTTTTTTTTTTTTTTGGGAAAAATGAGCATATCATATAACATACACGAATATATTTCTTTTTACTACCTTTTAATAATTTAAATGATATCATAATTTAAAGGATGATTTGTTTAAATTAAAAATTTAGTAGACAACTTGCTAGCTAAGTCACTAGATATTCTTGAGAGTTACAACTTAACTTGGTTATAATTAACTAATGAAAAAGCCGTTTGTTGTAGAGATGGACAAGAATTGTCAATTGTGCTTTTGTTGGATTATGGTTTTCTTTCCATTTATATAATCATGAGATGTCATACACGCTTTATATATTAACTATTGAGACGAATTTCCAATTGTACATATGACATGAATTATACTATATGGTTTTCTTTCCACATATAGTCATTAGATGTCATATGATTATTATTTAGATGAATAGCAATTGACACGAATACCATATAATGGTTTTATTTCCATATTAAATTTCATTAAGTGCTTTTTTTTTGCCCCCTAAAAGAATAAAAATAATTTAAGTGCTGATCAAGTCTTAGCTTTTTTTGGTTTTAAGCTTATAGGAGTGCTAAGGAACTTTCCCATCGTCGAGTCTCCACTTATGTTTTCTTTACTGAATTTTATCAGATTTTATTTATTGAATCGGTCTTCATTGAGGATTATATTTTTTGTATCACATAATTGTTTTATCTTTGTTATTGGTTTATATTTCCCCTTTTAATATGAACCTAATTTTCCTTTTCAAAAAATAAAATTTGAGAGACCTCGTTTTACCAAATAAAAAGCCATTTATTTATAGCGTAAAATTATCATAGACATAATTTTTACTTTTGTTTTTAATCCGTGAAAAAAAAAGAGAGTAAAAGATATGACTTTCGATAATTGTCTCAAAACCATATTTTTAAAAGAGTGTTTGAACTCAAAATAAATTTAAAATTTTCTCATAACTAATTAAAATATGAAAGTAAAGTTTATAATATTTAATTTAAACTCTTATTTAAGTTTTAAAGTTTATTTAAAAGAGTTTTTTTTTGTTTTGTTTTTTTTTTTTGAAAATCATATTTCAAATACTTTTAAATATAGTTTTTAGACTAAAAAAACTAAAAATAATTTTTAAAAAATTCTGTCAAGCTCGTAGGCTTTTCATTTACGAGCAAAACTTTGTAAAAGTAACGAACAACTTCAATAGCTACACATAAACGCAACGTGACAACCAACCAAGAATATAGGTAGAGAACTAATGTGAACTGACAAAAGTTCAGCTGTACACCCACGCTACATCCATTTAAAAAAAAAAAAAAAAAATTCACTGAAATGAAAAAAGAAGATAGAATCACACCAGAGAGAAATGATAAAAACTAGCAAAGGCGCACTAAGAAAAGAAGAGAGATGTCAAAAGCATGAAATCCAAACTATACATCAGCATAAGTAAAACTAAAGAAAAGATGCTGGGAGAGTTCAATCCATTCTCCACTTAACTCTTGAGCATATATTGATTAAATTCCCTTTATGCCACTCAAATATTCCCCAATCCAAATCAAGAAGAAAATCTCCAAGAAAATTTAAAATTTAAAATTAAAAAATCTTTACAGGAAAAAAAAAAACAGAAATTTTAGAGAGAATAGAGATCTAGGAGAAGGGCTAGGATTTTTCTTTTTAACAAAAAAAAAAAAAAAAAACTTTCATAAACTAAAAAAAAAAAAAAAAGAAGAAGAAAAAAAGGAATAATTCTACAAACTAAGAGCATCTGGGGGAGGGGGAAAAGGTGAGAGCGATTTTCAGAGGAGGTGGGGTGGGGTGGGGTGGGGTGGGGTGGGGTGGAGTGGAGCGCAGGGGTTGCGACGGTGGATCTCCTAGAGGGGTGTACCGTCTACGACACTGCATCTCCAGTGGAGGGTGGGAGCTAGCTCTGATGACCATCTCATCCGGTGAGGTGAGCTACGATAATTATATTCCGAGAATATATTTGAGAAAAAAAACGATAATTTGACGGGTACTCTGTAAAAGTAGTAATTACTAGGGCCGTAAGAGAAAAATATTTTTTTTTAATTACCGACAAATTTTTTAGATAAATTATTTCCACACGGTCATAGAAAAGAAAAGGAAAAATATGAAAGCAAGCAAAAAACAAAAAACAAAAAGCAGATAAAAACTGAACCACCAGTCACCAAATTATATATATATATATATATAAAATTATGATTTCAATGATTATTTTACTATTTACCAATTGATAATTACCGTTATTTGAATCGTTTGATGTAAATTAAAAGAATTTGATAATTAAATACAAAATATTTATGATAATTAATAAGCATTGATTTATAAAGTTCATTAAATTAAATATGATGTTGATGGATAAATTTGTTCTTAATATGCTATGCTTTGTTGTTTTTATTTAGATTTAAAAGGAAACTAAGATTCATTGCTTAATTTTTGAATCCTGATTCATTGTCCGTCCAGATTTATTTTTTCATTTCTTCATATTATGCATTTTCTTTCTTCCTTATTCTATTGCATGCAAAATGATCGGTTAAAGAAGTAGTTATTGAACTTTTTCTTCATTTAACTTGTACTCTAGTTTTAAGGGCTCCATAATCACTCGACTTTATATAACTGCGAAACAAATAATGGTGTAAGCGAGAAGAAAAAAGAAATTCAAACGGAACCTAGCATATATCATAAAATATTCAATGAAACTGTCCAAGTTCTTACTGCCTGGTCTCTTGGATGATGAAATTTCTATTTTGCTCCAGTAACATATAATCAAGACCTTTATGGGAGAGAAGTTCAAACGAATAATAAGTGGCTAGCTATAGTTATTAATCATATCTTGTAATATTTTTCTTTTTATTGGGGAGTTGGTATATCTTGCAGTCTAAAATTGAAGTTTGTATTGAAACTTCCATATGCGTTAATGAAGGAAGCGGTCAATTTAATGCAATTTTTTAAAAGAAAAATTTGATAAAAAAGAGTCGTAATATATATATATATATATATATATATATATGGAAACCAAAATAAGAAAGGAAAAAAAATATATTGCAGTTCATTATGGAGTCTGGATTTTGATTCCAGATCTACAATTGTTCATCTTTTAAAAAAAATTTTGTACTTCAAATTAGGGTAAACTAGGATTTTTTTTTTTTTTGTTTGTTTGTTTAACCTATTATAACAAGATATCTACAATGCCATATCATCAAATGCAATTAAAGACATGCACTACTCAATAAATTTGTCTCTAATAGTTACACAAAAAATAAAAAATAAAAATACTAATAACCACTAAAAACTCTTCCATATATATATGTATATATATATTTAAACATGTATGGATGTAGATTAAGAAAACTTTATTGTGATTTCCGCTCCTAAAACAAACTAAAACCAGGTCCACAATTTTATCAATTGAAGAAGAAAAAAAAGTCCCGTTAAAAAAAAGAAGAAAAACGTGTTAAATCACTTCCACCAATTGAAGAGGAAAAAGAACCAACTTGTATTGATATTCTTTCCCGTAGCTCAGAAGTATCTTCAATCTAGTTTTCTAGCTGCTTCTGAATTCAGAAACTATGTGTAAAATGAATTTATAACACACAAACTTTCCAATTGATGAACCTAACAATTACAATTACTGCAATATGCTCAAAATAACATCCAAAGATATATCAAACATAGTGCTTCAAAAAATAAAAAATAAAAATCCCAACAACTTCTTAATTCATTTGTGTTATATGATCATGTAAGAATAAAATTAGAATATGACATCCGGGGACAATTTTTCTTTGTAATCTAATCTAATGGCCGAAAAACTAAACTTTTTGTTGAAACTACAATTCAAAGATCAGCTCTCCCAGGGTACCTGGGGAAGGGAATAACATCTCTAATGTTGTCAATGCCAGTGGCAAAGAGAATCATTCTCTCGAATCCTAAACCAAATCCACTATGTTTCACCGTCCCATAGCGACGCAAGTCAAGGTACCACTCGTATGGCTCGGAAGGCAGCCCCATCTCCTTGATTCTGTAAAACAATGGGATGCGTCACATCAATCAATAAAACATCAAAGAAGACGGCAGGGAATAAATCTATTAGTGATAGTCCAATAGAGAAACATAATGGAAAAATTCTGAATAAAAGGAGAACAAGTACATGCCCATTTTCGGAATTCAAAACAGAACAACATTTTCTCATACCTGCTTTGAATGACATCGTAACGTTCCTCCCTTTGGCTTCCTCCTATCAACTCCCCTACCTGAAACATAAAATATATCAAATTACATGCATATAAAAGTCGCTACATGATTATACTGCTTAAATGGTTGAACCCTGTGCAAGATGCACTGTAGAAATTTACAGAAAAACAGCCTACCTTTGGTACAAGAACATCCATAGCGGCCACTGTCTTACCATCGTCGTTCACCCTCATGTAAAACGCTTTAATTTGTTTTGGGTAATTGTATACAATAACAGGCTTTTGGAACTTAACCTCCGTCAGGTATCTGCAAAATTTAGACAACAAAGAAATCAGCATCCTCTACAGACAACTAACAATAGCAAGGTCTATCAGAGCAAGAAAGGATGCAAACCTCTCGTGCTCAGACGCCAAATCAATGCCCCACTCCACTTTATTCTCAAACACCTTTCCATTCTTCACAGCCTCCTCCAGAAGTTCTACTGCTTTGGTATATGTGATCCGTTCAAAGGGGGTCAAAGCAACCATTTTGAGTCGGTTGATGCAACCCTTGTCAAATTTGTCGGCCATAAACTCCATATCGTCATAGCAATTGTCAATCAACCACTGACATAAATATCTCACGTATGCCTCCGCACATTTCATATCATCCTGCACGGCTATGAAAACATTAAGGTCTCATCTAGCAGAATCGTGTTTCAAATAGACAATCCTGCCTGTTAGCCAACACTACTTACGATAAACAATTTCACAAAATTCAAAAATATTGTACATACGTCCAATCCAAACCGTAAAGAATGGAAGATAGTGTGAGGAGATGTGACCAAAAAGGACTATGAGACAATATATCAACAAACAAAACAAACACAATTTTGCTGTTTGTTAACAAGTGCAATAGATTTATGCATCCAATACCTCCAGCTCGGCAAATGCTATTTCGGGCTCCACCATCCAGAATTCTGCCAAATGCCTTGAGGTGTGAGAGTTCTCAGCACGAAAAGTAGGCCCAAATGTGTAGACGCTACTAAGAGAACACGCGAAAGATTCAACTTGTAGTTGGCCAGAAACTGTCAAAAAGGCTTGACGGGCAAAGAAGTCATGGGCGTAATCAATCTTTCCATCCTTTTGGGGAATTCCCGGCTTAAGCTTAGACCTCTCCTCTAGCTTTGCGAGATTCTCCTTTGCTTTCTTAAGTTCAGCCACAGAAGCACCAATATCCTGTTTACTTGCTTTAGCCGATTTCAACTGGGTAACAATATCTCCTTTCTTCATGACAACAAGCCTCTCAGCTTCTAAGTCCGACTCCGTTGGAGGAGGATTCTTAATAAGATCCTTCTCCAACTTTTCAGCCTCCGCAATCAAAGTTGTCACTTGAAACATTTCACCGGCACCCTCACAATCACTGGTCGTGATAATTGGCGTGTGCACATAAAGGAAGCCGTGCTTTTGAAAGAAAGTATGGGTCGCATATGCAAGTGCATTTCTGATTCGAGCTACTGCTGAAATCTGAAAAAGCGTCCAAAATACAAAACACAAAACAATGCAGAATTATCTTTTAATTGAATTCTACAAACCTCCCATCAAAATACTCGTACACATCTCTTAATCAAAAAATGAATGGACACAGATAAATTTAGCACAAACTAATTTCATTCAAGATCATAATTGGAATTCATATCAATAACATGCTCAATCAAAACCCCATAATTAAATAAAAATTGTTAATTTTCAGATTCCAACATTACACACAAAACTCAGTAATTACAATATTCCTTTAACATATCCTTAAAAAATAAAAACACAATAACAACGTCAATTGACTTCCCAAAATTAAATGTAAGTTTTCAGATTCCAATGCAAATTTTCTTTTCAAATATAACTAGCACAAACAACATTTATCTTAATCATAATCAGACAACCTTAATTCGACAACATATATACATATATATATATATATATGTATATAAACTTTACCGTATTGGTTCTGGGACGGAGATGAACAAAGTCCCTGAGGAACTCAAGCGTGAGCCTGGTCTTCGGCAGGGGATACTTGGCAGGATCAACGGGGCCCACATGGACCACCTTCTCCACCCGGAGCTCGACCTTCTGCTTGGTTCCGGCTGGCGGAAGCTTGAGAACTCCGTCGACGGAGACGCAAGTGCCGGTGGGGACGAGTTGGCCTAGGTCGGCCTTGTCGGAGTCCACAATGACCTGCAAATTGGCAGGGCAGGAGCCGTCGTTGAGCTCCAAGAACGCGAAGGCGTCCTTGTCGGCCTTCCGACCGGTCTTCACCCAGCCGCCGATCCGGACATGGTTGCCGGCGAGTCCCGCTCCACCGTCGGGGCGGGAGAGGATGGATCGGATCGGAACGCGGTCGGAGAACTCGGCTCGCAGGGTCTCGGAGCTGGAAATGGCATCGCTTAAGCTTGTTTGAGAGAGATGCTCCGTCGGCGGCGTCACGTCCTCCATTGTTGAGCTCATGAGATTGTTTGGCTTGATTTGGTTTGGTTGGGCGTACAAAACCCTAAAAATTTAATTTATAGGTGTAGTACCCCAAGTGATGAAGTCGTATGAAACACCCATGTCAAGTTCTTAAAAAATAAATTTAAAAAATGAAAAATAAATTATTCGGGAAAATTGGCCATACAAGAAATGATCCGCGATTAGAATTGAAATTTTTAAATTAAAATTGATTAAATTTTTAAACAATTAATTAAAATTTTTATTGATTTTTCAGAAAAAAAATAAAAATATAATTAAAAAAGTGTAATTTAGTTAAAGTTGAACTTGAATTCCATTCCCCGAGCACCCATTCATAGTGTTGGTCCTCGTGCTGGCTCTCCTTCATGGACCCTGCACAGATAATTGTCAGGGTTCGTGATATTGGTTAGGACAACACTTCCCCAACCACAATTGGACCCTTGCCTGTGTTGTTGGCCTGGTATTGTCCTTGGTCATGTACCGGTTGATAACAGTACTACAGCACAACACAGCAAACCCACCACCCTATACCACTTGACACTTGATGTCCACTACCTATTACTATACCTGTCCTTATCCCTGTCTTGGCACCGGCTTTCATTGTTTGACTAGACTAACACAGTACTCACCACCTGCACTGGTACAAATCCGAACTTGTGTCCCCTATCACTAGACCGGAGGGGCACGTGGCACTCGCCTAGTGGAGGTCCAGTGCCTGTATGCTTGAAGCATATTCACTCACCGGGACTACTCGGAATACAACCCATTAGAGTCACTCAAGCACCTGGACCCGTAGGGAACACCTATAAATAGAGGGTTAGCTAGCCCATTCAGGTATAGATAATTTTTCATTGCCAAAGCCTTACTTCTCTACTTACTCATCAGTGCTATTACTAACTTAAGTATCGGAGTGCCCTTAGCAGACACCTAACTGGTCTTACCCTTACTCCGAGGTGCTTCTCTTTTGCAGGTAACCAAGCAGCGAGCAACTGTTTAAGGCGGATCACGTCAAGTGATCTCATCAGGTGTTGGGTCAAAGGTTTTTGGCATCAACGTGGCTCTAGAAGGAGGGTCACACGCCTTTCCAGCAACCACATCCTATTATCCTTATTCCCGATTCACTTACACCTCCACATCACTTGCATACCACGCCAAGAAAATGGAAGAGTAGGACAACTAGAATAATCAGGGCCCGGAGAACCTTGCTCTGACAGGCTCACAAAACACTCGGCGAGCCCAATGTAGGCGTGGCACACGAGCACCCCGAAAGCCCACATAGATGGAGATCCTCATCGGGAATATCCAGAACTTGACGGAAACCATTTGAATACTCGCGGACATCTTTAAGGAGTTCTGAGATGCCTTACCCCATTCCACACTAGAGGAAGAAGCCGAAGACTCCTCACCGATTGGATGAAGTGAGTCAACTAGGAGATTGAGAAGTCCGCGATCAATGATCAACCACATAGGTAACCGGAACACCCAGGAGAACCCAAGGAGTGGGAGATGAGATTTCAGGTACAATCTGAGTAGGGAAAGCTCGAGAAGTTGGAATAACTAGACCAATTGGTCAAGAATTCCAACTGGCCTTAAGGAATCTGTCTCCACGCCCCCAGCACCCCATAGAAGATATGACCAGAATCAGTGTCGAAGGGACACAGTGAGCATTTCCGGCCTCTATATTTGATCTCTAGGGATGGGCTGGGATCAATCATAACCGAGGCTAGGATCGCTTAGTTGATAAACCACCAAAAGTTGAGACGAATGACTAGAACAAACTAGACCACCTTCAGCAGCAGCTCGACTTGCTAATAAGCCAATGGTATAAACTAGTACAGGTCAGAACGGTCAATCCACCCTTCACCCCTGCAAATTTAAAATGCCGACTACAGCATCTTATGACAGCTACACGGACACTGATGAGCACCTATAGAACTACCAGACACTCATGCTAATCCAAAATTTGAACGAAGCCACCCTTTGTAAAGCCTTCTACTTGACTCTGACCAGCACCACTCGACAATGGTACCGAAGGCTAATACCGGGGACAATGGACTTATTCAAGCAACTAGCCAATGCTTTCTCGACGGCGTCCCTTAATGCAAAGACTTGCAAGAAGGAAACCTTATACTTGTTCAGGATCAAACAAGGCGAGAATGAGTCTTTGAAAGGGTACCTTGATCGCTTTGATAAAGCCATCAAGCAAGTAAATAATTGCTCCGATGACACTCTTATATAGGCTTTCTGAGAAGGAGTCAAGGACAAAAAACTACTATAGGCAATCACTTATGATGTTCCACAGACCTTTGCACACTTGAGAGGGATAGACTAGAAGCACGCTGAAGTAGAGGAGTACATCAAAGGACAAAACTCCTTAGTCTGGGAAACGTCACAGCCCACTGGGAAGAAGAAGCCTAAGAAAGATAGGGCAGACCAGATCAGATTAGAAACCAAGAAGACTACTTGCAAAGCTAAAGCTGTACCAGGGCCCAAAATGCCCGCATAAAGGTTCCGTTAGTATACTACCTTTGTTGCCACGATCGAACATATGCTAAACTAGATCATTGGCAGAGGATTGCTTCAAGACCCACCACCGATCAGGATAGACCGTGCTAGTAGGAATTAGAATAAGTATTGCAATTTTCATAAGGATGTCAACCATGAAACGAAAGACTGCATACAGTTACGAGATCAAATCGAGCTTTTGGTACGGGATGGACACCTATGAGAGTTTGTAGAGAATGCCATTACCCTAACAAGTGCGGCCAATAGAACCAGCCAGGTCCGGCCACATGTTGCTCTAGGGACGAGTGACTGAACCAATGCCGGGGAGCCCGAGCACATTGTCCATATCCTTTTTGGGGGAATGGCCATTGGTGATATAGCAAGTAGCAGGAGAAGTTATGCCCATAATGCTAGACAAGTAACACGTGGGGAATACATCAACATGGCTGAACACATCGTGAAGATCTCCTGTCAGGATAGTATGCCGATCACCTTCATTGATGATGAAGCTAACAAGCTTCTTCAGTCGCACAATCACGCACTGGTTGGACAAATCAAGATAACCAATAACATTGTTCGGCATGTCTTGATTGACAATGCAAGTTCCACCGACATCTTGCTCATGGATGCATTCACTAGGTTGAAAATCGGTGAAGCAGTCTTGATGCCCATTCAAAACCAACTATACGGCTTGTCGGTTAATATGTCCGAGCAATCGGTCTTATTTGCCTCCCGATCACTATCGGTGATTAATCGAAAAAGGCTACCCAAATGGTGGAATTTCTTGTAGTTGACAAGCTATCGGTCTACAATGCTATAATAGGAAGACTAACCATGAATGCATTAAAAGTAGTGGTCTCAACCTATCATCTAACCATGAAATTCCCCACTCCTAATGGAGTTGGGATTTTCAGGGGGAGCTAGGAGAGGGCCAGGAAATGCTACATGAAAGCAGTAAACAAAGTGTGCCACAAAGTACCCCAATCGACCTTGGTGACCACCATCTTTAAGATATATGAGATTGATTACCCCAATGACAAAATCAAACCACTAAGTGGCCTAGTTCCTCGTGTGTCAGAAGAAGAAATTTGGGTGCAACCTGTTGAGGATCTAGTCCCCTACCACCTAGACCATGAGTATCCGGACATATCAGTACTGGTCGGATCAAAACTCTGGTCAGAGATCCGAGCGGGATTGGAAAGTTCCTATATGGAGGTATATGTAGATGACATGTTGGTGAAGAGCAAGTTGGCAAGTGATCATATCGGGGACTTGAAAGACTCTTTCTATGTTCTATGATAGTATCAGATGAAGCTGACCCTAGCCAGATGTACCTTTGGAATCGAATCCGGGAAGTTCCTTGGGTTCATGGTAAACCACAGGGACATTAAGGTTAACCTGGCCAAGGCATAGGCTATAGTAGATTTGCAGTCCCTACACTCCATTAAAGAAGTTCAAAGACTAACTGGAATGATAACAGCTCTCTCCCGATTTATGTCTAGGTTTATCGACAAGTGCCACCCCTTCTTCCAAACATTCAAGGGCAAGGGTAAAATCAACTAGGATGTTAAGTTTGAAGAGGCTTTTCAGGGTCTCAAAATATATCTAGCGAGCTTGCCCCTACTGTCCAAGTCGTTGAGTGGGGAAGTACTCTATGTGTACTTGGCGATGTAAAAAAAAAATAGTCAGCTCAATCTTAGTCCGAGAAGAAAAAAAGGTACAGAACCTGGTATAATATAGTAGCAAGGCGTTCTATGAGGCCAAAGGTAGATACACCCCCTTGGAAAAACTTACCTTGGCATTGGTTATATTGGCCTATGAGCTGAGGCCTTACTTCCAAGACCATCCCATCAATGTCCTGACCAGTTACAAAACTCGGAGTTATCTGGTCGAATCGTGAAATGAACCATTGAGCTTGGGGAGCTTGATATTAAATACGTTCCCTATACAGCAATTAAGGCGTAGGCCCTGGTCAATTTCATAGCCAGTTCATCGAACATCCCAAACCAACACTAAGGGCTGTGGGGAAGACCACTGATGCGCCTGCCGTAGAAGGCCCCAATGCACATTTGGTTTGTGGAGGTGCGTTGGTTGTTTGAGGTTTGGAAGTGGCCTGGTTGATTTGTTTGCATTGCAAGAACTGATGTTCGATCAAGTTGGATGCTGATATAATGATGAGCAACACCACTTTTCTGCTCAGAAAGTCTGTCAGAAGACTGGGCTGGCCAAACATGAAAAAGTTGTTCCTCCAGGGTATCATTAATATACAAAGGACTTGAAGCACCTGGGTCGACATATTTTCCATCCATTTCGATAACATCATGCACATCGATTGGCCCTTTATGAACACAATATACTAGAGACAGAGAAGTCAAATTTTGGAGCACATAGGGTGCATATCTTCCCTCATAAATATGTTTGTACGAAGGATTTAATAATTTCTGGCTTTCAGGAACATTATTTGATTCAACTGAATCCCAAGAGTCTTGATAATGTCACTAGTCCTGAAAACACATTGCAAAAGACAAATGAAATAATAAAAATCACATATTTATTAGTTCACAGGCACTAATTGCACCAACTGCAAGGTAAAATATGAGACTACTAAAGCAATTATTTTTCTGTAATCTATAAAAAATGAAAAATAAAAAATGAAATAAAGCCTCAATTTTCATGGGCCTAAATCAAATTAGGCTAAGCACACTTGGTCTTTTAAAAAAATAATAAATTACACCTTTTTTTGGGAGAGAAATTACACTTTACCCTTTGAAATTCATCCACCTTCCACTTGGTCCCAAAATAAAAATACCACTTAACCATGAGTGTTTCAATTGATTCGTGTCATAAACCTTTAAGTAAAGACTCATCCATCTTTTTTTTACTTTTTTGTTATTTATTTTATTTTATTATTATATTTTTTTATGGAAAGGATACTCTCAGGATCATGCTAATCATTAGGTGAAACGGGAGCAGGTGTTTGCGCCATGAGAAGGGGAATGACCATCATGAACAAGAAGCTAGCAATAGAAAACTATCAACAAAAACTATGACGTGAGACCAGTTTTACAAGCTCCCACACACAAAGATAATAAATTTCTTACACAACAAGGTGTCATTTCTTTAAGTATCTTTGGATGTATATCCCATAAGTACCTCCATTCAATTCCCAACAAAGACTCAGCAAATGCTTAGTAAAATATTAAAGCTATGCTATTTGAAATTTGTGATGAAAAAGGATATGAATACCTCAATGAGGGGTTCTGTGACATTTAAGTTCAGTTCTGCAGGTGGTTTGATATGGATATCTGTCATTATGGAGCTGTTCAGACTCATTTCTTGTTTCCTTATCACATTAATTTCGAATTGCCAAGGCTCGATAAAAGGCTCCCAGAAGACCTTCAGCAATTAGAACAGATAAGAAAGGGACGTCGTTCATATAGGAAAAAAGGGAAGGTAAATAATGATCCAAAGTAATATACCTTTTGAATATTATTGTAGCTCAGTACTGGTATCTCACCAGTAACCAGGCCTTCCAAGTAGCTTTCCATCATATTAACATACAAGACGATGTTCCTCACAAGAAGTTCAAACAGTGGTCCACTGCTACGCCACTTGATTCAAGAAAAAAAACGGACTATTAGCATAATCAAAAACCATAACTTAATTAGGATAATTAAATTTCAAGTGTTCAAAATTAATCCTCAATCAATCAAAATCATATACAAAGAATTCAATGTATGGTCCTTTAAAAAAAAAATTAATTCAATGTATGATCCAAATTAATCAGAGGAATGCAAATGGGACTATAAGTTGTATTTCTAAGGCAAGGTGGTTCATCAAGAATGAAAGTATCTAAGGAGAGGCTTCCCTGAAATGAGTCTTTTCACAGTTTCCACAGATTACATTTTTAACGTTCTTTTCTCTTATATTTTGGAACGCAGCTTAGGGCATGAACACTTTCCATGAGTACACGTGTGTGGTTTTTGTAATAAGTAGGTGTTGAATGCCCAAATGTAAGTTTCCTTTAGTCAAATCCATCATTCTAACTAATCCATTCCACAGAATTCTAAAATGATTTCAGGATATATAAGAATTATATAAACAGTTTAGTTTTTTGGGTGAAGAATAACGCTTTGTTATTTATAAAGAAAAAAGGAATGATTAAGAAACACTCTTTAACTTCGCAGGGAAAACTTTTGAAATAAGCTACATAATCTATTTAAAAAAGAGCTCCATAAAAGAAAACATAATCTATTCAAAAAAGAGCTCCATAAAAGAAAAGAACAGTTGGAAGACACCTTACAGGATGAACCTTACGTAGATAGAGAATAACAGATGAATATATTTCTAGTATCGTGTTTTTAAGAATTTACTCCACAAGATGACACAGTAATAAGAATTTGAATATTCAAACCGAAGCAAACTACAAAGATCAGTGCCACAAGATACTTGATGAGTTATGCGTCATAAGCTAAATTGGCATTGCAATTTTATTTGTCAGAAAATTGGATCTTAAGTAAGGAATTTATAGATTTTGAATGCTTCTGCAGGTCTTATATGATGCTCTTTTCTTTTCTATAATATCAAATGATAGGGATAGGAAATGCACCCGATTAGAGAAATATATTGATTTGCTTTTGAAATTCGAAAAATATATATGGACTGAACTAAATTCATGGGAATTAAAAATAATAATTGTTTTCTCAAACGTCAATTTATTTATGTTTTTTTTTTCAGGCGAGAAACATCAATAATTGGTTTGAAAAAGAAAAAAAAAACTCTCACAAAAGCAATGGCAAGGATCAGAACAATATACCATAAAACAACAGCACATAGAAAGGGGATGATGTGAAAGTAAAGAAAATCATAAGAAATGAAGGAGATTTCCATACCCTTCCATCGCTCAGAAGAAAAGAAACTTTCCTTATGTTGAATTTAAGATCAACACCACCAAAAGGAAACTGAGAAGGACTTGCTTAGGAATGATGAATGTTACACCACTCAAAAAATAGAAAAAATTATGCGAAAGCCACGTATTTAGATGATCACACTGAATCACCAATTTGTCAGGCACCAGCTGTTGCATGTCATGACGAAGTTCTGCCTCCAAAGAAACATGAAATATCTGAAAAGGGGGCCAAGAAACAACATTATTCCTCACTGAGTGCTATAGTGCCACTCCATCTTTCCATCTTAGTTTTCAAGTTTGTACTTCTTCCGTCTATACGTAATCCACTACTTTTACTGTGCATACTAATAGATATATATGTACAGTCATTTCCTCCCATTACACGAGATGAAGCAATCAGAGAAATATCCCTTTGACCTTGATCTACTGGAAATTCTCCACATGCTTTGTTACGGGCATAGATGGGAAAATGAGATGTAATACAGATGTTTTCCAACTTGACAGTCAGGATGCTAGTATCCTGCTTTGTGCTCCGTGATGAAGAACAAAGAGAACATGGAGAACAAGTGGCTGCTGCATTATCCAATGTGTCAACGTTATCAAGAATTAAGCTGTTAGATGATGTACCCAAGGGTGCGATTTTGGATAATTGCTCAACATAAGAAACAAACATATCAATCATGTAGACCCACTCAGACAAATGCACCCAAATGTCAAGGGATGGAAAAGAGATACATAGTTCATTTTCACTTTGGTTTACTTCTGAAAGAGAAATGTCAAGAACAGATGATGTTGAGGATGGGGAAGTTGTTGGAAAAAACGAATCCGAAATCAGAGTTACGGCGCAGCGGAAGTTTTAAAATTTTTATGCCGTTTCGAAAAGAATCTCATGATGCATATAACAATAAATTAAATTCATAATCAAGCGTACTTTATTTCTCGGATTCCGGAATCACTAAAGCGTTTGACCAACGTGTCTTCTCTACTATTCTCGAGTTCCACGTCTCAGAGTATGTGTGGGCACATGTTCTATGAATCCAAGTGACCGGTAATGTTTTCCGAAATATAGATCCCTCCTTCTCAATTCCGATGTTCCTCGTTGAGAATATAATCCAACTTCTTTCTTCAAAACTACAAAACGGGAACTGGTTAATCTCCTATGAAAATTATCACTCGGTTTAACTTTCCTCACAGTTTTAATTCAATGGAATTTTCTCTCTTTTTCTTTCTCAAGAGATAGCCGAATTTTGATGAAGTAGAAGAAACCACAATTGGTTTTTCTCTCACTCACAAAAATGTTTTCCCTCTTGAAAATAATCAAAAATTAGTTTCTCAAGAATTCCTAGCCTTTATATAGAAGTCTAATCATTTTCAAAATTTAATTCCTTCTTGAAAAATAATTCATAATTATTTTCCGGATAAATTTTGAACCAAAAGATCATACAACTTTAGAGCTAGATTCATTGAATCTAAAAACGTTTTTTCAAGGAGAGAATCTCCTTAAAAAATTCGGCCACTATAGGATAAATCTAGATTAGTGGTTCAAATTTTAAATCAAAAATCTAGACTAGTGAAAAGATCTTAGTCCTATCTAGATTCAAATTACTTTTAAACCTTTTTGAATTTAAATAAGATTCATTTGTTTGAATTAAATATTTTTCCTCAAACATCAACCATATTTATTAATTTAAATAAATAGAATATTTGAATTCTTTTCTCCTCTCAAAACCGTGCACTACAATTTAAAGAAAAAAAATTCATCAAATAATCTCTATTATTTAAATCAATTAATAATTTAATGTTAAGAATATATTTGAACAATTTTGAAATAAAATTTTCTTCTCTCCACCTATCTAAAACCTATATCTAGATTAGGGGAGAAAAACTTTGTTTTCCAAAATTAAATAATTCAAACACAATCTTATTTTCAAAATTCAAATTAACCAATCACATGTTGACAAATCATATTATTTGTCTATACCAATCCTACATGTCCAACCCGTTTTCGGATTGCATGTTAGAGAGTACCATGTCTTAATAGACATTACAAAATTCCATTTCAATTTACCGATCTCATTAGGAACAAATCCCGAGACGCTATATGGAACTATATGAGCTAATGGAGGGATCCGATGGAAATATGTAAAGAGGCTCCTATAATTGTGAAAAATTAATCCCAGATTAATTATTCATCAATTATCAACTTCAAAACTATTCCACTAAAAGTTTGAAGCTGAACTCCTGTTTACATACCGTATTACGAAAACTCTCTCACGTAGTGCTTCTTCCATGATTTATTCATCGCTTGCTTAATCCCCATATGTTATCCATGATTGAATTAAGGAATTTTTTCGTTTTACCTTTTCAATCATTTTAACTTAAAGTTTCATTATTCTCCATTGAAAGAACCACCAATTATAAAACCATACAATTGGTAAACCATCAGAGAACACAAAGTAAACCGATGGCCAAGATCTTGTCATACTATCTTTCAATCCCTGAATAATGCCTTTAAGTAGATAACATGTACTATCATTAAGATAGCTATGGATTCCATATCTATGAATCTTGATTTCTCCATCCATAAGTCATGCACCCAAAACACAAGTATATTGACCATAAATTAACAGTGTCTCACCTGTAGTGTATTAAAGTACATAAGTCATGGATACGAACTCAAATAATCATTTCAGGATTAAGATTAATACAGGATGATAATCAAAGTATCATTGATTCTTATAAACGGAATTATTAAACCGAATCAATTAATACTTTAGGTTCAGTCCAATGCCATACCTCAATACTGGTATACATTAAAGTTTCCACTCGGAACCTATTCGATGGTCAAGACAAACCATCCCTCCAAGGAAGTAGACAACTTTTACAATCTTATCATGAATAAGATCTCCAAATCTTATTCTATCGATTGCGGACTATTTATTTTGACTGTTATCAAATTACCATGTCTTCTATGTATACCTGGTAATCTGATATATTACCAACAGTCAAGGAGTATTTTATGTTTGCTCAAACATACAATCAACAAATGAAAGTAAATAGGACACAACTTTTTAAACATGAATAACCTCCTCTTATTAATATCAAAATGTCATATTTACAGAAAATTCCTAACATTAATTTTCTATCCTTAGGGCACATTTAGATCCCAACAATCTCCCACTTGGCCTAAGCAAGTAAATGTGACATATTACGCATCTCCATGCCTTCGACGTGTTCATCGAATCTTCTGGCCACCAAAGTCTTCGTGAATGGGTCGGCAAGATTGTCCTCTGATGCGATTTTGCAAATCGTCACATTTCCACTCTCACCAAAGCCTCTGATGATGTGATATTTTCTGTCAATGTGCTTACTTCTCTTATGATGCCTAGGATCCTTGGTATTAGCTACTGCTGCATTGTTATCACAGTAAAACACCATAGCTTTATCCATACCAGGAACGACCTTAAGGTCATTAAGGAACCTGCGGAGCCATACCGCTTCCTTTGATGCCTCATTGGCTGCCACATACTCAGCTTCCATGGTGAAGTCAGCAAAACAAGATTGCTTAATACTCCTCCACACAGCGACACCACCTCCAAGGGTAAAGATAGATCCTGAAGTCGATTTCCTTGAATCCTGATCTGATTGAAAATCAGAATCTGTGTATCCTATAGGAACAAGGTCCTGACCGGAATACACTAGCATATAATCTCTCGTTCTCCGTAGATACTTGAGTATATGCTTGACCGCAGCCCAATGGTTCGGTCCTGGATTCGACTGATATCGACTTACCATACCAACCGCAAAACAAATGTCAGGCCTTGTGCATAACATAGCGTACATAAGACTACCTACCGTAGATGCATAAGGTACATTTTTCATACGCTCCCTTTCTTCCGATGTCTTGGGACAGTCATCTCTGAAAAGTTTGATTCCAATCCTGAAAGGTTGGGCACCTTTCTTAGAATCTTTCATAGAAAACTTTTCAAGTACTTTATCAATATATGAAGCTTGGGAAAGTGTTATCGTTTTGTTCTTTCTATCTCTAAAAAGTTGAATTCCAAGAACATAACTAGCTTCTCCTAAGTCCTTTATGTTAAACTGTTTGGCTAACCAAATTTTGACAGATGATAACATTGCCATATCATTTCCAATAAGCAATATATCATTCACATAGAGTACTAGAAAAACCACTTTCTCGTTCTTAATACATTTATAAACAAATGGTTCATCAATGTTTTGTTCGAATCCATAGGTTTTGATTGCTTGATCAAACCTAATATTCCAAGAACAAGATGCTTGCTTTAATCCATAAATGGATTTAAGCAACTTGCACATCTTGTCTTCTTGGCCCTTTGCCTTGAACCCGTCTGGTTGTATTATATAGATATATTCCTCAAAAGAGCCATTCAAGAAAGCTGTCTTGACATCCATTTGCCAAATCCAATAATTGAGAGCAGCCGCAATGGATAAAAGAATGCGGATTGACTTGAGCATTACTACAAGCGAGAAGGTTTCTTCATAGTCGATTCCTTCTTTCTGCGTATAGCCCTTTGCTACAAGCTTTGCCTTGAAAGTTTCCACTTTCCCATCCACACCTCTCTTCCTCTTGTATACCCACTTACACCCAATCGGTTTTATGCCTTGGGGTAAGTCTACAAGTTTCCAGACCCCATTGGAATCCATAGATTCCATCTCGGTGTTCATAGCCTTTTGCCAAAGACTAGAATCAACATCCTCCATAGCTTCTTTGTACGTAGCCGGATCATCAACATGTTCTATGGATTTTGCTTCCAAAACTTCACTATTGAACATGTACCTTTCAGGTTCCCTGATAATCCTCCCACTACGACGAAGCTCCCGTGGTTGTTGATTCTTTAGTGGGTTTTCCACAGGGTTTTCTGTGACTTTAGGAATATCCAAACCCGAAGTCATCTCCTCAAGCACTACTTTGCTACGAGGTTTAAAGTCTTTCATGTAACTTTCCTCTAGGAATGTTGCATGTGTAGAAACGAAGACTTTATTTTGCTTCGGATTATAGAACATACCACCTTTTGTCCCTTTTGGATAGCCAACAAACAAGCACACTTCTGATCGTGATTCCAATTTCTTCGCTTTCTTATCCAGGACGTGTGCCGGACAATCCCAAATTCGAATATGATTCAAATTAGGTTTCCTACTCGTCCATAACTCGTAAGGAGTTTTAGGAACCGATTTGAAGGGAACATTATTCAGAAGATAGCATGCAGTTTGTATGGCGTGCCCCCAAAATGACAAAGGTAATGTGGAGTAGCTCATCTTAGACCGGACCATATCCAATAGGGTCCTATTTCTTCTCTCAGCTACACCATTCTGTTGAGGAGTACCAGGTGCAGTTAATTAGGATTGTATCCCATTCTCTATCAAATATCTTAAGAACTCATCCGATAGGTATTCCCCACCTCGATCCGATCGAAGTGTCTTAATGGACTTATCTAATTGTTTCTCCGCTTCAGTCCGAAATTCTTTGAACTTGTCAAAGGCTTCGCTTTTGCGGGTCATCAAATAGACATATCTATATCTTGAGTAATCATCAATAAAAGTGATATAATACTCATACCCACTACGTGTTTCTATGTTCATGGGACCACAAATATCCATATGCATAAGTTCTAAAAGTTCCTCGGCACGACTATCCTTAGCAGCAAAGTGCCATTTAGTCATCTTGCCCTCCAAACAGGATTCACATTGTGGCCAAGGTTCAACCTCATACAAGTCAAGGCTTTCCTCATTTACCATCCTTTTAATTCTATTAAGGCTTATGTGACCAAGTCATAAATGCCAAAGATATGATTTGTTAGAGTGAAAAGACTTAAGTTTTTTAGAGTTATTTTCCAATTCTGTATCAAGCAGTGAGTGCATCTTAGGTTTGATAAATAAAGATTTCCATGCATCCATCCATTACAGATAAGAGAATTGTTTTTCCTAATAACAACTTTATTAGTAAAAGAAACTGAATAAAAATTCTTAATCAAACAAGCTACCGAAATTAGGTTCCTCTTAAACTAGGAACATAAAAACAATATCTCAAAACAATAAACCTAAATTCATCAAAATAAAGATGCACTTCTCTCACTACTTCAACTTGCACCAGCGTCCCATCACCAGTTCTTAACGTGAAGTTCTCCTCAAGCAGACTTCTCGTTACTTTGAACCCCTGCAGAGAAATACAAACATGGTTAGTGGCTCCAGAATCTATAACCCAATTGTCTTTAGATTCTTCCACTAAACAACCCTCATGATACAGGACATTGAAATTACCTTTCTACTTTTGCAAAGTCAGGTATTCTTGGTAATCGTTCTTGAAATGTCCTTTCTTCCCACAATGAAAGCACTTAACCTTTTTGGGATTCACATTTCGCTTCTTAGTCTTGGTAGACTTCTTAGAAATAGGTGCATTTCTCTTGTTCTTCCCCTTTTCCTTCTTCCTTTTAGGATTAGGAGCAGGCGAACTAGGTTCTGTCACATTTGCCTGAGCCTTAGATCCAGAACCCTTAAAAATGTTCTCAAAGACTTGCAACTCTTTCATCAATTTCATTAAAGACATTTTCTTCCAGTTAAGATTATAGGATGCCTGAAACAAATCGAAATCCTTGGATAAGGTTTGGAAAACCATAACCAATTGAGTTGCAGCATCAATCTTAGCCCCATTTGTCTGAAACTCAGACAAATAAGCCGTGACTTTCATCATGTGCTCCTTGATGAGAGTTCCAACCTTCTGCCTGCAGTTCATGAGACCTTTGATAGCATCGGTCTTAACCTGGATAGTTTGTTCACCAAACATCTCCTCCAGGTTATCCATGATCTGCCTAGCAATTTGATGTTCCTCATGCTGTTTTTAGAGCATGTTAGACATGCTCGCCCGAATATAGCACATGGCACTTAGGTTGGAATTGTCCCAGCGCTCAAGCGCTACAAATTCCCTATCAGGAGCATCGATCGCAGGCGTAGTTGGTCTGGGTTGGGTTAGGACGAAACTATGTTTCTCAAAATTCAGGACGATAAGCAAGTTCCTTTTCCAGTCATTAAAGTTTTCGCCTGTTAATTTGTTTTGCATAAGTATCACAGATAAAGGGCTCAACATTTTGATCTATAATGAGAAAACATGTAATAAGTACGAGCAAACATCCTATCAGTTTACAAAATATAGTTTTGTAATAAAACATAGAGATCTATATGCAATCTAAATGTTCATGTGTAAAACCCTTAAAACATATACCTTACAACGATAATTCCTAGCTTCTGCTTTCTAAACTACCGAGGGGTAATCGTAGAATAACTAGCCAAGAACACGGATCCCTTCCGATTAATACATATTCGTCCATGGAGTAAACTCCATTAAATATATATTAATTATCGTTTATTTAGCCACTACTTTACATATCAGAGCCTCGAGGGAGGATTAATAAATAAAGTAGCATAAGTGTATAACTATCGTTTCCAATTTTGAATCCATATTTTACATCCGCCACTAAGAGGTGATCTAAACATAAAATATGCCCAAAATTGTTATCTTTTCGGAAATCGAAATCAGTGTGCTCTCTAGATAAGATACCTATCCGAAGGGAATTCCCGGGTCAAAATCGAGTAGTAGGCACTACCATTTGTAACTATTGGATCAACGATGGAGGCCGTAGGTCTTAGTATATAAAACATTTTCTCACTCAATCTTTTAAATTAGGGTTTTTGTTTTTCATGCATAAACAATATTTATTGAGTGGCACTCCCTAGTCTATATGGCATGCTATCAATACATCACGAAAATAGTATATCATATTCATCTAGCAACACATCATCTATGGTTTGCAAAATATATAAATAGCCGTGGATCATGATTCCATCCTAGAGAAAAAAATTACAAAATTTACAAAAATTAACCGAAACATATATTGGCCTTTAATTGTAGATCCATGTATTGTATCTTTCTTCAATGTGTCTTCGTTCTCCAATGTCACATCTTTTTCAATTTAAATTTAAAATTCAAATTTCAAAAAAGATTATATGTGATTTTTAATTTGAATCAAAATTATAAAATATCAAAATTTAAATAAAAAAATCCGATTATTTAAATTTTAAAATTCAAAAATTTGAAATTTGAAATTTCAAATTTAAATCTCAAAATTTTAAAATTTATAATAATATCTATTAAATTTAAATTTAAATTTTCAAATTTGATTTTCAAATTATTAAGATCACATATCATTGGAAAATTAAATTTTCATAAAGATTTTGTGATTTTTTTTATAAAAAAAACATTTTTTTAATTCCAAAAAACAAAAAATCACATCCTTTGAAAATTTCCATACCTTCATTCATATTCAATCTCCTCGAATCTATTGTAGTCCGAATTTTACAAAACAAATTCCTATGCCGTTTTCGGCTTACAAAAATTCTAGGAATTGAAAGAACGACCTAGCAGTGATAATAGACCGCATCTATTACACTTGAAAAACCTAGATACAAATTCTAACCTATATGGAATCATGACCGGCAAAATTGAACAAGCATCATATATTATTAAAATAATATAAAGCATTCAACCATACACACATTCATAATATATTTAACATACACAAAATAAAACATAGAGTGTCAACTCTCTAAAATATTTCATTAATGCATAGAGAGAAATTTATTTGATCAAATAATTTATGTTATATACATGATCATGAGTAGGCTCTGATACCAATTGTTGGAAAAAACGAATCCGAAATCAGAGTTATGGCGCAGCGGAAGTTTTAAAATTTTTATGCCATTTCGAAAAGAATCTCATGATGCATATAACAATAAATTAAATTCATAATCAAGCGTACCTTATTTCTCGGATTCCTGAATCACTAGATCATTTGACCAACGTGTATTCTCTACTATTCTCGAGTTCCACGTCTCAGAGTGTGTGTGGGCACACGTTCTATGAATCCAAGCTACCGGTAATGCTTTCCAAAGTCTAGATCCCTCCTTCTCGATTTCGATGTTCCTCGTTGAAAATATGATCCAACTTCTTTCTTCAAAACTACAAAATAGGAACCGGTTAACTTCCTATGAAAATTATCACTCGGTTTAACCTTCCTCACAGTTTTGATTCTATGAAATTTTCGCTTTTTTTCTTTCTCAAGAGATAGCCGAATTTTGATGAAGTAGAAGAAACCACAATTGGTTTTTCTCTCACTCACAAAAACGTTTTCCCCCTTGAAAAATATCAAAAATTAGTTTATCAAGAATTCCTAGCCTTTATGTAGAAGTCTAATCCTTTTCAAAATTTAATTCCTTCTTGAAAAATAATTAATAATTATTTTCCGGATAAATTTTGAACCAAAAGATCATACAACTTTAGGGCTAGATTCATTGAACCTAAAAACGTTTTTTCAAGGAGAGAATCTCCTCAAAAAATTCGGCCACTATAGGATAAATCTAGATTGGTGGTTCAAATTTTAAATCAAGAATCTAAACTAGTGAAAAGATCCTAGTCCTATTTAGATTCAAATTACTTTTAAACCTTTTTGAATTTAAATAAGATTCACTTGTTTGAACTAAATATTTTTCCTCAAACATCAATCATATTTATTAATTTAAATAAATAGAATATTTGAATTTTTTTCTCCTCTCAAAACCGTGTAGTACAATTTAAAGAAAAAAAATTCATCAAATAAATCAAATAATCTCTATTATTTAAATCAATTAATAATTTAATGTTAAGAATATATTTGAACAATTTTGAAATAAAATTTTCTTCTCTCGACCTAACTAAAAACTATATTTAGATTAGGAGAGAAAAACTTTATTTTCCAAAATTAAATAATTCAAATACAATCTTATTTTCAAAATTCAAATTAACCAATCACATGTTGACAAATCATATTATTTGTCTATACCAATCCTACATGTCCAACCCGTTTTCGGATTGCATGTTAGAGAGTACCATGTCTTAATAGACATTACAAAATTCCATTTAAATTTACCGATCTCATTAGGAACAAATCCCGAGACGCTATATGGAACTATATGAGCTAATAGAGGGACCCGATGAAAATATATAAAGAGACTCCTATAATTGTGAAAAATTAATCCCAAATTAATTATTCATCAATTATCAACTTCAAAATTATTCCACTAAAAGTTTGAAGCTGAACTCCTGTTTACATACTGTATTATGAAAGCTCTCTCACGTAAGGACTTTTTCCGTTTTACCTTTTCAATCATTTTAACTTAAAGTTTCATTATTCTCCATTGAAAAAACCACCAATTATAAAACCATACAATTGGTAAACCATCAGAAAACACAAAGTAAACTGATGGCCAAGATCTTGTTATACTATCTTTCAATTCCCGAATAATGCCTTTAAGTAGATAATATGTACTATCGTTAAGATAGCTATGGATTCCATATATATGAATCTTGATTTCTCCATCCATAAGTCATGCACCCAAAACACAAGTATATTGACCATAAATTAATAGTGTTTCACCTGTAGTGCATTAAAGTACATAAGTCGTGGATACGAACTTAAGTAATCATTTTAGGATTAAGATTAATACAGGATGATAATAAAGCGTCATGGATTCTTATAAACGGAATTATTAAACCGAATCAATTAACACTTTAGGTCCAGTCCAATGTCATACCTCAATACTGGTATGCATTAAAATTTCCACTCGGAACCTATCCGATGGTCAAGACAAACCATCCCTCCAAGAAAGTAGACAACCTTTACAATCTTATCATGAATAAGATCCCCAAATCTTATTCCATCGATTGTGGACTATTTATTTTGACTGTCATCAAATTACCATGTCTTCTATGTATACCCCGTATATAGATGGTAATCTGATATATTACCAACAGTCAAGGAGTATTTTATGTTTGCTTAAACATACAATCAACAAATAAAAGTAAATAGGACACAACTTATTAAACATGAATAACCTCCTCTTATTAATATCAAAATGTCATATTTACAGAAAATTCCTAACATTGAATTTCTATCCTTAGGGCGCTTTTAGATCCCAACAGAAGTGCATCTTGCTAGGATAAAAAAACTAGGTAATGAAAGTAATTCTAGGTATGAAAATGTAAGATCGAAGCTTGAAAGAAAGTCATTTTTTCAAAATTGCAGACAATATAAGTTGCATTTCCGCCTTAGCAATCAGTTTAGTTGAGCCTTTTTAGAAGTGATGCAACTTTATCACCAGTGGATCAAAGTGACATTTAACTTCTGTAAGTACAAGACTTCAGGCAATGGGTGAGGCAACAATATTGTGATTGATGCACCTTTTCAATTGAAGAGACTACGAAACATTAGATTTGAAACATTTAGCATGATCAGGAACTAGAGAAAACTGGTTCACAACATCCAAGAGTGCCTCAACTCCAAAGAAAAAGTGATCATCTATAAAGGATAAAAGAGAATGAATGAATTGTAGGAATCGGATGAGTATTTCATGTTTAACAAGATGAAAGATGAAGTGAAAGATTAGCTGTTTTAAAAATACTAGAATACAATGAAAAACTTACTGTCGCCCAGAACTCGGCATTCTGAAATCCTTGTTATGATGCATGTTGCTGGACTATTTTTACAAGAGGGTTCTCTTTCACATGGCAATCTAACCCAGACAACAGCACTAAAGGGTGCCAACAAAGTAACATTTGCAGAGTCTACATCTTTGTCTAACCTTAAGCAATCGTGATCCTTGAATGACAAGAATGATATAAACACATCCCTTCCAAATATATTTAAACTATCAGTTCTTGCAAGCTTAATTATGTCCTGGAACCATGTATTCAGATGGAATGCCCTCGAGAGCATTGTCTGGACTGCTGCCATTAACGAAACTAAGGAAAATTTTGGAAAGGGAAGGCAAAACCAGAAGAGAAAGCATGATCAAAGCAACAACCAAGGTAGCAATAATGAGCATGGAAAACAACCGTTGACTTCTTGTCCTAAATGTGGCAAAAAGCATCATGGTGAATATCGAATGGAAACTAACACTTGCTTCAGGTGTGGAAAACTCAGACATATGGCTCATGATTATAGAATGGGTTAAGGACTTACCAACGACAATAACTATAACACTGATGACTAGAAGAGGATGCAAGCTCATGTTTATGCAATGACAAAGAATGAGGCAGATGACACACCTACTATAGTTATAGGTATTTTGAAAATTTTAGGAATGCCTGCTAGAGTTCTCATAGATTTAAGAGCTACACATTCCTTCATCAGTCGTAGATTTACTAAAATTTTTGGTAGGGTACCCACCCAAGCTAGTTACTCATTTAGCGTCTCTATCCCAACTGGTGAGGTGATAGAATCAAGTTATATCTTAAAAGCCTGCCCTATCAATCTGGCAAATCGGACTTTGTTTGCTGAATTGGTGGTTCTTGGACTCTACGACTTTGACATTATCCTTGGAATGGACTGGCGTTGCCGATATCATTCCAACATTGATTGACACAAGAAGGCAGTAGTGCTCCAACATCCTAGTGAACCTGGTTTTAGCTTCATTGGAGAAAGGTCGAAACTTCATACTCCAATTATTCCCACTATGAAAGCTCAAAAGATATTGAACAAGGGTTGCACTGGGTATCTAGCTTCTATTGTAGATTTGCAAGATGAAGAATCGTCTTTGGACAAAATACCCATAGCATGCGAGTTTCCAGATGTCCTCCCTGATGATTTGCTTGGGCTATCTCCAGATAGAGAGATCGAGTTTGGGATTAACTTAATGCCTGGTACTACCCTGATTTCCAAAGCACCATATCGTATGGTACCAACTGAATTGAAGGAGCTCAAGACTCAACTGCAAGAATTACTAGACAAAAAGTTCATTCGACCAAGCTACTATCCCTAGGGTGCCCCAGGGCCTTTAGTCAAGATGAAAGATAGGTCTATGAGGTTATACATTGATTATCAAAAGCTTAACAAGGTTACAATTATGAATAGATATCCATTACTGTGAATTGAAGATTTACTCGATAAACTACAAGGTGCTAGTCGTTTCTTCAAGATAGGTTTACGGCCGGGTAACCTTCAGTTGAAGATCAAAAGATACGATATCTCTAAGATGGCGTTTTGAATAAGGTATGGACATCATGAGTTCTTAATGATGCTTTTTGGTTTGACCAATGCAACAGTAGCATTCATGGATAGGTTTACGATTATGTTACCATCAGTTGAAGATCAAAAGATACGATATCACTAAGATGGCGTTTCGAATGAGGTATGGACTTTATGAGTTCTTAGTGATGCCTTTTGGTTTGACCAATGCACCAACAACATTCATGGATCTGATGAATATAATATTCAAGGAATACATAGATCGAGTTGTAATCGGGTTTATTGATGATATCTTGGTGTACTCATGGTCTAAGGAAGATTATGAGCAATATTTGAGATTGGTCTTAGATATCCTTTGGGAAAAGCAATTGTTTGCCAAGTTCAAGAAGTGTAAGTTTTGGCTAGATTGCGTTCCATTTTTAGGTCACATTATATCAAAGGATGGTATCGCTGTTGATCCCAGTAAAGTGGATGTTGTGCAGATTTGGGCCACACTGAAAAATGTTGGAGAGGTACGTAGCTTTCTCAGTTTGGCTGGCTATTATCTGCATTTCATGAAGGGATTTTCCTAGATTGCATCACCTATGATGCAACTGATAAGGAAAAACATCAAGTTTCAATGGTCCACCAAGTGTGAAGCAAGTTTCCAAAAGTTAAAGCAAATTCTCCTATCAGCAATGAAGGATTTGTGATTTATAGTGACACTTCTAAACAAGGCCTAGGAGTAAAATTATAGCTAACGGCTCGTGATAACTGATGGATTATAAGAAGAACTATCCTACACATGACCTTGAGTTAGCAACTGCGGTGTTCGCTCTCAAGATTTAGAAGAACTATCTGTATAGGACTATGTGAGAAATATTCACTGATCACAAGAGCCTCAAGTATCTTTTCACGTAAAAGGAGCTAAACATGTGACAATGTCAATGGCTAGAATTAGTGAAAGACTATGACTGTGTCATTAACTATCATCTAAGAAAGGCGAATGTTATTGCAGATGCTTTGAGTAGGAAGAATTATGGATCTCTTGCCTCTCTGCAGTTTCTTTCCACTGCTTTGAAAGTGAAGATCCAAAGGTTTCAATTGGAGATTATATCCCGAAGAGACTCAGGTTATATCGTTGCCATGTCAGTATAACCATCTATACTACAAAAGATCAAAGAAGCTAAGATGAACGATCCTATGGTTCAAAAGCTTAAAGCCGATATGGAGATTGGAAAATGTCCAGAGCTCGTGATTACTGAGGATAGAGCTTCAAGCTATGGGAGTTGATTATATGTTCCAAAAGTAGAGGAACTTAGAAATGAGATTATGTACGAGGCACACCATACTCCGTATTCTGTTCATCCTGGAGGTACCAAGATGTTTCGAGACTTGAATAAGCATTGTTGGTGAATCGACATGAAGAAGGACATAACAGATTACATTGAGCATTGCTTGATATGTCAACAAGTTAAAGGAGAGCATCATCGACCGTCTGATCTTTTGCAGCCTCTAATGATTCCCGAATGGAAATGGGAACATGTACACATGGATTTTGTTCTTGGTTTGCCCAAGGCACAAAAAGGATATGATTTAATTTGTGTGATCGTCGATCGACTTATGAAATCTACACACATTTTACCAGTTAAGAAAAGGTTTAGCATAGACTAATATGCAGAATTGTATATTGCAAAGATCGTGAGATTACATGGAGTACGATTATCGATCGTTTCAGATAGAGATCCAAAATTCACATCTACTTTCTGGAGAAGTTTACATAAGGCCATGGGTATGCATTTGAAATTCTCGGACAATCTGGAAAAAGCATTCAAATTTTAGAGAATATGTTGCGAGCTTGCATAATTGATTTTCATGGATCATGGGACAAGTTTTTACCCTTATTCGAATTCTCCTACATTAATAGCTTCCAAACAACAATAGGTATGGCACCCTATGAGGCTCTTTATAGGAGGAAATGCGAATCACCAATTCATTGGGATGAAGTTGGAGAATGGAAGTTGATAGGTCCTGGAATTGTTCAAGAAACTGTGGAGATGGTGAAAAATATTCGCCAGCAAATGTGCACAGCTTAGAGTAGACAGAAGAGTTATGCGGATAAAAGAAGGAAGCCCTTTTATTTTGAAGTTGGAGATATGATTTTCCTAAAAGTTGCACCTATGAAAGGTGTGACAAGAATTGAGCAGAAAGGAAAGCTAAGACCGCATTTCATTGGACTGTTCGAGATTTTGAAATGAATAGGAGACTTGGCCTATATGCTAACACTTCCCCCAGCTCTTTCCGGCATTCACAACGTATTTCATGAGTTATGACTCATTGAAGCTTCATAATGATCTTTCTTATGAAGAGATTCCGGTACAAATATTAGCTCGAGAGCTTTGAGAATAAAGCCATTTCTCTTGTCAAAGTATTGTCGAATAATCATACAGTTGAGGAAGTGATGCAGGAATAAGAAGAGGAGATGCGTGCGAAGTACCCTTATCTTTTTGGTACGCCTAATTTCGAGGAAGAAATTTATTTAAAGGGGGTAAGATATTTTAACAACTGGATTTACAAAGTCCCCTAAAATTTATTAGTATTGTGTGCTTATATTGCATTAATTATTTTATGCATTTATGTTTCTGCCCTTACATGTATTTTATGCAGTGAAATGTCCAACGTGTGACACAATTAATGTTAAAGAAATTTATTATACTTTGGAATCTTCACTAAATTGATACATTATTTTTGTACATACAGATTTCATAATATTATAATTTTTTACATTAGGAAATTCTAACCATAATTATTTTATAGAAAATGTGTATTTTATTATTATTATTATTATTACTACTACTGTGTACTATTATATGTGTATAAACGTGTATTAGTAGATAATTATTAGGTTACCATAATTGTGTTCATATATCCTGTAAATTATGTGTAGAATTACAATTATTTTTCTTCAAGCACTACTACAGAATGTGGATACCACGATGGAGATTTGACGACCTTTTTTAAAAATCGTCATGGAAACTGAGGCAAAAACACGGAACAAAAAGTGGCAGCCGAAAACCGTCGTGAAATTTTAGATTTCCACCATGGTTGTTTAAACCCGTCGTGGAATAATGTATTTCCACGACGGTTATTTAAAACCGTCGTGGAAGTATACATTCCACGACAGTTTGTGGGCACCATCGTGGAATATCTCGATTATTACACGACGGTTTTATACAACCATCGTGGTAATCTCGGGGATTACACGACGGTTGTCTAAAAACCGTCGTGTAATCCCATACTTCGACGACGGTTTCCATAAAACCGTGGTGAAAACATCATACTTTTTTTCAGTCATATATCAGATAGAGTTGCCCTGTTATTTCCACATTGATACAGCTGCTGCCGTGAACAAAAATCATATCAGATCGCTCCGACAACAGTTCTATATACCGCTGTTGGACGCCACCCACCCCCTCTACTGCTCTCCCGTCGTTCTTGTAAGTCATGATGACACAAATTAAGTAAACAAGGAAGTTGTTTTCCTCTGTATTATTTTTTTATTTACGAACCCGGCCAGAATATATAAATTTTAATTTGTAATTTTTTGGATTGCTTTTGATACGTTATATACTGCAAAGTGTTTAATTAATTAAGTGATCTCATGACGATCAATGTATTTTTAGTTTGGTTTTGTTTAAATTAGTTTGGATTTTTTAGTTAAATCCTAAAAAAAATTTATTTATATATAAATCCTATATATTACTATGTATTTATAGTTTGTTTTATTTAGTTAAATAACCCGGTCTGGTTTTTAATTTATAATAGTATTTTTAGTTTTGTTATGTTTTTTGGATTTTTAATTTAGTAAATATATTGTTAATTTAATTAATGCATGAGCCGGGAGTCTTTATATATAACTAGCTAATAATTAAGTGCATGCAAATGATATTCATGCCAAAAATTTAAAAATATGCACACCTTATATTGACTTATCGAGAACTTTTATTTATTGATTTAGGATTTGCGCGCTAATCATGGATAGGAAATGGATGTGGTTTGATAGATTGTCTAAAGCATATAAAGATGGTGTCGAAGAATTTTTGTCATTTGCTAAAGCTCATACACAAGACGATAAGATTCGGTGTCCGTGTCAAGTTTGTGGTAATCATAGATCCCATTCCATTGATGATGTTAGAGGGCATTTGCTTGCTTATGGGATTATTTGTTCTTACTAAATATGGTATTTACATGGTGAAGATTTCGTCGGTATTAAGTATACATCGACTAGTACTAAAGATAAAGAGCCTATTGTGGAGGAAGACGTTGGTGATAATATGTACAATATGATAATCGATTTGGAAGAAAACTTTGTGCATCGTCCGGAGTTATTTGAGGAAATGATTAATGATGCCGAAATGCTCTTGTACATCGGGTGTACAAAATATACAAAATTAGGGGCATTGGTTAAATTATGGAATATGAAAGCGTCGGGAGGGTGGACGAATTCTAGTTTCACGACTCTTTTAGCTTTTCCAAAAGATGTTCTACCGGCAGATAACAAAGTGCCACCTACTATGTACGAGGCGAAAAAGACTTTGAGCACGGTGGGAATGGAATACGAAAAGATACATGCTTGTCCAAAAGATTGCGTACTTTATCGGAAAGAAAATGAAGATTTAGATGAATGTCCGGTTTGTAATGAGTCAAGATGGAAAAAGGACAAGATGCCATCGAATGGTAGTAAAGGAATGCCGATAAAGGTGTTATGGTACATTCCACCAGCTCCACGTTTCCGCCGTTTATTCCGTAATGCAAAACATGCTAAGAGTTTGACATGGCATCATGATAAACGTGTTGATGATGGCAAGCTTAGGCATTCAGCCGATGCACCGCAATGGAAGACCTTTGATGACAATCATCCAGATTTTAGTGCAGAACCAAGGAATTTACGTCTCGATTTGTCGACGGATGTAATAAACCCGCAAAGTAACATGAGTAGTAGCATAGTACCTGGCCAGTTATACTTGTCAACTACAATCTCCCTCCAGACGTTTGCATGAAGCGGAAGTTCTTGATGTTGACATTATTGATATCAGGCCCTCAACAACCAGGGAATGATATTGATGTTTACTTGGCACCATTAATCCATGACCTAAAAAGGTTGTGGGATGATGGTTGACAGGTAAGTGATTCTTACCGTCAAGATACGTTCAATCTTTGCGCAATGTTGATTTGGTCAATTAATGACTTTCCTGCACTTGGCAACCTATCTGGTTATCCTGTGAAGAGTTCTATCGGTTGTCCCGTTTGTATGAAGGAAACATCTTCCATCAGGTTGAAAAATGGTAGGAAAACCGTTTACCTTGGTCATCGGAGGTTCTTACCAAAAAATCATCGCTATCGCAAACAGAAGAAGGCTTTTGATGGTAATACTGAAGAAAGAACCGCTCCTCGGATTTTAACTGGCGAAGATGTTTTTGAGATGGTTAAAGATGTCAAGGTAGTTTTGGGAAAGAGAAAACATAAGGATCCAGCTGTCGATGGGCCTTGGAAGAAAAAGTCAATATTCTATGAACTTCCATATTGGAAGTCACTTTACGTTCGGCATTGCTTAGATGTTATGCATATTGAGAAAAACGTCTGTGAGTCGATAGTGGGCACGTTGCTTGACATTCCGAATAAGACTAAAGATGGTAAAAAGGCACGGTTGGACCTTAAAGAGATGAAGATTAGACCGAATTTGCTCCCCGATGAAAGATCGAACGACACTTACTTACCGCCGGTGAAGCACACATTATCTAGACACGAAAAGAGAAAGCTTTGTGAGTGGCTTGCTTCCGTGAAAGTGCCAAGTGGGTACTCTTCTAACTTCAAAAGGTTGGTTTCGATGAAAGATTTACGGCTCTTTGGAATTAAAACACATGATTGTCATATCTTGATGCAACAATTATTACCTCTTGCTTTGTGGGGAGTTTTAACAAAAGATGTGAAATACTCAATTACAAAGTTATGCTCATTCTTTAATTCAATATGCTCCAAGGTGATTGATCCAATGATGTTAGATTCGCTACAATCGGAATTGGTTATGACATTGTGCCTGCTTGAGAAGTATTTTCCACCATCTTTTTTCGATATAATGATCCATCTTTGTGTGCATTTAGTTCGGGAAGTTAAGTTATGTGGCCCGGTGTATTTGAGGTGGATGTATCCTTTTGAAAGGTATATGAAGGTTTTGAAGGGATATGTGAAGAACTGAAATAGGCCGGAGGGTTGTATAGTGGAAAACTACATATCTGAAGAATCTGTTGAATTTTGCTCTGAGTATTTGTCCAATGCGGACCCAAAAGGGTTACCAACGAGCGGGCAATTTATATCGAAAGGACTATCCATGGCCGTTCATTCACCGGTAAATCAAGATGAATGGGAAAAAGTATGTTTGTATGTTTTGCACAATGCTAAGGAAATGGAGCCTTTTTTTCAAGTTCATATGGCGGAATTAAGAGTTGCGAATCCAAGAAAAGGAAGAAGTGAGGAGTAGTTTCAAGATGAGCAGAATCGGACATTTCGGGAGTGGATAAGAAAATATTTGCATATGAAGCTTGGCGTTTCACAGGACGTAATGAAGCTATCCAGAGGTCCGTCATCGATAGTCACAAGATATACATCGTATTTGGTGAATGGCCACTCCTTCTACACTCGGGCAAGAGATGAGAAGCATCCCATACAGAATAATGGTGTCACCCTTCGAGCCGAGTCTATGCATATTTCATCCGTAAAGGACAAGAATCTGGTATATAGTTCCATAAATTACTTTGGGTTCATTGAATATATTTGGGAACTTAATTATTGCGGCTTGCGAATAGCCCTATTTAAATGTAAGTGGGCTGACAATAATTATGTTAAGGTTGATAGTGATGACGTGACAATGGTGGACTTTAGGCGATTGAGATACAAAAATGATCCTTTCATCATGGCATCACAAGCGGTACAAGTATTTTATACAATGGATCCTGCAAATTTAGAGTTATCTTTGGTTGTGGCAATGAAGCCAAGATCAATCCGGGATGGCCAAGAAGATATTAAAGATTGCACCGACATTCCACCATTTACAAAGGGTTTGCCACCGGTGGAGGAGATTGATGATTTTGACGATGACGTTTCACACTTACTTCGATTAGACGTCGAGTGGACACGTGTCGAGAAGCCCAAAAAAAAGAAGAAAAAAATTTCTTAACAAACGATTTTACGTTTCTTACGTTGTAAACATTTCGATATGAGTTTTTATTTACACACATCATATTAGAAATATGTATATGGGAATTATTTATACATGCAAATATGTATGGAAGCATATAACAACCGGCGTGAATAATTGCACAACTATCAAGATTGGCAGCTTAATTGGATTAAGGTACCAAATTTTAAAACAAATTTTGCATGTTTGAAACCTACCACGACGGTCTTTTAAAAAGACCGTCGTGGTATCTCATATACCACGACGGTTTATTAAGGACCGTCGTGATAGGTAGGTATACCACGACGATTTTTTGATTGACCGTCGTGGTAAATTTATCCCACGACGGTCAATAAAAAAGACCGTCGTGGAATTATTTTAATCGTCGTTTCCTCTACCACGACGGTTTTTGTGAATGTCCGTTGTGGTAGAAGACCATAAAGTCTACCACGACGGTCTTACAAAAAGACCGTCGTGGTAGCCTTCCAAAACCGTAAGCTTACCACGACGGTTTTTTAAAGACCGTCGTGGTAGGTATAATGCGACACTTTTAAAATTTTTGGGAATAGGTTAAAATTTTCCCGCATTTAATAAAACCCAAATAGACACCATTTTTTCACAACCCATTTCATTCGAAAACTCTGTCATCTTTTCACTCACTGCTAAAAATTCAAGTTTGCCAAAAAAAAAATCCCTCATCCAAATCCCTAGTTCGCGTTTAATATCATCTGACACTCCATATCTCACTCAAAATCCGAGGTCATCCTCCACCAACGCCTTCATTTTTCGGTCATTTCCAAGTATCTCTCGCCGCCCACAACCCGTATTGTCCCAAACTTGATACCAATCTGCCCGTGCCCACACTCCACACGCCGGTAAGTTGTACTCTATATTGCTTGGGTAAAGCAGGAATTTGGGTAATTTCTGTCAGTTACAGCGTATTTTGTTGATTGTGGTTGTCGAAAATTAGTATCTCTTGCTGTTGATTGTGTTAGTTATTTAGGTTGATTTTAAATAGTTGGGTAAGGCTAAGGTTAATAACAAGTGTTGCAGTTTTGAGTTAATTGTTTGCATATTACATGTTTGATTGAATGCCTCTTTGTGTGAAATTTAGTTTGAGAGTGAATTAAATAGGTTATTGGGTAAGGATCGGATTTGGGCATTTTCAAGATAAAAAGTGAAGATTTTGTGCGATAATTGTTTGTATATATATTACATGTTTGATTAAATGCCTCTTAATTTGTGTGATATTTAGTTTTAGATTGAATTAAATTGGTTGGGTTTGGCTCGGATTTGGGCATTTTCAGGATAAAAAGTCATGATTTTGTGCGTTATATGTTTGGATAGTAATGTGTTTTAGTACCACGGCCTTTGTAATGATTTAATGTCAATGATGCTTTGTTTATAACGGTTCGTGTTGCTTTTTTTTTTTTTTTTTTTTTTTATATTGATTAACAATGTCAAACTCTCACGAGGAGGATTTCTTAACCCAAACTCAAGTTACAAAACCACGACAAACCAACGCACCAAGATTCAATGCTGACGAAGATGGAAAACGAAGAGCAACTCTCCTTAAAAGAGTGCACGTTGTTAGGACGAGGGGAGAATGAATTCAAGTTTCATTTGACGCGAAAGGGCAACCAATAGGCAAGGGAGGTGATGAATTACAGAGTTGGATTTGAGTGCTTGCTCGGGAGCACATTCCAATTTGGATTGCTGACTTCAGAAATGCCGATTTGGAATCGAGGAAAGAACGAGTGTGGTTGGAAGTTGTAACTTCATTCACTATTGACGAATCCCACGAAGAAACTATTTGGCAACGACCGGCAAAAGTGATTCAAAATTACCCAACCATCAGCCAGGACGATTGGAAAAGATTTATTATATATCGAAGGATGGCTGATTTCAAGAGGCTTTCCCAACAAGGAACTGAGATCAGGAAAAAGAGCAAATACGGACCTACTACAGGCCGCGATGGATATAGGAAACGTGATCAAGAAATCATACGTTAATTAATTTGCCAAAAAGCTTCAAGTCTATTTATGTTAATTGACATTACGTGTTTTATTTATGTTTACTAACTTTAATTACTAAATTACAGTTTGAGAAGACGGGGGAATATGCTGTCCGACATTTTATTTGGCGGGACACGCGGCTCAAACCCTATGGAGAGTACAAGAATCCATCGGTTAAAATTATTGGTGACACAATAGTAAGTATACGGAATGTTTTTCAAATATGGAGTAAGATTGTCTCCATTATGTTTATGGGCTCAATAACATATTGTGTAATTGTTATAGGACGATTTAACACAACAAGAGACGCAAGGAAGCTTTGAATCCATGGGTACAGAGGACGTTTTGACCAAGTCTTTGGGCAATGCTGAGCATTCTGGTCGTCTTCGTGGGCAGTCAAAATTTGTCAAACAGGCGCAATACTACAATACTATGAATATATCAAGGGAGAATCCTGAAGTCTCCTATATGAAACGACAGTTGGCTGCCTTAGAAAGAACGGTGCAGGAACTTTGTGCGAAGCACAGTATCAACCGTGAGACGAAGGCTGAGGAAGCATCCGCACCTATTGTTGATCAACACAACAGTTTGAAGGCTAGTTGCACCCTCAATGAGAATGAAGCCGGCCAGTCGGATCGGCAGCCCATTCCTAATGCAAGTAAGGAATGCCAGCTTTTCTTAACTGATATCATTAATGGTGGAGAAGTTCTGGTTGCAATTGGCAGGGCATACATGGACTGTGTTCCAACCGACACAGTCCATGGGATTCCTTTAGGCTAGGGGAATGTGCATGTGACAATCAGTGTCCCAAAAATTAAACGTGTACTCCTTCCGATTCGGACGGATGAAGCCACCTATATTGAAGAGGCTATCGGGGGGTTTGTTGCGTGGCCATAAAAAAAACATTGTCCTTCAAACCAGTTTAAGCCAGGCCAGTCGAGGTCCCAGTCAAGCTCCCGAGCCAACTGCAAAGGGAACCAAACGAATAAAGAAGAGAGCCCGGAGGAAGAAACCACACTCAGAACCGGAGGTACAACAGCAAACCGGTGAAGAAGTACTGACATTTGACTTTGATACCATTCTCGTTGATATGAGACCGCTGGCTAACTACGCATAAAGTTGCTTGACTAACGGTACCCAGGTCGCGTGCCCACAACAACAGTCCGTCAATGGTGATGACATGCCCATATATATTGGGTATGAAGATGTATACCATTTCATTTCCTTTCAAGAAATAAGTGCAAGCAGTATAATGGTTTACATCAGGTAATGGTTTTTTCCTTAAACAAGACTTATTGTTCCAATTAGAATGGTGATACATATATATGTTGATTTTCAGGCTGCAAGTTTGACTTAATTATTTTGCAGCTATCTAGCGGATTGTTGTGCAAGAGCAGGAATGGATCAGCGTTACAACTTTATTTCTCCATTCCTTGTCTCGCCAGTGCAACAGAATGTAGATCGCGTAGCGTACATTAGAGAGAGAGCCGACAATATCATCCGGATCATAACAAACACACCAAGGGGAAGGCTTGTTCTCATGCCATATAACAGCGGCCAACATTGGATATTGGCTATTATTAATCCGTGGGATGACTCGGTCCTCTATTTTAATCCTCTTGGAAATAATCCGGGTGAAGATTTTCAATAGCTAATTACGTTGTAAGTATTCTTTGATGTTCATATTAATGATTAATTTGACATTCCAAGGTTGTAGTTCCGGATGTATTGATATTTGTTAAATTATTAGGGCACTAAACGATTGGAAGTTGCTAGTAGGACGAGGAATAACAAAGCGACGTAACTGCCAGACGTTGATTCAGACTGCTCGCAGTCCTATACAACAAGTAAATGTGTAGTGCGGCTATTTTGTATTGGGGTTCATGCGGGAAATAACGTTGACCGTCGATGGCCTTGCCTTACTTCAAAACAAGACTTCTTATACTGAAGCTGATTTGAATTTGGTTAGGCAAGAGTGGACTACATATGTCATGCGCTTCATATAATATTGAGCAAATTAACATGAAGATAAATTTTGTATAGGCGTTATATTTATTATTTTTATACATTGTGACATTTTATTTGCCATATCAGTTTTGTTATTATTTTATTCTTGGATGTAAATTTTTTCTTGTTATGAATGAATGAACTAGTATTTAAAATTAACGAATTGGTATTTTTTTTGTTTACTTGACAACATACCATGGCGGTTTTAAACAGAAACCGTCGTGGAAGTACGTATACCACGATGGTTTGTAAATGCACCGTCGTGGTACATCACCTACCACGACGGTGGAATATAGAAACCGTCGTGGTAGGCCAATATACCATGACGGTTTCAACATTACATAGAGCCACCGTCGTTGTAAGGAGAACTACCACGACGGTGGCTCACATAAACCATTGTGGTAGATTGGTCTACGACGACGGTTTTTATCAAGTCACCGTCGTGGTATGTAGTATACCACGACGGTGACATAAAGTAACCGTCGTGGTATACTACATACCATGATGGTTTCAATTGTACATAAACTCACCGTCGTGGTATGTAACATTACCACGACGGTGGCTAATATAAACCGTCGTGGTATGTAACATTACCACGACGGTGGCTAATATAAACCGTCGTGGTACGTCGTTCTACCACGACGGTGGCTAATATAAACCGTCGTGGTACGTCGTTCTACCACGACGGTGAAGATTTTAAACCGTCGTGGTATTTTACATACCACGACGGTTTTTCATAAAAACCGTCGTGGTACATTGAATTCGACGACGGTTTTTTTAACAAAAACCGTCGTGGTATGTTACTAAATTATCCATTTTTTGGCCCTATTTTACCTATTCCACGACGGGAAAAAGACCATCGTTGAATATTAAAAGATTCTACGACTCTGAATTCCACAACGGTTGGAGAACCGTCGTGGATTTCTTCCACGACGGTTAAAAACCGTCGTGGAATCGACATTATGTAGTAGTGAAGTTCATTATTTATATTAAGAATATATATATATATATATATATATATATTTTGCTCATTATATTATGGTTATGAGCATTTATATGTATACATATATGCCATATATACAAGTCTGTCAGATTGTGATCAAATCTTGGTGCATTTCATCGTTTGATGACCTATTAGGTATAATTAGGGACACATATATGTTTTCCTTGATTAATGTGTATAATTGATAGCAATCCAAAATGTAATATTTTGGTGTTTACGTTATTATTTTTGTGTCCTTCTTAGGAATTGATTATCTACTCACTCAGATTACAAGTTTATTATTATAATTTATTATTATTAGTATAAATTTTTTTTTAACATTCCATGTACGAAAAGTTAAGGTCTTATTAAATATTTCAAACTCATTTTACCCTAAACAGCTATATCTCATTCAATCACTTTTTTTATTCAGTTTTTCATTTACCTCTTCCCTTTACTTTTCTCTCGCCAACTCTTCCTTTCTCTTCTCTTTGAAATAAAAGAAAAAAACTAATAGTGGAGAAACTGATTAATTCAATCTTCTATTAGGTAAACCCTTCATCTCATATCATATTATGCAACAATTGATTTCTTTTGTTTTATCATTTTCTTTTACTATGTCATGATTTCTTATTAAAAATGTTTACTGTCTATGTTTGACGAATTTTATAAATACATAAAAGTTGATTTTTGAGCCTTATTTTCTTGAGTAAGTGCATCATTATGTTGATGTTGTTGTATAAAATTTTCGGAATTTTTTATGCTTTTTTGGAATTATTATAAAATTTTTCACTCTGCATATAGTCTAAACGTGTCATAACTACTGTTATGATATCTCATGTTTTTGTAATCAACATTTATGACTATTTTCATCCTTAAATTTATATGAGACACTTTTATGTCTGTAATTTTTATAGGAATTTATATTGCTTTCTTGAATTGATATGAAGTTTTTAAATCATATTGGGTCACTGTGATTTTGTGTTGGACTCTGTCAAATTCGGTATTTACAAAATAGTAAATAAATAGTTTTATTTGTTTTATGGTCTAATAAATTTTTCACAGTTTGATATACATGTCTAATATGTCCATATAAATTTTGGGTTCGTAACGTGTTGTGAATGTTGGGATACAAATCCGTCTTCCTTTATTGTCTGAATTTTTTAGGACTTGGGCAGATTTGTTTAGAGAGTTTAAAATTTTCTAAAACCCATCTTAAAAGTGTTATTTAGTTCTATGAAATTTATGGTGATGGATTTGTGTTATTCTTGACTAGTAAAAATTTGGGCTTGATTTGATGCTCGTATAATACAGTAAAAATATCGGTATTGCTTACTGTCAGTTTAAGTTATTTTCTCAGTTTCCTCCTTTAAAAGATTTCTTATGTAAAAATCTAAGTTTATAGATGCAATAGTGTTTTATTCATATTTTCTACTTTTCGTCATAGTTACCTATTTAATTTCATATTTTTACCTATGGTTTCGTTTAAAGTACATCATGGTTAAAAAAAAAAGGGTACATATTCGGTATGTATTTTTGGTGCATGGAGTATTCTTATTTTTTTAATATACACTCATAATAAACGAATTAGTGAAATTTAAGAGCACATAAGTCATGAGCACTTGAAAGACATTATCATTTGCTATAATATTACTTTTGCTTGGAATTCAGGTAAGTAATCCTACTTGATTTTACTTCTTATGTTTAAATACTTTCATAAAATTATATGATCATATGAAATGTCTAAATGTTATATTCCAAGTTTATGAAAGAAATGCTTTAATGGGTGTATTTGAACAGGAGGGCTGAGCGGGCAAGGGATGCGGGGGATTGGCAAACCCATCACAAATGAAAGAAATGACTGATAAAGAGTGGTAAATACCTGAGATTGAAAGATCAAGATGGAAAAGCCACAAAGATTGAAAATGATATACGGTTAATACCTGAAGTTGAAAAACTACAATGGAAAACCCATATTAACATTTTATTATTGGCCAAATTTTTATATGGGTTCCAAAACAATGTCCCACTAGTTATCAAAAGTATAGGCATGACACTGAGCGCTCTAAAATGTTAATGGTGAAAAGTTTTAATGACAACATGAGATATTAAAAAGGATTGAGTATTTATTGAATTAACTGCGATTATCTTATGTATGTAGCATGGTTTACTTATTGAGCCTTAGCCCACTAAATTATTCGTCTAACATTTCAGATGATAAATGAATGGAGGTAGAGCGATAGCGAGGCATGACTAGGCAATGTGATATAGTGGTTATTTAATAAAAGAATTTTCGAGTTTCAAAGTTTAAACTAAATTATTTTTAAGAACTTTTATTTTCTTAATTAATTTCACTATGAATATTGGGATTTAAGTTGTTCGTATTGATGTATTATTATTATAAAATAAGTTTATTTTTTAAATTTTTTTTTCAATTTTGCTTGACTAAATTACTATGGAAAGCTATTCGTGACATTTACTAACTTAATTAAATATTAGGCTAGTGGGTGTTATTTGTGTAGTCTCACATCGATTGGGGATAGATATATGTGATGGTTTATAAATAAAGAGAAATCACCTCCTAATGGTATGAGGTCTTTGGGGTGAGTCCAAAAGCAAAATCGTGCGAGCACGAAGCTTAAAACGGATAATATCACATCAAAGGAAGGCATGAGTCGTTACAAAAAGAGAGAGGAAGAAGAATGAGTTTTTTTTTTTTTTTTGGTTATTGTTTTGGTGCGGTCATAAATTTAATTCCATTATTTATTATGTTTAAAAAATTTTATGCTATAATTTACTGTTATTGTTTTCAAAAATATATATTTTTTTGTTCTTTCTCTCAAATATAAAATGAGCTCATAGGGGTATGCAATTGCTCCCCAACTAGATGGCCTAATGTGACTCTGTCAGTTAGGGTAAGTTTGGTTGGAGGAAAAGATGGAGGGAGGGAGAGTGGTCGAAGGAGGGATCCGATCCCTTGTTTTGTTGGATGGAAGATGGAAGAAGGGAGGGAGAGGAGAGGTGGAGGGATATTTCCCTCAAAATCCATCAAACTGAATCCTTTAGTGAAATGATTAAAACAATCCATCAACTTTTTGTAATGTCAAAAATCTATTTAACCTAAAAAATAATTATTAAAAAGTTCATTCAAATAGTCAATATTATAATAATTAAACAAATAATTATCATTAATTATTTTAACTCTCCATTCCTCTTACTAAATACCATCTAGTATTCTTATAATTTTCTCCGTCGTTGATATTCCCCATACTTTCTCCTCGCTAACGACCACAGGACGACGACATTAACCTCTTCTGAGAATTCTCGTTAGACTTGCCATTATTCGTTGAGATTGCAACTTGGTACATATTATATAATTAATTATTTGAGACCTTTTTGGACTTTCTTGCATTAACTTACAACTTTCGAGCATTGTTGTATAATTTTTCTTTTTTTTTTTTTAAGCATAGTTTTATCCGATCTTCATTGACATTATCTACATGCAACATTATGTATTGGATCCAGCAAAAAAAATACATAAAATATAAAATCAAAATTGTGAAGGCCTCAACTTGTTAGTATATATTCTTCAAATTAAGCTATAGCTCAGCCATAATTCTAATATTATTCCTAGCTAGGTCATCTGAAAATTTAGCCATAATTATAATGGTTGTTACTAGTAGAAGTGGTTCAATTAGTATGCTTGCAGCACTTATAATAATGGGGTGTTTGGTGTAGTGGTTTGAGTTGAGATTTTTAAGTTTGAATAGTAAATTTTTTTGAATTTTCAGAAAAGACAAAAAACTTTTTGGGAAAAAGACAAAAACTTTTTAGGAAAAAGACAAAAAAAAGTTTGAGTTGAATGAGTTGAGTGGTTGAAACAAACAGTAATTATGTGATTTTCAATATTTTTAGAACGGCTCATGCATCAAAACTAGTGCGCTTTTCAGATTTCATGTTTGGTGAACAAAGAGGCACTCTCAGTAATGAGACTGAGGCATCCAAGTCCAACGGTGGGACTAGATGGGCAGTCCTGGTTGCTGGATCATCCGGTTGGGCAAACTATAGGCATCAGGTACTCCACGGTAAATTGCTTGTTTGATCAATAACATTCTTATAAAGTCGTAATTTTAGTTCTTATTATTATTATTATTTAGTTAAAAAGTCTTTCAACTCTTTAAAAATGTGCAATTTAATCCTTCTGTTAATAAAGTTAAAAATTGGATTGGATACAACGTGTATGACACATGAATTAGATCATATAATTGTTTTCTTAATTAATCTCAAATAGTAAATCATTTGCTTGATGTGACATATTCTGTCAAACTTCTAATGTTTGTTAACAAAAAGGACTATCTTGTATCATTTTAAGGTACAGATTTTCAGCAACAAAAACAATAACGGAGTAAATCATAACTTCATAAAAGAGTTAGAGACTAAACAAGCAATTTATTTCATTTAAATTTCTAAGAAATCTCTATTGGTAGTTCATTTTTATGGACGTTAATATAGTAAAAATAAAATATCAAAACCAAAAATTATGTAGTACTGATAAAATTCGATACAAATCTAACTAGTGATTTTGAAGAGAGCCTACCCGCGCATGTAGCATTTTTCCAAACCTTGGAGTAGAATTCTAATAGTTATATCCTAATCATTATTTTGAACCATAATTCTATGGCATCTGGTATTGAATCAGATTGTTTTGAATATATGACTTAGTCTGTTATTAAAACATGTTTATAAATTTACCATATAATAATTCAGACGTTGAGCTATTAAAAAAGAAATCAAACCAAAATATGTACCGATAAAGGCCAATGATAACTTTATACTCAACTCCTCTATAAGTAATCCAATTTAAATATCTGACCCGAAATTTAGAAAAATAAAAAATAAAAAACAAAACCAAATAGTCAAGGTATATATAGTCTTGTGATAGGGAAGAATTTATTTGCCTACGAATATTTGTTTGAAACCAGCCAAAAGCTTTCTTTTTTTTTTTTAATTTATTTTTTGGTTCCATGTTAACAGTAATGTTGTGTGTAAAATAATGCAGGCAAATGTATGTCATGCATATCAAATACTGAGAAAAGCAGGAGTCAAAGATGAAAACATAGTTGTTTTCATGTACGATGACATTGCATTCAACGTGAATAATCCTAAGCCTGGAATCATCGTCAACAGACCCAACGGACCAGATGTTTATAAAGGAGTTCCCAAGGTCACTCTTTATTAATTCTATATCTATGTAAATATTTATACCATTTCCTAATTTGTTTTTCCCTTATACATGTAGAACTATATATATATATATATTGCTCTGAATGCATGTAGAACTGATTAGCAATACTAGGATGAGTTTTCCATTTGGCCGTTACAGATTCGATATAGATAGATATAACTTTTTATTTAATTAGACGTATATATGTGTAACTATACTAGCTAATTCAGATGTAACTAAGTATAGTTTATTCATCCCGATTAACCTAACAGGATTATACGGGGGATAATGCCACGGCAAGTAATCTTTACGCTGTTATTCTTGGAAACAAAACTGCCCTCACTGGAGGCAGCGGCAAGGTTGTCGATAGCGGTCCAGATGATTATATTTTCATTTACTATACCGATCACGGTGGTCTCGGTGTTGTTGGTTGGTAATTCAATTTCTCGGCTAAAATTTTTCTATTATTCAGGTTGTTTTCATTACATTCAAAGTAATATTTGAGAAGTCTTTAAATTTGAAAATTCAAAATTAGTTCTTCATAGTTATTTTATATCTAACGTCTTAATCTTTATATTAATTATAATTACATTGTCACAATCCACTCCAATATAGCAAGAAACATGCGTCAGATAATATTAAGCATAATTAAGTTAATTTAATCTTAAAACTTTAAATACACTGGTAAATTGAGGTTTTTCTGTCTTCGATCAGAAATGGCAGCTGGAGATCCTATTTTTGCTAAGGATTTGGTAGACGCATTGAAGGAGAAGCATGCTGCAAATTCTTATAAAACCATGGTAATCATGAGACATTATTTCTATGTACTTGTTTTTCTCAACTATTCAAATTCAGAACATTCTGCTCTAATACTAGTTCCATCCTAAGCTTAAGCAGATGGACCAACAATAATTTTAATCCTAATACTATTTCTTTAATTTGATAAAAACTTGTAGGTATTTTGCTTGGAAGCATGTGAATCTGGGAGTATGTTTGATGGCCTTCTTCCGAACAACATAAGCATATACGCGACAACATCAACAAACCCTAAGGAGCTCGGTTGGGCTATATATTGTCCTGGAGACCATGGCAGCAGTTCTAAGGAGTATGACACTTGTTTGGGAGACCTGTTTAGTGTTTCTTGGATGGAGGATTGGTGCGCTCTTAACTTTTACTCAACTACATTTAGTCATTTTTTGTCAATTTTCGAACGGTTGATCCATTAGTTTTCAAGTTAAAAGTAGTAAATCAAAACGACCAAAAGTATAGTTTCTAATAGAAGCGAAATACAACAGTTTCCACCATATAAATCTCTTTTTGTTTCTTACAAAAATGAATCTCTTAACCATACACATTGGACACAACAAAAGTGCATAACGTATTTTGATCTCACAGCTGTTTCTGACCAATCTTTATATGTTACTCTCTTTTTATAGTACTTTATTTCCCCTATATGTTTTGGAAACAGTGACAAGGAGGACTTACGCAAGGAAACTTTGAACCAACAATATGAAGTGGTAAAATCCTTCAAATTAACTCAGTGTATTTCAGCAATAACATGAATAACAATATATATATATATATATTTATATATATATATATATGTAACAACTCATGCCTCCCTTTAGTATGATATTATTCGCTTTACACCTTGTGCTCACACAGTTTTTCCTTGGACTCGCTTCAAAAAGCCTCATATCATTAGGAGGTGGTCTTTTTATTTATGAACCATCACATATATTTATTCCTAAGTGATGTGAGACTGCACAACTTAATCTTTTTCCTTCTAGAGACTGATAACTGTCGCAATCACTCCTCCTTTTGAGGCTCAACGTTCTTGCTAGCTACACTTTTGGTTGGGTATAAGCTCTGATACCATTTGTAACGACTTATACCTCCCTTTAGTAAGATATTATCCACTTTGGATCTCATGCTTACACGGTTTTGCTCTTGGGCTAACACCAAAAGGCCTCATACCATTAGGACGTGGTTTATTTACTTATGAACTATCATATTTATCCATTCTCAAGCCATGTATGACTGTACAGCTTACCTTTTTTCTTTTATGGATGATGACTGTCACAATATATATATATATATATATATATATATGTTTTGTTTTAGATATGGTCATATATGTTTGGTTTGGTAATAATTTCACACCAATCTCTAGTGTTAAGTTCATGTTTAAACCACTTGATCAGTCTTATTTTGAAAGTGATATTATTTAAAACTAGACTTGTATCCCACTCAGATTTTGGAAATTAAACTTTTATTCTCATTAAATATTTCAAAATTTTCTAATATCCTTACTTTATAAGAAAACTTATATTTGCCTCTACTCAGTCATACATAGAACTATGTTCCCATTTAATTAAAAAAAAAATCTCTAATTTTTTCATAGTGTCCTCAAAAAATTTTCTAATTTCACCATTGTCAATTGCTGTTTAATAAAATTTTTGGAATTCGCTTTGTATTGTCTTGTTTGCTATTCAAGTGTAAAAACTAAGTTAAAAAAAAAAAAAAAAAAAAAAAAGGAAATTAAAGAGGTTAATGAAGTGTCTCTCTCTCTCTCTCGAACTGTATATTGAGTTCATAAGACATCAACTCACTTTACTTTTACACATTCAAATTGACTCTTATTTACGCACAGTAAAACCTGAACGAGTAAAACGTGTTTTTTAATTGAAAAGAAAGAGTGTATTATGGATCACTGTTCAAGTAGGTTAGAATTGAAGGAGAACCGGAGAAGGCGACGGGCTTAACCGCAGTTCTCATGTTACGCAATATGGTGATATGAGTTTCACTAAGGATTTTCTCTCTTCTTACATGGGTAACAACCGTACAAACAAGACCGCTGTTGTAGAATTTGACTCTGTGGTACCAGTAGTTTCACTGGTCTCTCAACGTGATGCAGATCTTCTTCATCTGTGGCACAAGGTTGATTTTATAACAATATTACTTTTCTAAAATGATTTGTTAATTTGATTAACTTAGCTGTATTAATGCCTAAGTCCCAATGAGCTAGTTATGAAGTTGTCAATTTTAACTAAATTCTTCTATCTGCAATTTGCAGTTCAATAGGGCTCCTACTGGCTCTAGGGAGAAGCTTGAAGCCCGAGAGAAGATATTTGCTGAAATTTCTCATAGGAAGCAAGTAGACCATAACGTAAATGAAATAGGGAAGCTTTTGCTCGGATACAAAAATGTTGCAAAAGTGTTGAAGAATGTTCGACCTTCTGGACAACCTCTTGTCGATGATTGGGGCTGTCTTAAGAAGCTGGTAATCTATAATAATCTAGCCCGTAATTTTTATGATCAATGAACTTCGTATGTAGACAGGTGCTTTTCGGATCAGTCCAAGTGTGAACTAGTTCAACATAATATGAGGGGAGAGATTTTGGTAGAAACTCTCGTATTCCAAACCTGATGAGAGTGTTTTTATTTCTCTTGTATATGTTTTTGGGATCCACCAAATTATTATGATCTTTGTTTCGTTTACTAGATATATATATATATATATATATTGCTGAATTTTAACTCCTAATTTCTTATTCCCCTTGCTTCATGCAGGTGAGAATATATGAGAGATACTGTGGTTCATTGTCAACATATGGAAGGAAATACATGAGGGACTTTGCCAATATGTGTAACGCCGGGGTTAATGTCTATCAAATGGCTGTGGCAACCGTTCATACTAGCTTGTATTTCTTAAATAGCATGAAACATCTTTCCCTTTATGATTCCTTATAAATACCCATTCTATAAATAAATAAACATTATTAGGATGTGCTGGAGACTTTGGCACTAATTAATAGTATCCCTCTTTCATTGACTCTTGCCTTTGTAGAACTACCGATCAAATTGTTTCATATTTAAAATACCGAAAATAAAGCTTTGTGGTAAAGAAAATTTGGTTGCATTATTGTCATACAGTAGGGACCATCCCACCGAAAGGATGGTAGAAGAACCCAATATATGTCATATTCTTTGTGAATGAAGGAATTCCCTGTACCAGTTATAAAGTTTTTTATAACAGGAGAGCGCACTCCATTTTTCTTGTTTAGTTTATCTCAATTTGATTCTTTGGAGCTACTTTCTCATTTTCTTTGTTTTCACTATTTCACTAATACAAAATGAAAACTCCACAATAATTTAAAACCATCATGGAAAGGTACTATGACGGTTTAAAAACTATTGTGGAATCCACTAGCATGATATGTCCTCGATGTATCATGACGCCGTCGAAAGTGCTTGGTGCTGGGTAGCACTTTCTACGACGGTTTTCTAGAGAAACTGTAGTGAAACATGCATGTGAAAAGTTATAAAAAAAAAAAAAAAATTTGTACTATATTTTCAACCTTACAATACCTATTACAGGGGAGACTGAGATAAAGATCCCTTGAGAGGCACTACCAATAGTTACTAAAATGCGAGCCATCAAGATGAAATCTGATAAAATGAAAGCTTGAGTTCACAAAAACTTCAGTGCACACCACCATATAGAACCGCACCTTTTGCCCCCATTAACCCCCAAGATCGCTTGTTTTCCTCTACTCCCCCATGGCCTTGAACAGTGTCTTCACAAGCAGCCCCACCACTGCCGTCGACACATAACCCCGCCGTTCAAGTACAGCCATGTGAGCGCGCCGATGGTGTCGCGACACGCATCTTGGACGGCGAAATCAGTGTCCTTGAGCCGCTTGACGACGAGGGCAGAATCGGTGAGGAGGGTCGTTTCCGCATTTGGGTGGGCCCCGTAGAGGACGTTGAGGAGGCGGGGTAACTCCTTAAAGACGGGCTTAGGGTTAGTTGAGACGACGTCGCAGTGGGAGCTTAGAAGCATCGGAATTTCCTCTGGCGACTAATATTGATTATACACAAAATTCATTAAAGCAAGTTTTTTGCCCATTTTAAAACATGCCCTTTTTTTTAATCAGATCAGAAAAAACTTTGATCCAGAGAAAGAAGTTACTTTTTTTTTTCTTGGAGAATTCTCATATTTGGATTGGATGCAACTTGAAGGACGGAGCAGAGTTTCTGGGTGAAGAAGATGAAAAACGAAGATGAAAATGAAGAACCAAGTTATTGGATTTTTTTTTTTTTCCCGTCCATGGTCTTTCTGGGTTTTTGTAACAATCATCCATGGAACCATTGTTTCTCGAACTGATTGTTGCTTAAAAGTTTAAAGTTCGTTGCTCAAAAATACTATTGCAGAGTTCTAATGGTGGTTTTGAGGAATGAGTTTTGGTGTGTATTGATGTTAATGTTATCATTTGTGGAAGGGAAAAAAAATTTTGTAAATCTGAAATTAAAATAAAACATTATGTGTATACGAGACCATATTAATATTGGATACACCTTACATCATAATTGCTCATTTAGCCACACTATCAATTTTAACTGTTGGATGAATCACTACAAATAGTGCTCCTAAATAGGACTCTACTGCAACTAGTCCCCTTGTTACAGATGCAAATGCAAGTTTTTTTTTTTAATGGTGTTAATCAGATTACATTACCAAAAAACAAAGCAATTCAACTAGCCATATCATAGACTAAAAGAAAATCGAGAAAGATAACTTTGGGTTTAACAAAATCTAAAGGACAAATTAAACCCCAAAATCATCAAACCCATGAAGAGAAATCAGGAAAACTCTTGATTAAACTAATAAGTAAGCTCATGAAATATTAGCATCATATTTTGAAGTTTAGGGGGACATTACTGATGTAGACTATAGATTAAGGGGAATTTTTCTTTTTAAAACTTTTTGTATATGTGTTCAGGTGGTGTGAATGCTACGATTTAAAGTTCAATAGATGCTTAAATTCTGAGACAATTTCTAAAACTGTCCTTATTGTTAACGTTGTTGTTTGTTTTATTCATTTGGCTCATGGTTGTGTACATGTTATATATACAAGTAATGGTTATTTTAATTGGTTAACGTCTCTTTCATAATAATCTTACATTTCCTTATCTTTATACTTTTAAACGATACAGCCTTACACTTTAATTACATACCATAATTTTTTCTTCATCATAATTAAAAAAAATTAATTAATTAAGAAAAACAGTGGAGGAGAAACAACCGAAAACAAGAAAAGAAAAAGAAAAAGTAATTATAGAAATATAAATTGAACGCTGAAGGAAAAAAGAAAAATGAAAAAAAAAAACAAAATATATTAGATTTGTCACGTTTCATTTGTTTCTAAGTGCATATATATATATATATATGGATATATATGTTGCCTTAAAGTTGTATAAAGCGTACATAGAACAATAAGGGTAATAATAAGAAAGAAAAAATCAAGAAAAAAGAGACAAAATATCGTTAACTCCATATATACCATTTTCCTTAATTCTTCATGACAGTCTATAGCTAGCTAAGCACTTCAAATTAAGCATAGTTATGCACGATCCACATAACATCGTTTTATATCGAGAACATCGATATTATTATATTAGGATTGTTAGCTTATTGTTATTATCTACAAAACATATATATATATATTACACCGTAAGTGTGAATATAAATGTACTATTATCACTTCATCTGATGTTCACCTAAGGTAAATAACAAAAAATCATGGCTAATTTTCATGGTTCAGTTGGGGTTCTTGCTTTTATAAGTTGTCTGGTGATATTGCAAAATTATTGCCAAACAGTAAATTCGTCCAGATTACAATCACCATTATTTGCTAACTTCTTGACTGGCGATCATAAAGCCACAGCCCATGACACTTTGACGACTGGTGGGACCAGATGGGCTGTTTTAGTTGCCGGGTCAACTGGTTGGTGGAATTATAGGCATCATGTATTATATATTTATACATTTACACGTCTCTATATATACGTGCACTCTTTAGATTACGAATTTATAACACATAATTAAATTACTAGATTGTTACAATGCTTATACGTGGTTTGAATTCTTTTTTGTTAACTATCTTTCGGGATTGCATTACACGGTCAATCCAAAATGAGTGTTAAAGCTGTTGTGTTATGGTGTTTATCTTTAATTATATTTACTGGAGATAAAAATATATATTATGAATAATGCAAAGAAATTTGCATAAATTGCATTAGTTTCTATATCTGACAGTTGAGAAGCATTTACTATTTATATGTAGCTTTTCTTTTTATTGTTCTACTGCATGTAGAATTCTCTATACACACACACACACACACACACACACACACACAACACAAAAAGATTTGTACGTTCTTTTCTTTTCTTTTCTTTTCTTTTCACGTTTTTTGTTTTTAGAAATTCTGTTTTAATTAATTAATGATCGGTAAATAAGAATGATTACTAATATGTGTTCCTAATGAATAATAATAATGATTGCAGACTGATGTATGTCATGCATATCAAATACTGAAGAAAGCTGGATTGAAAGACGAAAATATTATAGTGTTCATGTACGACGATATCGCAAACAACAAGGAAAATCCTAGGCCTGGTGTCATAATCAACAAGCCCAATGGTCCTGACGTTTACAAAGGAGTGCCCAAGGTCCAAATTCATCTCTAACTTTTATATATATATATACTAGTTGTACGTGCGAATAATGATTTTTTTTTTTTTGCTGGAATTGCATTTAATTTGTTATATATACATATATATTGATTTTTAATTTTTTTATTATTTAGAAAGAATGAGATATTAAATTTTTAAATCAAATGAGCGAATCAAAAGTATTTTTCAAAAAGTTAAGACCAAAATATGCAAAATAAATAAATAAATAAATAAATAAAAGTTAAAAAATAAAAATAGAACGAGCAAAATTTTTTAGCCCAAAAAAGAAAGAATAATATTAAAGAATGATACCACTAAAGAGTAAAGAAGGACATAACTTTTTCATAAATATAAAGAGGAAAGTTTTGAAAGGTAAAACACTTCAGCTTTATAAAATAGTAATAGATATATATTACTTTCTATTTTATTTTTGCATTTTCTTCTCAAAATGGTACACCAAAATAAAGACAGCATAAACAAAAACTGCACCATATGTCATTTACATCATATAATAATAATAATAATAATAATAATAATAATAATAGGGGGAAAATAAATTGTTACAGTTCAACGTTGAGGAAATGGATGTTACTTTTTGAAAATTAGGGCATACAATGTGTTTAATTCGAGGGAAATTTTTATAATTAATCATTTAACTAATTTTTCCAATTGGAAAAAGGAAACCCAATAATTGAAGGATAAAAATTTTAAGACTAAAGTAGTACGCTAATATATTTGTTTGATATAGAAACATGTCTAGATAGCAACGATTAACGATTAATGTAGATGACGTGGAGGAACTGAAATGAGGTTCTCTCTTTTTCAAATCTAAGATTTTTTATTTTTATTTTAGAATTTAATGTTTTTTGATCCCTTGCTTAAAATGATAAGTTTGCTGACATTCATCTATTTTAGAAAAAGAAACCGGATTCTAATAAGATAATTTTAAGACTATCCGAATCTCGTGGTAGCTCATTCTAATAGCAAAAAAGGCATGGTACTAACAAAATAATAACTCGTTAACCATTAATGCTATGTATTTTACCAAAACAATTATTCATTGGGTATGTATTAATTATATACATGCAAATAATATCATGTTACTATATATATATATATATATATATATATAGGACTACACTGGAAAGAACGCAACAAGGCATAACCTTTTTGCAGTGCTTTTTGGAAACAAAACTGCTCTCACCGGAGGAAGTGGCAAGGTCCTTAATAGTGATCCTGATGATTCTGTTTTCATCTACTATACCGATCATGGTGATCCCGGAGTTGTTGGTAAATTTATTTACATATATATTTATATATTTTTTTAAAAAAATTACTACCGTAAGAAATGAAAATTCTAGAATTTGAAACCTATATCATGTAATCTTATAGTTGGTAAATATATAGTAATAGTAGTCATTTTTTAAATTTACTTTTTTGCCCCCTCTAGAGGAATACTTACTTTGATTAATTAACTTTTAGAGATGCCTGACGAATTTCTTTATGCCGACGATCTCAACAAAGTTTTAAAGTGGAAGCATGAAGTCAAGGCTTACACAAACATGGTAATTCATGAAATCTATAATATAAATCATATTCATTTCCAATATAATTTCGATAATGTTCAAAACACCACCGGAAGCGACTTGTACGTTTTCCGCTCCCTCGGTGCTCTACTCTTGCTTAAAAAGGGACATGTTAGACATGTTGCTAATTAAGGGAGCATGACTTGTAACTATCTCTTACTATTTGTAGGTTTTGCTTTTGGGTATTTGCCTATTTCTATTTGTTTTGTCTTTCATCTTTGTTGCCCTAGTTTCATTTTTTATTTATATTATTTTCTTTTTATTAAGGGAAATTTTGTCAAGGGAAAAAATATTTGAAAAATAATCCATTTGAGAACATATGTGTGTGTGTGTGTGTGTGTGTGTGTGTGTATAGGTGTTCTACCTTGAAGCATGCGAATCTGGGAGTATGTTTGAGGGGCTTCTTCCAAGTAACATAAATATATATGTGACCACAGCATCGAATGCAACTGAGGATAGTTGGGCTGAATACTGTCCTGACTATGGCGCTCCTTCAACCTTTGATACTTGTCTGGGAGACTTGTATAGTATTTCTTGGTTGGAGGACTGGTATATACTCATTTAATTTACCCCTTTCTCATTATATACATCTATATGTTTCGAGATATGTCGATAAATGACCTTTTTTAAACAAATTTCTTTTTTCTAAATAAATATTACCAGTTTTATTAAATTAAAAAAAAAAGAATAATCAGACTATTTAGTAAACGATCAGTCACTGATTGACTGGATAGGCCAATTAATATTTTAATAACTACCGGCCATTTTTCTAAATTAAAAAAAATTAATTTGGTCTTTTTTTTCGGTTAAATAATAAGTGTCTAAAAACTGTCTATCAACCTAATTTCCCCATTTTCTATATATCTATTAATCCCTTGTCTATGTGGTGTTTTTGGGGTTACACAGTGACATAAAAGATTTGCGTAATGAAACTTTGCAGCAGCAGTACGAAGCAGTAAGTGAAAAATGAAATTAGCTAGATTAAGAATCCTTTTTAAAAATTTATAAAGCGTTCATAAACAAAATTTCATAAAACAGTTTTGATGAGACAGAATATATCGACGGTTGTAGGTTCACGCTAGAACTCTGAAGGGAACCAAGTTTAATGGCAGTTCTCATGTCACGCAATACGGAGACATGAGTCTTAGTGCGGGCGTCCTCTCCTCTTACATGGGCAGTAACCCTCCAAGTAGCAGCCATTACTCTTCATCACAAGGAGATGCCTTATTACCGTTTGTATCAATTCCACAACGCGACGCAGATCTACTTCATTTTCAGCACAAGGTCTTCTCAAAATTACCCAATGTTTAATTAATTCTCAGAATCGATGTCTAATTTTTAACCTACCAACTAGCTTGTCCTTAATTCTTAATCGCTTTGGTTCTGCAGGTCCAGAAATCAGCAGTCGGCACTCTGGAGTATCTTGAAGCTCAGGAGAAACTGCGTTCCGAAATTGCTCATAGGCAGCATGTTGACTATAGTATAAATAATGTCGGGAACCTCTTGTTCGGATTCAAAAAAAGCGCCGAAGTGTTAACTAGTGTTCGCCCTGCCGGCCAACCTCTTGTTGATGATTGGGACTGTCTCAAGACACTCGCAAACCTTCTCTACTCTCCGTGCCATGTTACTTTAAGAAACAAAACATAACAAACATTAGAACTTACAGAATTCTATTTTCCTTCACAAATTTTGTACCTAATTTGAAGTTGGTTGGTTTTCCCTTTCGATGCAGGTGAGGACCTATGAGAAATACTGCAGATCTTTATCGAGCTATGGACTTAAATATATGCGACACATTGCGAATATGTGCAATGCTGGGATCACAGCCGATCAACTGGTTGCTGCATCAATTAAAACTTGTTCATGAAGAACATAACTTATCCTTAAATTAACTAAACAAGTTTTTATCTTTCCAAACTCATAGTAATGTTGATGAATAAGCAGGCATGACTAATCTATACAGTCAATGCTCTGATGGACTACAGTGTAATAAGAGAACTAGACATATATTCTGCACAAACAACTTAATTTTCTGGAAAAGTTCGAGGGGATAAATCTAGAGTTATAGTTCAACTTCTTTAACGCGATTCTACATTAAACCATATGCGATGTTTCAAGTAGAAAAAAGATGAGACCAAATTGTGATAGAAATGAACTATTTACTTACATTTGATCATCACCTAAGTCTCCTCCGCTTGAAAATTTTTGGTTCTCTTCCGGGGTTATTTTTCACTTTCCTTGGTTGAAGCTGTCTCGAGCTTCTTAGTCGATTAGACAACCTATCCTCGGCATGTGCTGACTCTCACCTAGTCTTCAACTTCACATGGCAGCGACGTCAAGAGACATCAAACCAAATCAAAGTGCCAAAAGAGTTCAGCTGCTCTTTTCTTCTTTTAAGAGAGTAGTTCTTTCTAGTGACATTGACCAAATCATAATGATCATCTACCGAAAAATCAGTTTCATCACTTGAAGTCAAACCATACCCTTGTTTGATGCCTTGAAAATAGTGTCGACGACGGTGGTTTATCCTCTTGGTGTTGATTAACTTGTGCCACAAGAAACAGGAAATATCTTCTACTGCAAACCAATATACCTCGCAGGCAGCCCAACACATCTTACAAAGGCTTGTACCAATGCATTGGCAAATCCCAACTTTGACTAATATGTAGAGGAATAATAAAGTGAAATCAGATATAAAAATGATTTTAAAAAAGGGGAAAAAATTTAAAGACATTACTATTTATAAACAATACCGAATCTGAAAGTCATTGGTGATGGGTATTGTTTCCAGGTAAATTTACAGATGTTTTTGCACCTCTTTTAAGTCATGAAAATGAAAATGTTTTCTAAATAGTATATAGCAAATGCTTTAAAAACAAAATGAAAACAAAATATGGTGAGGATGGTTCTTATGAAAGGAAAAAGAAAAATGATTGAAAGTTGTTTTCTCATTTTCATTTTCATTTTTATGGTTTTTTTAAACTTAATACAGGTTTTTCAAAAACACACTTAAGCACAATTTACCTTTATCTTTTACTTCAATCAATCTATCTAAAAACACAACCAACATAATTTTATAAACAATCTCAAGATTATTTCGAAGGTATTCTAATTTTTATTTCGTACAAAAACAAATTCATTTTAAAAACAAATGAAAATAATACCAAACGCCATCTAGCTATATAGTTGTCTAAAATTTTAGGGGCAATAAATTTATTAAAACAAAGGTGACAAAAGAAGCTTACTTAGGTAGCACAAGACCAATATCGTTAATAGTCTCAACAGATTGAGACACAAAAGTGCTCAAGGAAACAAATTATATCCCATGGTCCAGAGCAGATCCCCTTGACATTTAAGCAGATTAAATTGTATTATTACAATTGAAATAAATAAATTAAAAAATATATAAATTCTTGTTTTCAGATAAAAGTATCTTGAAATCAATGACTTAAGCACAACACCATTAGCCTATGTTTGGTAAGAAGAAAATGAAACAATAAGGAACGGAAAAAAGGAAGAGAAAGAAAATAGGAGAGAAAAAATTTTGTTATCTTTTATGTTATTTAGTATCATAGAAAAGAAAAAAGATAAAATTTGCTTGTTGTTGTTTGGGATTACAAGTGAAACTAGAGGGTAAAAAGAAGTATTATTCAATTACAATTTTGGGTTAATTTCAATAATAGCATTTAAATTTCAAGTTTAATTTTGAAAATTTTCAGAAGTGCTGATTAAAAAATGTGGGTTCCACAAATTTTTAATCCCTGCTATTTTTTCCCCTGCAACCAAACATCATAATTTTTAATTTCTATTATAAAATTGCTCTACCTCCTTAGTCCTTACTTCACTTCACTCTTCATCCCTATCAAACATGTCATTAATCTAGTGACACAGGCGGTGTTTGGGTGGAGCGGGCCATTTATACTTTGGGAGGTATGTGATGTTTCACTTCTTGTTATTATTTCAACTCATATTTCCCAAAAAGGGTACTATGCTCTAATGATTCCAAATAAATTAAATACATGTGTTAATAGACAAGGGTTCTTATTTCACCTCAACAGACGCACCTTTTCACTTTCACTTGCAAAAGAAGACGTTCCATTTGATCCGCTTTGTATTTAGAAATTAAAAAAAAAACAAATGACAGAGAAAAACTTACTTGCAGGATTGACCAAAAACAGACTTAAAGGGGGCCAGAAACGCGTTCCCTAAAAGACCTCCAACGCCATCCGCGGCTTTACTGATCACAGTCCCCATTTGCAAAAACTATCACTGAATCTCTCAATTACACTTCATTGATGAAAAAAAATATACACAGTAAAGAAATTGAGGCATGTCTTTAAATTATGTTTAAAGTTACAGTAAATTAACATTTGACTATATAACAGCACGTGTTTAAGTGTGGATCAATCACCTCCCTAAATTCAATATAAAATAAAATAAAGATTTAACTGTTAAACCGTTGATTTTTTTTTTTTTTTTCTTGAGGAAATATACGGGAAGACGAAAAGAGATTAATACCACACCAAAAGTAAAATTAAACAAAAAGAATGAAATCGAAAATAAGAGAAAGATTGGTGTCGGTAACTTTGGATTATATATATATATATATATATAAATTGTATATATAGGAATGATGATAGGGTCAAAGAACCCAACAAGGAAACTCAGGAAAATGCCATTTTCCATGTTTTCTTCATCAATCAAAATTGAGAACAATATTGAACGAGAAGAGTGAGAATAACTTCAACTGTCAGTTAGCAAATGATGAATTATGGGTCTGGAGCTCTGGTAGTCTTGGGCTTTTGATGTTGGGCCGCACCCCACTGCAGGGAAAGGTTCCGTTTCTTGGAACTAACAAAAAAAAATACTTTTTTTTTTTTTCATTTCTCGATCAATATTACACGAATTTCCCTTTCTTGAGTCTTGATTAGTATGATATAAATTTTAGTTTTCTTATCTAAATAACCTAATGCCAATGCAATATTTAACACAAAAATTAGTCAAAATATTATATTTGACATTACCATTTTTACTCCGATGCATTTATGTCATTTTAAATATCATAATCTTATTTTATTATTTTCTATTATAAAGTTCAATAAAAGATATATGAAAGTAATTAATGCTGACGACTGACTGAAGTTCAAAAATACTCTATTTTTTTTTTTAACGTTCATTTTTATTCTTCATCTATTTCAATAAACAGAGAGTTTTTGCCTTGTTTTTTTTTTTTTTTTTTTTTTCATTCTTTTGGATTGATACAGATAATGAGAAAAGTGTTGAATGAAATACTAGAAGGACAGCACGATGAATCTTCATCTGATGAAGATGAAAGAAGAAAAGTGGTTCAACTTGCAGCATCAAAGTTTCACACAATTGAAGCTAAAAAAGCATACTGGTTCTTCAATTGGTTGTCAGTATATTTTCCATGATAGAGTTTCCGGCAACGAGCGACTATTTACAGATTATTTTTCTGAAAGTCCGATTAATCCTTCCAACATCTTTCGAAGAAGATTTCGAATGAATCGCTCTTTGTTCTTTCGTATATTAACTTCAATACAAGTTTATTATTACAGCTACTTTGTTTAGAAAAATGATGATGGATTGAGTATAGCTGGGCTATCTAGTTTACAAAAGATGACGGCAACAAGTCGGTTACTCGCATATGGAATGCTTGCTGATTATGTGGATGAGTATGTAACAATTGGAGAAAGCACAACAATTGAGTCTTTAAAAAGATTTTTGTCAAGCAGTTATTGGCACTTTTGAAGAAGAATATTTGAGATCTCCAACTGAGATATATAGATGTTTTAAGATTTCTAAAGGAAGGGAAGAAACGTGGGTTTACTGAAATATTAGGACCTTTGGATTATATGTATTATTGGGTATGGAAGAATTGTCCAAGTGCATGGCATGGACAATATACTGGGCATGCTCATAAACTCACAATTATAGTTGAGGCAGTGATTTCATATGATTTATATATGGATATGACATGCTTTTTTTGGAATGCCTAGGTCTCACAATGATATCAATGCTCTTGAAAGATGTCATCTATTTCCTGAACTTGCTGAAGGTCGTGCCCCACTTGCCAACTATACAATAAATCGTCACAACTACAATATAGGATATTATCTTGCTGATGACATGTATCCAAAATGGGCAACACTTGTCCAATCAATTTCCCAACCTCAAGGATTTAAGAAGAAGTTATATGCAACCATGCAATAAGAAGCATGTAGAAAGCATGTGGAAAGGGCATTTGGAGTACTCCAAGCATCATTTGCTATTGTTCGAGGCCCAGCACGATTTTGGAATCAAAAGGATCTTGCTTGCATTATGAAAACTTGTATTATTTTGCATAATATGATCATTGAAGATGAGCGTAATTAATTTCTAGATCATGACTACGATACGGCAGATACGCCTTCAATTCAAATGTTACATGAGTGAATACTTTGCTTGACTGAGTTTATTGCTCGTCACAAAATGATTCAATCACCAATCGATTCATTACACACTTTGCAATGATCTTATTGAACATTTGTGGGCACATCATGGAGAAAGTATTGAGTGATTGTATTTTCTTTTAACATGTTACATGAATGTTTATGAAACAGTGCAGATTTTTCATACACTTGAATAATTATGTAAGTAAATCTTTGAAAATGAAAACTTAATTTTAATAATGTTCAAGCTGAATGTTCACATACAGTGCCTATCTATAAGAGGCTTGAACAATTATGTAAGCAAAAACTAGAAAATGAAAGTTGAATTAAGCCTATGGATATGAACTTGTGGGAACACAATCTTCTGAGCTTGATGAACGCATTAATCTAGCATAAACTTCAGCTTTGCGGAGCTCATAATAGGCTTTTGTTTGAGGATCCATACTGGAGGCGTCCATCATCATAATTTTATCATCTTTTTTCCTTTTGTTCTCTTTCATTTTTCTCCAGCATCAATTTTAATTCTACTTCTACCTTCTTTGCTTCAACCTCTGCCTTCCTTCGCTCCCTTTCATTTGTCTCTTCCAAGATTTGTAGTTTTCTTTCTTCAGCAAGAGCTTTGCGTTTTTTGTCTCACATGCTTGTTTGTTAAATTCAGAAAATAAATCACAAAAATATACATTTGAAGTATCCTCTATCTTGCTTTTCTTTCGTGATTCTTTTTCAGCTTTCTTCCCTCTAGGCCTTCAACATTTAGGTCACCAATATCATCTTCAACTGGATCATGATGGGAGCTTAGAGAAATTGGAGTTTTAGAAACTTCTGAAGGGGAACAAGGGCTGGGAGAGTTATTGGAAGAAGTTCGTTTCTTTTGAATGATTGAATCTTGCCACTTTACACTATGTTGCAAGATTTCCCAACAATGATCAAATGTAATTTTTTTTTTCCTTAATCTCACTATACAACAGTTTTGCTTGAAGAATCTGGACATAGTTTACAAAATTAGTCATTTGCAAATAATATTATGACTTAAGGAATGTATGAGGCAAAGCCAAAAGTAAGTACTAGCTACAAAGAACACCAACACAAACAAAAGGGAAAACAAGACAAAAACAAGGATAAGCTATAGAGCATAGGTTGAAATAGAAGATATAGAAATTTTGAGAGAATAAAAAATGGAAAAACTAATATCATCTTCTCAACTTCAGTCAACTATAAAATACATCAACACAACAAGAGGAAAAAAAAAAAAAAAGAAGAAGCAGGGGGGTGCAAAAAAACGAGAACATGCTATAGATTTTAGGTTGAAACAGAGTAGTGGAGAAATTTAAGAGATCAAATAATGAAAAAAAAAATCTGACCTTATCAGCTTCAATCACCTATAAAGAACACCCACACAACCAAAGTGTTAAAAAAAAAAAAAAAGGACAAGCTACAGAGTATAGATTGGAAAAGAGTAATGAAAATTTTGAATTTAAAGAATGAAAAAATGAGTCTCATCTTATTTGCTTCGGTCACTCCACTTTGTTATATATTTTCTATTTGACTGAGATACCCACGAAATTTATTACAATTTTTCATGATTGTTCCCGAGATTGAATAAAAACTTGTGTTCATGCACCTTCATCATTTACTTGGTTCATATAATTCTCAAAAACTCGGTCCCAAAAGTTATTGGATGTTTGAAAATTGTCGAGTATGGGATCTTGGGTGATGCTCAACCAAGCATTAATAATGGATATACATCTTGTTTATTGGTAAATGACTTCCCACGTTTTACTTAGTTTTGTGATTCTTCCACATTTTTCTTCGTTGTTGGTAACGGAGGAGAGAGTATATGAAAGAGAAGAGAGTATGTAGTACGCATACAGCAACTTTGTCTTTCCAATTATCAAGAACTTTTTGAAATTTTAAAATATTAAATGTTGAAAACTGAGTAGCCCATTTTTTGTGCCAAAATTTTGGCATTGGCTATGTCTTGTGGTATATTTGCCACAATATTTACCAGATGACAAATTTAGCATCAAATATAGCATTACATTGGAGAACACCATTTTTGCCAAAATGTCAAATTTGACCATAGGCACAACAAATTGACATTGTATTGGAGTGTTTGATTTATATCATATTGATCTAGTGTCAAATTTTTGTGTCATTATAATGTGTCATGTTAATGTAATGGTCTTTAAATTTGTGTCATACATGTATATTTTCCATTTAAAAAAAGGTTATCTACGTAAATGTTCAAACTAGATACTGATTTAAAAATGTCCATTTTTTCTTTCCTTTGATGAAATGTCTAAGTTGATATGTATAAATAGCACATTGTCCTTTCATAAAAGAATTGCAAATAAACCAAAAAAAAAATCTAAAAAAGGGTAGAAAAAATCTCCCAAAAAACAAATCACGCTAAGCAAATCTTTTATATAAAGAAAAAAAAAAAGACCATTTTATTTGATATATTATAAATAAAAAAAATATCACAATAGATGTAGGTTGTATGATATGTAAAAAACAATCGTTATAATAAATAATTGGTCATTAAGATAAATATTATAATAAATATATAAAACAAATTATAAAATTATTGTAAAGATATAGAAACCAAGCCCCCGTGATTTTAATTGGGATAGTTGATTTTAAATTTTGAGTTGATTAGGTAGGTTAAAACTTTGTCCAACTCATCCAAATTTATTTGGTTGGTTTGAAAAGTCCAAAAAAAATTCACTCAATCCACCCGATATTTATTCTTTCTTTTATCCCCTCAAAAAAGAAGCTCAATACATTAAGACCTAATTTGCAATTTCATGGGTTGCTTTTTTTTTTTTTTTTTGGCTCAATAATTTCATGGGTTGCTTTACTACAAATTCGAGAAATCCAAGAAACATTGCAAGATAGAAAAGCTGCCGTTGTTGGCAAGCTACCACAAGAAGTTTGGTTTTTTGGACACCCTGATTGTTTTGTTAATTTGTATTGTTTGTTTGTTTTTTTGTTTTTTTGTTTTTTGTTTTTTGTTTTTTTTTTTTTTGGGGGTTCTTCAATTACATCTCCCTTTCGTTTGCTCCCGCCGTTAGCAGAGGAGGTAGAGGAGTCATGACACGACGTTTGGGGATTTGTGGGAGGGTTCTCGTGTATTTGACTCTTGGAGAAGAAGAAGATTTAGTCTGTTTTTATTTTCATTTAAATTGCTTATTTAGTTTTAAACTTTTAAATTTATACAACTTTTGTGATGTCCTAGAAATTCATAAGCCTTATTCATGAATTATTATTGTGGATTTCGTTCATTAATATACTTCTAATGAATTATGTTAATGGATGTCAAATTTCATACTCATGAATGATTGCGTATGTATCATCGGTGTGATGATGTCGATGATATAACAAAGTCAAGTTCTCTATTTAAATGAGAAATTTTAATTTCATAAATGATGAATTGAACGACATATAAATTTGTGCGAAAAATTTATTATGTCGCATTAGGGGGATAATGATAATTTTTAGGAAGAACCCCGGTTTTTATTAATCGGTCGATTTAATGATCTTAGTATTTATTTTGATCATATCAATAGTCAAGCTTTGAGAGCATGATTGGGAATTAATGTGTTACATGGATAGAAGATGAAATTAATAGTGTTTACTCTTAGGAAATCCAAAGGTGGAAAATTGATCAAAATTTATACTTGATTTGAAATCAATGGTGTAGATTTAATGCTAGAGAATCCTAGGCAAATCAATGGTCAAATTTTGGATGTTAAGTGGCCAATAAGAACTTAGGATAAGGATTAGTGTGTTGGAAGATCTAATGGATGAGAATGAAGATGACAACCTTGGATCAATGGTGGAAATTGAAAGAAAGAAAAACAAAATAAAAATGAGAAATGCTTGGGAGGATCCGGATTTTTGGTTCAAGAAACAAGAAGAAAGTTGAACAAATGAAGAAAAGAAGGAAGTGTTGCATGCATGCAACCTTGTGTAAGAAAAGGGCATGGTTTATTTAGGCAAGTTGACCTTAGGAAATGACAAGTGAAAGTGACCATTCCTCTCCACTTTGTTGAACCAAATTTCACCCCAAAAACCCCTCCCAAAAGTGGCGTCCATGAAGGGCTGTTTCCGCCAAAAATTCCCAATTTCACCCCTCAAAATACAGCTCCCCTTAGGGTAAAAGTTAGCTGAAAATAAACCCATAATACCTCATTTTGTTCTCACACAAATTAAACTCACAAACCCTATCTCTCTAACCACCACCAAGCTCAAAACAAAAGAAGAACCACCAACACCATTCTCTACCTCCAACACACCTCTAACACCCTCCTCCATCCATATTCAAGCTCTAAGAAACCCCGTCTCTAAGATCGAAGAAGTGTAAGACGGAGTTAGAGGACGTTTTACTAGAGGTAACCTAGTGGTATTCTTTGTGTTTTTAGTCATTTTTGGAGAACTAAAGCATGATGTTTAGTTATGGTCTTAATATTAGACTTTTTCTTACCTAGGAAAAGTTTTGTGAAGAACTTAGAAGGTTCGAGATCTTAAAGGAACCCCGGAGCATTTCGGTAAGTTCTAAGAACCTTGTTAGATTTTGTGGAAGTTATGATGATATGACATGCATTAGAAACTTTGGTATGAAAAATAAATTATATGTTAATATTCTACAGAAGATAAGCTTCATGTTAGGCTTTGGAATCACTTGATTTGCGTTTATATGTCTAAAGTTATGTGCCCTTGAAGTTTTGACACAAAACTAGAGAGAAAATGAACATCCGAGACACAACATAGCCACGGGTTTATTGTACTCCGAACCATTTAGACTCAAAATTTTGGATTATAAGTTATAGATCTAAAAACTATATTCTTTAAGCTTTCCAAAAAGGTATCTTACGCCTTGAGCGGATAAATATGCAATTTTTGACGAATTTTACAAGTTTGGGCTTCCAACTGAAAATCCTTGCTGGAATCCTGTACTAGCCACGGGTTTTGTACTTTTTGTGTTAGTAAACCTTAACGTATTATAAAACTGTTCTCATCATATAAAATAGAAATTATAAGCTTTCCAATGACATATCTTTTGTCTTATTTGGACATGTAAGTGAATTGTTATGATTTTTCTTATCTTACCTATGAATCTGGATTTGTGGTTCAAATGTGAAACCAATAGTAACAAAACCTAAGTTGATGACATAAATCATTCAAGTAATAAAGGAATGACTTTACCACTGTAAAATAGACATCTTAAGCTTCAAAATAAGATATCATGTGCTTAAAACGGATAAGTACATTAATTTTAACAAATCCCTTAAAATGAAGTATAATCTGGTAATATGGGATTTTACCATAAAATACTTGGGAAAAAACGTCCACATTGATGTTTGAAATACTTAAAACCTTGGAAAACAAGTTAAAAAGACAGAAACTAGATGTTTCAAGCTTTCCAACAAATCATCAAGTGTCCAAAACGGAATTATATTCAAGTCTAAATAAATCTTATAAATTAAAATCCTACATCGATAAAACGATTAAACATTAAAATGTGACATAATGGTAAGTCATAACATATGAATATATTTAGTTATGAAATGAGTTGATTTTTAGGTGTATGATCTAATAATGTGAAAACCCTAACTTTATAAAATTAAATCACAAGTTTTAAATGGGCCAAGATAAAGTATACTAGATGGTTACCGAGCATATACCAAGAGATTACCTTAGCCCAACTAGATGAACATAACTTAGGGGTTGGACTAGCCCAATAATAAAATAGACGTATACCCATAGGTGACTCCTTGTCATCTTGATTAATTAATTAATTAATTAATACATAATTAAATGTAATTAATAAAATAATTAATTAATTAATAACTAATTAATTAATTATAAGAGTTAGCATATAATAATCAAGATTTTTATATTGAATAACTACATAATTATAATACATGATTAATTATAGATTAATTAATCATTAACCATTGATGTAATAATCAAAAAATAATAATAGATGATTAAGATTAACCAAACATTAATTATTAGATTAATCAAATTATTAATTATTACTAGTAGAATTAATAATTATTAATTATTATATGGGAAAGAATATTTAAGTAACATAATTAAATTATTAACAAGATAATTATTAATAAGTCAATTAAAATTATATAATTTAATTATAATTAGTCAATTAAATAAAATAATAATTAATTATTACTTAATTAATTAGTTAACCAATTAATTAATCAATTGATTAATTAATTAATCAAAATAATTAATTAAATAATAATTAGTAGAAATTTATTTTAACACTTAATAATTAATTAAAAATTAAAAATTGTTAAGGTTAAGTATAATATAAGTAAATTAAGTTTATAAAGTGAGTAAAGTAATATTACTATAATTCTATCTAATAATGAGATATTGTTTAAATCAGGACAATTTCTCAAATCGGTATAGTAGGAGATACAACTCCGGAAGCTTAAGTACATAAGACAAGTAAATACAAACCTCACCTACAGCATAGAATAAAATGTTTTTCTTTGTTGATGCTCTACGTTTGCTATGACTTGACCTGATGATGTGATGAATATATGAGTTATGCGTATTGCTTTGATTAAGTATTTGATGTGCATAAATTCCTCTTGCACTGACATGATCGGCATGCCTCACATATATTTATGCCATAATGATAGATATATAGTGACATATAAATCTACATATTGTCACGATTAATAAGAATGAGGCAAATAAATATAGGATTAAGTGTCGTACCAACCTCCAATTAGTGAGAGGATATGATAAGAACGAAAGTTATAAAATATGACCTTGGTGGCTGTTGGAGGGTCGCTCCCTTAACTCCCCATTGGTTGCGCGCATATGGGTACGACATAGGGGCCCTTAAGTAGACAAGATATATAAATAATAAAGCATAATGGAATACATATAGTTCATATGCATTCTTGGACATTCTTGATATTACATGTGATAATATGATTTTATAAAAAAATGATTTATGAGATATTGTTTGTACTTGCTGAGCGAAAGCTCATCATTATGTGTTCGTGCTGTAGGTAACGCGGGTAAGCGGCCCGTTACTTAGATGTTATGGATTGGCAAAGCTGTGCGGAGGCGATGAAGGATGGGAGTGGGATACCACCATGAATTAAATTTCCGCATTTAGATTTCGTAAACTATGTTGTATCGACTATATTTATAATTATGTTCCAATGTTTTGGTACTACTAAACTAGTATAAGTATTTTACAAAAAAAGACTTTAGACTCTCTTTTTATAAATTATATGAAGTTATAACTTTTTAAATATCATCTAGGTACGATTTTAAATTGGATAATTAGTTGTTAAAAGTTTTCAATTTCCTTCGTTAAAATTTTAGTAATCCTAACTTTCGTAGTCCGAATAAAAAAAAATTACTGTGTTTTCTGAATTAAATATAAATGAGTGTTTAAGATTAAATTGAATAAGAATAAGTAAGCTAGTTAACGGTTCGAAAAGTCGGGTCGTTACAACTTTAGTCTCTTTTTTTTTTCTTCATAATTTGAATGATCCTAAATTATAAAAAAAAAATTAATTACATTAATTATTTCCGTTAATTTTTGAATAAAATCCGTTAGCGAGTGTCAATTTCAAATCAAAATTATTATAGTAACCCACATGTACATATAATCATATAATTAGAGAATTTTTTAAATTAATGTGATGAAAAATGAAGCATTTAATTTAGGGAGGAGGGAATAGACCAAAAACCTCTATTATTTAAAACAAATAACAAAAAACTTTTTTATTGATGATAAATAACATATTCACAGTAAATAATGTATTTGTAAAGTATTATTCATGATAAAATTATAATAAAAATATTATTTTAAATAATATATTTGTGATAAATAATTTATTTACGTGGTATATTTAAGATAAAATTACCTTAAAAAGTTTCGTAAATAAATAATTTATCATAAATATGCTATTTAACTGAAACATTTTTAAAATATTTTATTTACTTTATGTATTTTTTAAAAATGATTTATCATAAATATGCTATTTAACTGAAACATTTTTAAAATATGTTATTTACTTTATGTATTTTTAAAAAATGACTGATTCGATGTAATTAAGAAGTCCATCCTCCTTTATAAGAAAATCGGAGAATTAAAAAAAATCTTTAGTTATGTGTATATGATGGTTACTATTGTAATTTGGATAAAAAATTGATAACTACTAATTGATTCTATCTAAAAATTAATGAATAATACTATGATAGCAATGTTTTTAATATTTTAGGAAACTCAAATACAAAAAAAAAAAAAAGTATGATGTAAATTTGCACAAACTTAAAAAATTAAAAAATCAACCTAATAACTTATCATTTATCATCATCATTATTATCATTTTTAAGTTGTAATCAATGTAAATTACATTTTGGAAATAAGAATGAAGATGAATAGGTAAAAAAGTAATCATGCAGTGTATAGTTTAGTCCCCATTTGGAACAACTCCAGACAAAGTTTTCTTACTCAATTTTAAAACATTCAAATTTACATCTTATTTTCTTTTTTAAGAAACTCAAATTTTAAAAGTTCATAATTTTCTTATTTAAAATCAAAATGAGATTTTTTTCCCTCAACTCGCAAAAAAAAAAAATAAATAAAATAAAATAAAATAAACTAAAAATAAAAAACAATGAAATGAACAAAATGAGATTTATATTGTATATTTTTTTGAACATATTTCAAATTTTATATATTATTTTTTATATCACAATTTATTCATAATTCACATCTGGTCAAATATACATTTTAAAATCAAACTAGAGAACTTCGTGTACAATTGTCACCTAAATGATCCCTTAGCAATATTTATGTGACACATATTTAAATCTTCTGTATAATTTTTGATGTCGTAAATAATAATTTTATGTCATATCATTTTTAAAAAAATTTAAATATTTTATAACTGATTTTTATATCATAAAATCTAACTTTAATCAATGTTGTGTGAAGTCTAACATATTATTTAGGTTAAAAACCCCAACCGCTCGAGTGCTTTTGTTAGCGGAATTTTTTAAATTAATTCTTAAGCTAAATATATGTTAACTTTAAGTATTTTCCCTATTTTAAAATGGGTGGTTTGAAATGTCACTCACCGGAAATACTCTTTAATGACAAGGCCCCCGGCGTTAAAAAATAGTGGATGGTAAAAAGCCCAGACCACAAAAAGAGTTTTGTCTGTCTCACCAATTCAAATACTGCAACTAAATTCTAATAATAATTTAAAAAAAAAATATAAACTCGTCCATTGAATATGTAAAAATCGAAAATCAAATCAAAAAAACATTCTAAATTCTGAATTTAACATGAGATCGAGATGGTAAGGCCCTCTGGGAAGCACACATCCGCGACTGCGAAGCTTTTTCTGTTCTGCTTTGCTCTTTTGGCTTTCGCTCTCATCGCAGACTTCTTCTGGGCTTCTTCTTCTTCTTCTTCTCCCTCTTCTTCGACTTGGGTCTTTCACGATAAACCCCAGACTTCCTTGCCTTTTCCCAACCACCCTCCAAAACCCACCACACAAGTAAGTTGTTTATTTATTTTATTCTGAATTTTGTTGAGAATTCTTAACTGGGTCTTGTTTGTTTCTTGAGAAAAAAAATCCTTTTCTTAATTGCTTTTTCCATTTATATTGAAGCTCCTTGCTTAGTTTCTGAGAAACTGTTTTACATTAAGTTTGGACATTTGGGATCTATCTTAGTTTATCTTGGGATTTAAGTTTTAACGCACTATGTAGATAGTATATGCTTTGAGCTTAATTGCTTCAGATTGGTTGGTTGAATTCGGTTTTGATTTTTTAGAACCCGATGGGTTTCTGATATGTAGTTTATAGGCCTTAATTGGTATGTTAATGGTGGAAGATGCTGGCTGTTAATTGAGTCTGTATGATAGCTAATCAACAATTCATATTGCTTATAGGAAAAAGTTCTGAGTCATAAGAATGCGTCCCTTTCTGGTAGAGTTTTGTCCGCAACTTTTGCAGATCTGCCCGCACCCGAGTTAAAATGGGAAATGATGGCTCCTGCGCCCGTCCCTCGTCTTGATGGGGCTGCAATTCAGATAAAAGATCTTCTCTTTGTGTTTGCAGGATATGGCACTATTGATCTTGTGAGAACCTTGTCCTTCTTTGTTGAGTGCTTTACTCTATTAGCTTGCCTTTACATTCACAATTTGCCTGGTTGCTTTAGTTATGATCTGCGTTGTAGCTCTGGATATCATGTTTGATGTCCAAACATTTTCTTGCAACCATGTGCTGGTTTTCTGTCTAAGATTTTGATAGTGCAAACATTTTTTGAAGAGAAAATCAGCAAATCAATATCGAATAGATATTATGGGATTTTTGGCTATTCAAGTATGATAATAAATAACGGACAAGGACTTAACTGCAGTGTTCATATCGACTACTGTTGTTAGGCCAGAATAGCATTTAGGTATTTTCTTGTTCTCTGCATTTTTGTTGCCATATATATGCTCTTATCATCTCTATCTGCTCTATCTGTTGATATGAAATAGGTGCATTCTCATGTGGACATCTACAATTTCACGGACAACATGTGGGGAGGAAGGTTTGATATGCCTAAAGAAATGGCGCATTCACATCTAGGAATGGTAACAGATGGGAGGTACATTTATGTTGTAACAGGACAATATGGTCCACAGTGTAGAGGGCCCACAGCTCATACATTCGTGCTTGATACAAAGACAAAGAAGTGGAGTGACTTGCCACATTTACCGTTTCCTAGGTGCGTGCTTTATCAAGATTTCGCGTTATACCAAGAACCTTGAGCATATTTTCATTGTAGCAGAACTTTGTTTATGAAGTGAAAAGGTTTAGGAATTAAAAACAGTTTAAGAGGGTTGAAAGTATTTCAAAGCAAAATGAACAACTAAACCTGAACTTATGCTTCCGTTCTGTTAAGTGCTATTGTCTTATAATATGCTATAATGATTGATGGCATTGTGGATTTTATATTGTTGATATGGGATGCCTTCATTCATTTTACTCGTGGAAAGAAATCCTATATCTCTATGTGCTTCATGGCATCAAAGATTTCAAATGATATGCTAGTGTAGATATAACTTTGGTTTCTTCTTACACAGCTTGATTAATTTACCGATGAGTGGGTTGGGTACATTAGTAGGAGAAAAATTGTCCCATTTGATTATGTTAAATTTCCTGAGGTTTACCATTATAATATATTTTTGAAAAGAAACAAGAATTTATAAAAAAAATCAAACAATGTGTGCAAACAAAATAGACAGAGATTTCATCACTCAATACCATTTAAAGCTACAAAATAGTGTACACATTGTGTGACATTAGAAATAGTACAATTAGACTGCGCTGTACACAAATCATTAAAGGTATTGGGAAGTGCCTTGTTTTCTCCACCTTTACTCAGATCAACATGTTATTTTCCTTTGTCAAATGCTACAAGTTGCATTATGATTATTCTAGCTCCTGGAGCCATTGTTTAATGATAATTCTTTATTAATTTATCTAGTGTCATTGATTAAAAAGCTTTACTAAGCTAGTAAGCCTATCAGTTTGATATTGAATGTAGGTTTATGGTGATGCTTCAATGAAAACTTTTTAGTTACCATCCTTGGTTTTGCTTGATATAAGGATAGGTTGGTAATTATATTTAGATAAAGAGAAAATGAAAAGCAGAAAAAGCCTTTTTCTTCGGCTGTCCGATTTTGTAAGAAAATCTTTCTCGAAGGGTATTTATTATTTACTCATGGGTTCCATATGTCCTATATTGAAGTTGTATGTGGATGGCAACCGGATTTTGTCAAGCAATAAAATGCTTGTATGGTTCAGAAAATAACTCGATGCAGCCTCAATCTGTTAGTTTTTGGTTTTATGATGCTCTTGTTGTATTCATATTCTCAATCTGTTTTTGTTGAATACAGTAGTTAAAATCTGTTACATGAGTAGCTTTTGTTGAAAGATTTAATTGGCTGGTCATATGACTGATCAAACAACAAATAAATGATTTAATTGGGTTTTTGTGTTGTGTGTGTTTAATATGTTAATATTCAAAATTAATCAGTGGTTGTCATATCTAGTCTGAAATAACGGATTGGAGTTTTTTTGTACTGAGGTTGAAACTTTATGCAAAGAGTTTATACTTTTCAGGTATGCACCGGCAACTCAACTATGGAGAGGTAGACTCCATGTCATGGGAGGTAGCAAGGAAAACCGACATACTCCTGCGTTAGAGCACTGGAGTCTTGCTGTCAAGGATGGAAAAGCTTTAGAAAAGGAATGGAGGGATGAGATTCCCATTCCTCGTGGAGGACCTCATAGGTTTGTGTGAATGTGAACTGTTTCTCAGAAATAAGAATAACGTCTAGAAATCTAAACGTTTCATTTCCTTCACAGATTAACTCAACATCTTTTAAAAGTTCGGGTGGGACCGGGATCTAATTGTTTTCTCAAGAACTTGAACTATGTTCGTGTTTGATGTTTTCTTCTTTATTTCTTTTTCCTTATCATTATAATCTCCTTGGAGTCTCTTGCGTCTGATTTGCAAAGGTTTGCTAGAAATATTGAACGTATCGGAGAAAGACATAAAACAACTTGTTGTTCCGGAGATGATATGCTTTAGGAATCTAATCCTCCTTTACCCATTTCTGAAACAAGCCTTGTTGGAACTCTTTTCAAGAAAAACGTTTTTGTGGATGGTCATAGTCTATAATATCCAGACCAATTTCATTATTATTATTATTATTATTTTTCTTTTAAGCTATGTCGATCATGTTATGTTTTTCTCGCAGAGCTTGTGTCGTGGTTGATGATCGTCTTTATGCTATTGGTGGTCAAGAAGGTGACTTTATGGCAAAACCTGGGTCACCTATTTTCAAGTGTTCTCGAAGGAATGAGGTAAGCAGTTTGTGTGCTCCTCACTCCTTTAATTTTCTCCCTTAAAAAAAATATAATAATAATTTCTGGATCGGTTCTAACTAAATCGCTAATCTGTATTTAACCTGGACGAGAGGGCAAAGAAAAAGAAAAGGAATAGAGTTTCATGGCTGTTTTTGAACAATGGATGGATTCTCTCGTCTGAAATTTAATCCATATGCATGTATAGAAGGGTACAAGGGTGGGCGTTTTTGTTTTGTTTTTTTATTTTTTATTTTATTTTATTTTATTTTTTGTCTCAGGTTGTGTATAGTGATGTTTACATGCTGGATGATGAGATGAAGTGGAAAGTGCTACCTCCAATGCCAAAGCCAGATTCCCATATTGAATTTGCTTGGGTGATTGTCAACAATTCTATTGTCTTTGTTGGAGGCACAACCGAGAAGCATCCCGTAACCAAAAAGATGGTTTTGGTCGGAGAGATTTTTCAGTTTAACTTGAATAAACTGGTACCTTCCTCGCCTTTTCATGATTAAATAAATATGTAAGTAACATATTACATTTGTGCTGGCATACAAAAATTTCAATGAAAGGGTATGATAAATCGATGCTAAAGGGTCTCTTTTTGTCCCCTAACATGTTTCTTATTAGGTTTGATCTTTGTTGCATTTGAAAATGCGATGTTCTAGTCTTTCCATCATAGATGCTCATTTTCATGGCATGAAAAACGTCGACTATGCTTCTTAGATCTTCACTGTTATATCCAAAAAACAAAATAAGTTATTTCCTTTTTGTACTTGTTACCATAATTATATATTTTTGCAGGAGTGGTCAGTGATTGGAAAACTTCCCTTTCGAGTGAAAACCACATTGGTCGGTTTCTGGGACGGATGGTTGTATTTCACTTCGGGGCAACGAGACAAGGGACCAGATGATCCAAGTCCAAAGAAGGTTATTGGAGAAATGTGGAGAACAAAGTTAAAATTGAACTCATGATGATTTTTATTTTTTTTACCTGTTGCTTTTCTTTATTTCTAATCATTTTTTAAAATCATCCAAATCAAAACGGGTCTCTATAATATCCGATTTTATTCGCCTTCATTGATGTAATATTGTTCACCATTTATTTCCATAAAAAATCTATTTGTTGGTAGTGTTTTAGACAGTTGTGTAACGGTGATTGTAGAATGCAATTATGAGCTTGAGTTCAACAAGAATGATTTTTAAAATTTCCTTCCTTTAAAACATGGTTTTAATATTATTATTCGTTGACACTTGTTTTGTTACTCAGTACAGTATTATTATTCTTTCTAGTCTTGTAGACCTCGTATCATTCTCTTGACAATTCTCTATCTGCGTTCGTGTAGAAAGCGTAGCCACAGGTAGGGCTGGCAATTCATGTTCGCGGGTTGGGTTCGGGTCAGTTCGATTATAACACGACACAATAAGCATGAACACAAACATGACATGATTAATAAATAGGTTAGGAACCTAAACACAAACATTAACCATTTAATAAACGGGTAGCATGATACGACATGCGAGCATAATTAAACGAGTTATGATGGGTTGGCATGAACACAAACCTGTTTATGACTCATTTAACACAAAAAATCCGTTTACAGCTTATTTAACACGAAATTGATTTCTAACCCATTTAACATGAAAATTTTGGATAAAAAATCACTTAAAATTCTGAATTTAGCAACACTAGAAACTCATCATATTAATATAAAATATAAAACTAACAACTAAAATTATCAAATATCCATAATGATTAAGATAAACATACTGTTATTTTTTTTTGAGGAAGTTAAAGTTCACGATTTTCTAAGGGAGCTAGGAAAGGGTGTGCGGCTAATAAGGAAATGAGGAGAAAAGAATTAAAGTTAGGCATTTATATTCGGTTATTTTTAGGGGGTTTTTTTTTATAAATATATTGAGCGCATATATATATATATATATATATATATATGAGCTCTAAACAAGTTTAGTTGTGTTGGCCTTATATAAATGAGTTAAACGGGTTAACCAAGTTAGTCTATTTCTGGTCCGCTTATTTTGATGTTAAACATGTCGACCTAATTATTAAACGTGCGGTCCAAACCTATTTATTTTATGTTGTTTTCGTGTCGCATCATCGTGTCATGTCCGAAATTACCAGTCTTAGCCACGGGAAAAGGATACAACCTTACTAAAACTCGCTCATTCACTCATAGTAACTTTTCTATAACTCGTTCGTTCATGCATAATATCTTATGATATCTATTAATCTGTTGACTCACTCACAAATACCCGAAACTAGAGATGGAAACAAAATTTAATTGATTTTAGGAATATCGAGATTGCATACAAAAATTTGAATACTACCCTAAACCGGAAACTTTATTGATCATGCTGCTAAAATAAACTTTGATTTGAAAACAAATCTATTTTTCTCACCTGGGTTGTTTGTCTTTTTTTTTTTTTTTTTTTTTTTTTTTTTCCCTCCTTACCAAACACTGATTTGAAAACAAATCTATTTTTCTCACCTGGGTTGTATGTCTTTTTTTTTTTCCCTCACCAAACACAGATCGTTCAAGCACAAAGTTGGTCCATCAATTTATTTTGTTCCCTTTTAAACTATAAACTGTTCACTTCGAAAGCATTTTATGTTCTTTATCTTCTTCATTCAATCTAACCTTGTCAGTTCTATGAAGCATGAATAACTTCAACTAATCCGACCCGCAGTTTTTACTTGCCTTAGCATGACTTCTGCTGCCTTGAGGCATTTAACACTATAAATCACCAGTGACAACATATTATGGTATCTGAAATTGTCAAGTCACTAAAAATTCAGTCCCGGAACGAATTCCATCACGCTACTGGTCATCATTACTAATATTTTACGCATTCTAGCAAGATGGAAAGCGCAAAAAAGGCACGGATAAAGGCAAACCTAACATTTTCCATTCCTCAAGCGGTTCACAAAAACATGGACGGTCAATTACAAGCAACTTCATGTGTATCTTTCAAGAGCTAGAAAGAAAGGACGGGACCGAGAGTGGACTCTCACGCACTTGGGCTAACAAATCAGGTGAAGGACTAAATCGAAATGATCTGAATTATGTCAAACAAATTGGTAGAAAAAAATCACATGCACACAAATCTCACACAATCAAAATCCATAGGGTTCTAGGCATACTATAGACAATTGTCTGCCTTGAAGTTGGATTCGGATTCAGGGCACAAATGATATATCTTTGAAGTATTCATGCTCAAGAGCACTCCTGGCTGTGATTCTCTTGCTCGGATCCAAGCAGAGCATTTTCTGACACAAGGAAATAAAAAAAAAAAAAAAAAGAAAAAAAAGAAAGAAAGGAAAAAAACACTTAGGACAATTGATAAACAAATTGGTAGTAGATGGTCTGCGTTATGTGCGGCATTTAGCATAAACATTGTGGTAACGAAAGCAAAAATGATCTTACAGAGAGCAGGTCAAGACCAGCTGATTCAAGATTTGGAACAACAGTTGCCAAGTCCTGCGAAGTTAAGGGTATGTGTTTTAAGATATTCAGCAATATATGTCCTTTGGATTTCTTTAAGAATTAATGGCAAAGTAAACGTGAGGAATAAGAAAAATTACCTTAGCAGGCCACTTAGGGAAGGCGGATTTAAAATCAGGCAAAGAACTCACTCCCGGCCACGTATCCTCATTTGGGGTGCCCAAGATTCTTCACCAAGAAAACAACCCTGTGAGGATGTTACATGCAATTTGGAAACTTTTGCAACTATTTCTTTCTACAGGTCTATTCGGAACTGGAACTGGAAGTTTTGGCATCATTTTCAAGAAATTTCTAGATGAACACGAATTTCATTCGTGAATAGATATCTCAGTTTTTTATCTAGAAGTTATAACCATATAAATGCAAGTGAAACTTAGACGAAGAACATTTAATTTCCACCATATCAGAAGATTCTTCTTTTCACTTTTTTACAGATTAGGACTTCATTAAATAGTTTGTTCTTACAAAATGAGAAGGGAAGAAGTCCAAACATTAAGGTTGTACATAATATGGCTTGTCCAACAATATCGAAAAATCTTGTCCATAACAATAGACTCGTCAGTGTTGATTGTTGTACTTTCAAGCATGACCTTTATAAAAGGTTTATAAGAACGGGTTTTCCTAATCCTAATGCTAATGTTGGATCCTGCATTCCAATAGAAAGAAGAAAAAGAAAAACAAGAAGGGCGAAGCAAAATACTTGGCTGGAAATATGTATACACCTGAATATCCTGAACAACTCATCAATTTCCGAGTCTCCAGGAAATAATGGTCGTTGATTCACCATCTCAGCAAATATACAACCCACTGACCACACATCGACCGGGGTGGAGTAATGACGGGATCCAAGCAATATTTCTGGTGCTCTGTACCAAAGGGTCACCACCTAGATAGAGTCACCAAACAATTATTATTAACCTAAGCCTGGTAATGTTTTGTAGACTGAAGAAGTCTCAGTAAAAGAAAGCTTTCTCAAACAAAAGGCATTAGAAACAACATTATACCATTAAAAAAATCCCTGCCAATTTTACCTAGAACCAATAAATTCCATGAGTAACCAATCGTCTCTATATCCTCATTGCTATATAGGAAGGTGCTGCCTAAGATTCCACCCCTGGAAGAATACAATTACATTTACTGTGTACCTCCCCTTGTTTGAAAGAACCATAAATGATTAAGCTCGCAAGTTGAGCTCAGGAATACCACCTGCATTGAAATTACACCAGCCGCCTAGATTCTTTTTCTAATGCAATACGTAGCCAAGTCATAGGAAAAAACTGCACGCCCTAGATTCAAGTTGTTTTACTGCTATTTTTGGATGATTTTAGGGTGAAGAACATTGATCATATAGAATTTTAGATGCCAAATTCAATAATCAGCTATTGGGAAAGAACTAACAATAGAAGACGAAAGTTAAAATCATGAAGTATTAATACCTCATGAGTGAAGGTCCGGACAGGAATACCAAATGCTCTTGCCAATCCAAAATCTGCAAGCTTTAGTGCATTGGTGCGACGATCTATCAATAGATTCTGAGGCTTGAGATCTCGGTGAAGAACTCTATGAGAATGACAATAAGCAATGCCACGGAGAATTTGATAAAGAAACATCTGGAGAAATACAATAACCATAAGAAATTCATTTTCCAATAGTCCTACTTCATCAACAAAATTAATTAAAGAACAAACAATTGACTCATTCTAGCATAGAGTACCATAACCTTAATATAAGCTACAAAGAAAACTTAAGCATCAACCTACATTAAGGCATGAGACATTAAAACCTGAAAATAAGCTTACAAACTGAAAACTAAGACCGAGATCAAGGGAAAATAACAGAAAAATAAGGGTGGCAAATAAGCATGCTTCGGATATTTTACTGTGGAACAATGAAAATTGATTGATTTATTTATTTATTTTGTAATGAAAATTGTTTTTATTTTAGTTTTTGTTTTTGTTTTGTGACAACACGTCGTTATACAATGAAACTTCATTTGAAGTTGTCCATAAAGATTAAATCATACAATCTTGATATAGTCCCTGTAACATCATCAAAATTAGAAAAGTAAGATATCAAGAAATAACCGGCCACTTATATGAATAGTGCTCATTTTGGAGTCTGGAAAACAAATCAGAAGCATGTAATGCAAGAGATGCCAAAAGGAAAAGGAAAAACTAACTTTTATCTGGTGTAGATCCTTTGCGAATTCTGGAGAAGAATCCATGTGCTTCTTCAGATCCAAGTCCAGGTACTCAAAAACCAAATACAAGCGCTTCTCACTGTGCACTACATCCTGTAACCTGTCAAGGAAATACACATCATATTTTGTTACAACTCTCTCTCTCTCTCTCTGCAACAAAATAATGTAGAAATTCAAAATTGTTCTGAACTAAATTGATTTCTATGTTGGTAATTTTATGCCATAATTACATTCTTCATCAAAGAATGTGCAGAGCATTCATGCCATATTGGATTCCCAATCTAAGCAGTTACTTGTTCAGACATTGTTTGGATCCTGCCCTTCTTTAGTTCTTTACTTGTTCAACTTAGAAAAACGAATGGGCCTAAAGTCTTAATCATTAATAACACATCACAAAGTCACAAGAAAGCTCAAAGAAAAAATTAAAGAAAAATAATTAATGCAAATGCTGAAAAATAGATCGACAAAAATATTTGGAAAGGTTCTACCTAAGGTTTATATGCTGAAACCATTAAGAAAGTTGGAAAGTGATTTAGGCCAAACAAGTGAAAAACAAATAAACAAAAAAAAAAAAAAAAAAAAAAAAGAAGAAGCAACTCTTTAAGTACAACTTATGGCTCCCAAACAAATTCATTTTCAATCCTCGATAAGCAAACTGTCAAGTTAGTACCATAATTCATAAGAAATCTTGTGGACAACAAAGGTGTTTGTCCCAACCATTTTTTGCTACCCTTTCTGTTCTCGTAATAATCCAAACGTATTTCTTCCGGATGCAAATCAGAAATCTCATAGACTGAAATCTCTATCTCCGATCACTTTTTTTAGACAAGCAGCACCAACACTAGACACTTGATATCTTCTAACATGTAATACAAAAAACTTCTTAATTCATACCATATAAGCTAACCTAGTAAAAGAATGTAGCAAATTAAATTTCATACCTAACAATGTTTCCATGCTGCATTTCCTTCAAGAGGGAAATTTCCCGTATAGCTGTACTTGGCACACCCTCATCTTCCTGCTCCAAACGGATCTTCTTCAAAGCAATTGTCTCATTAGTTACACGGTCGCGAGCCTTGTAAACCACACCGTAGGTTCCTTCACCAATCTTCTCAACTTTTTCATACTAAGACATCAACAAACATCGATAATTAGAGCAAAAAAACAAAGGATATATGTTGAAATTGGAGAGAGAGAAAGATAAAGATCCACTACTAACCTGGTCCATCGTCAAGCTGAAATAGCCTCTACAGAGTGTGTTAAGTTGTAAAACCTAAAAGACGGAAACCAATCAGTACATATAATAGGTGTGCACTTTTTGTTTTCAGTGCTGATGTGAAGGAACTTATTTCTTGTAAATAATAAGATTGGAACTTGATATGAACCAACAAAACCCCTCATTTTACTACGTAGGCAAGATTCAATAGTGGTTTCTTTTTCAGGGAATACCAAACACTGAATTCACCTCACTACAATCCGGTCACAATTACGAATCTCATTTACCGTCAAATGCCCCTAAATCAAGTTTAGTGTCTCCGGATCTCTTAAAGACTTCGGGTCTTTCCCTATGGTTCATTAAAATATGCAATTTCCAATAAACATGAACAAACCAAAGAAATTTCCACAATCTCTTGGCCAATTCAATCCATTTCGAGACGGATTCCAACCAATGGAATTACATGCCAGTTTCTGAAAATTACATCGGAACCAATCCATCTGGTTCTAGAGAGAGAAAATCCAATCCAATTTGTAGAGAGAGAGACAGACAGACAAATACATGTCAATTCAGTAATACAAGACCATTCTGTGCTAAATTTTGCATTTCTCAAAATCTATATCTAAATATAAATTAACAAAGAATACGAAATTCTACATATCCAAGAAATTCTTTTGGAACAAAAACAGAAGTACAAAATTAAATTAAATAAAAAAAATACAGGAAAAAATTAAATTCTCACGCAGCACAAGAAATCTAAATTATTCCGTAGTGTAGTACATTGATAACCTTCAGTTTGATACACAAAATAAAATAATTAAAAATATATATTACATAAAAAGATTTTTAAAGATTTGTCGCAGTAAGAACAGAAGCAACATTCAAAGCAACAACAAATGAGAGAGAGAGAGAGTGAGAAGAGAGAGAGAGAGAGAAGTTGCCTGAGAGAGACGAGGCCGACGGTGGTCGGCCGGTGGCGGAAGGTGGCTTCAAAGCTGAATCTGATCTGAGTGGACAGCCAAGGCAAAGGCGCAGAGCGTGTAAGAGGGAGAAAGAGAGAGACTGGAAGAGAACTGTGTGCTTGGATTGCTTATTTGTCTTTAGGGTTTTATTTTCTTTTTCTTTTTTCTTTTTATCTTTTATTTTCTGATATTTTCTTTTTCATTTTTCTCATTTTTTTAATCTCTTTTTCATTTTTCTCATTTTTTTAATCTCTTTTGTTGTTGGTAGAATTTAGGTTTTATCTTTTACATTTGAGAAAATATTTTTTTCATGCAATTTATACACATGCATATTCAGTTTTTATCGTAGATAAATTATATAGCAAAATTTATTGTTAAGAGGGTTACATGAAAAATGAAATTGAGAAACATTTGATTAATTTTTTTGTTTTTTTTTTGTTTTTGTTTTTGTTTTTGTTTTTGTTTTTTTGTTTTTTTTTTTTTAAGCATTGAGAAACTTTTTTGTTAGGTAATATATTAATTTGAGGTATTTCAAAATTATAGTTGAGAGAGTCAGAAAGAAAAGAAATTTATTTTTTTTTTAGGAAAGCAAAGAAAATATACTTGCGTCACCTATCAAGTGAAAGAATCAATTGGCATTCTCACATTAAATTTAACAATTTGATTATTAATTTGCTTAACTTATTTATCTATATTTGAACCAAATTTAAAAAAAAAAAAAAAAAAAAAACTTATTTATCACACACAAATTTAACAAATCAAAGTCAATTTCAGGTCAATGGCGTTAGGCTAAGCCAATGCCAATGCTAATCAAGTTTGGTTCGAGTTGTATTGTACCTAAATTGCCTTTCTTAATTTAAATCAACATAGTTCTGTGAAGGCCTACAAATGACTATTATGTTTGTACTGCTTCTTTTTCTTTTTCTTTTTTTCTTTTTTTTTTTTTTAATTTTAAGCTTAGACTATGCTAATTTAATGTAATTGATAATTGTAACAACACCTAAACGATTTAGCCTAGTTCGGTAATAGGTATTCTTTCCTGTACTAGGGTTGTTTTCCTTTTTATTGTTTAATATATGGTACGAAGAAAAAGAAAATATATTACCAAAAAAAAAATAGAAAATGTGAATTAATAATCATTTTACTATGATTTCTTTTTCCTTTTTTTAACTTGGAGTTTTTTTTTTTTCCTTTCTTATACTTGGAGTACGGCTATACAAAAATCTCTTCATTTTCCTGGCAGGGGCACAAATAATTATGTGACTCATGGGGAGATCATTTTCGCCAAGCCAAGTAATAGCATAGAATAGATTGGCCGACCTCATAGAGTATAAGGTTTGTTTATTAAACTGCGTTAAATCCCAATCATAAATCTTCTTATATCTCAATCCGTTATTAATCTCTAAATCGAATCAATAAATATTGGATTTGTGATGCAATGAAAAATTAAAACAAACATATTAAAATATAATAGTAGTTCAATAATATACAATTTGTGATGCAGTAAAAAATTTGGTAGCCCTGTATGATTTAGTGGAAACATTAAGTTTGTTTTTGATTCACCAGTTGGAGATTAAATTTCTTAGTTGAAGTTAGTTGATTTTTCAAAAACTAGTTATAATTTTTGTGAACTTTTCAGAAAAAGATAAAAACTGAAATAAAAAATTACAATTTAGTTGAAATATCAAACAAAACCTAAAAGATAATATCACTCTTACATTAATTGGAAATATTTATTAATTTAGGAGTCGGTGGAATCTAAAAGGTCTTGTCTTGATAAGGGAGCACTCAAAAGTCTTTTTATATGTCTTTGGAATTTAAAAGTCTGAACGTTAGTATTTATTCGGGAGTTTTTAGTGATTATTAAGTATTTATATGTATATATATATATATATTTTTTAGTTTCTAACGTCAAATAGTTAGATGTTAATTTTGTAGTTATATGGGGTTATTGATATTTAAAGGTTCTTTTGGTTTTAATGTTAAGTCGTAAATATGTGTGAGTTTAGAGGCCTATAAATAGGCTTGTAATCTTTCAATGAAAAAGAATGAGTGAGTTGAGTTATTTAGAGTAAATCCAAATTGTTTCAGTTTTATCTCAGCACTGCACTCTTATCTCTTTGGTGGATTTCCAAGAGTGTGAACTTATCTTTTAATTCTGTATATTGAGGTGGTGTTTTTTATATCCTTAATTGGTGAATTAGTCTAAACTTATTTGTTGCCCTTTCCTATTATCTCTCATTTGTTTTCCTTACACACCTTTCATGTATCAATTTGTCACAACACAATCAAAGTCAAATATTCGGCAGTTAAACTAAATTGTAGCATTGCATAAAAACAAACGTCAATTTAATCTCAATATAAAGTGTTTATCAATCATCAATATTATTTTATATAAAACATATATATATATATATGCTCGAATTTACAGATTTCATGAATTATTGGAAGATCCTCGATCCGTAATCCAATTCGTAAATATGTAGATTTAGTAAATTTCAACCTGTTACCATTCAACTAAATGGGACTCAAGAATACAAATGAGAGAGACTGCACGAACTTGCCAGTTCATCACATTTCTCTCATTGCGACATTCAGGCCGGTACGGAGAAAAACTTGGGATTTTTTTTTTTTAAAACTTCACGCCCAACACTTGACCGCAATCATCTCGAATCACCACACATATTCCAACGTTGTTCATGTTCGTCAAGACAGCTGCATTGACGTTGATCTTCACCATCCCTGCCGGAGGTGATTGATAACCAAACACCTAGAATTCTACTCTCCTTTTCTTGAGATCCCTCTAAAAACATTGATTTTGATTATTTCATTTTAGGTCAATCTCTAGTCAATAATTACCACAAATACTTATTATAATTGTTATTATAAAAAAAGTTATTATAAATTACCATAAATAATTGTAGAATGGACTATCATAATCACTAATAATTATCCTTGAAAAAATGACCTACTACCTGTGATGTAATAGCTGGACTAAAAACGAAATAAATCTGTGGTTTGCTATTTACATAGAGAAAACTGTACACGATCTTCCCCTTAAAGCTTATTATTGATGAGCTGGGGAAGCAGGCGGAGGAACGTTTGTCTTTCCAGCTTCAAGGAAATCGGAAGCAAATTCTTCATCATTTTTTCCCAGCATGTCTTTCAAGCTACATTCAATGTTCCTTTGCTTAAGAACCCAGAATCTTGGTTTTATCTTCTTCTCCAATGAATAGCTCAAGAATCTTGGATAATCCACCACATCCCTTATTGGCTTCTCCATGGCGTTTACGAGGAAATCAAGCTTTGGTCTCAGAACCTCCTCAATGCTGTACCCGAGCAAAGGCGAGAATCTACAAACCATGAACGCAACATCTTTCTCTGACAGCCCCAAGTTCATCAAGTACCTCATCCTGCATACCAAGTCCCCCGATTAGCATTCGAAAAACAGAGAGAATTATATTCTACGCTGTACCATAACTTCTTCAAGGAACAACAATGTGCACTCACTATTGATTTAGAATCACTAACGGATGACCCACTTGCAGTTGAAAGAATTCATTATGAAATTTGATTCCAGATTTGAGAAAAAAAAAAAATGATCTTGTGCTCTGTGTAATGCATGCTGTTAAGAATATCTAAAACGTCATATAAGTTTTCGGTTACACAGACGATTTAGAGCCGATGTGATCTCAGTCATGTTACATTCAGCTGAATGAGATAGCCACAGGTTGATCATGCAAATCTCGACTACTGACGTATGTGAAGTTGTTCTTGCAAACAATCTTTTTACTTGCAGTCATTTTTCACAACAAAGGCAATCCAAATAATAGTGTCAAAGACAGAGAATTACCGAGGAAGTAGAGTTCTTTCAGGGTCGGATACCAGGAACTCGGGATATTTTTTAATAACCCGGGGAAAGTGAACTTTAGAAACACCAATAGCAGCAAGAAATTTAAGCTTCCTTGTAATAGTTCTTTCGATGCTAGTTGCAAATAGTTCTGGGCAGCGACAAAGAATACTTCCGATCGTTTCTTTGTCACATCCTAATTTTTCCAAAAGTGAAACCACCTGTACAAAAGAACCACCATGAATTGAAAATACACTCAAAAGGGGGCAGAAATAAAAAACCAATATGGTTCACAACCTGTCGTGAAAACAAAGCTGATAAAACCTAGTGGAGGAAAAACCAAATGCTTAAACAATGACAATTTAAAGAATGAAGGGGTAAGCCTTGATATACATACACACACACACACACACACACACACACTTAGCACATTCAATATTTAGGTAACTCGGAATACACTTTCAACAAGATTGTTTTGCCCACAGAAGACATTACAATTTTATACCATTTAAAACGGACAAAGTGATGAAACCACGCCCACGAATCTAGAAAGCAAGAAACTATAACACAAATGTTATGAACTTAAACAAGGAATGAGATATACGCACCTCAATAAATTCTTGTGGTTTCCGTAGCAATATCTGAGGGCTTTTACTGATAACCTGCCCCAGTTTCTTGTTTCTAACACCTAACTTTCCAATGTCCTCAACCATCAACTTTATCTTGCTAGTTGAACAACCCAATAAATGAGGCCAACTTCTGATTGCACGATCAACACTCGCTTTTGGTACCTATCAAGAAGAGCAAATTCTCATCTCAAAACATAATTGATTTTTTTAACAAGCATTCATTCAAATTGATCTACCATAAATGTCCTAGAACAAACTAAATGTAGTATGCTACCAGTTAGCTTATTTTACTACCAAGATAGAAACATTATTTTGGTTTCTTAATATCTTCCTCGAACCGAAGAACAAGCTTAGAGTCATCCAGAATCTTAGATCTATTCCAGAAGCAATTTCTAAGTAGATTAGCAATGCATACTGACTATACAAGTTACCTTGCCCAACTTATAAGCCAAGTAATATTCTTTTCGACAGAAATATGAAACATGTTCAAATGAAAAGAAGTACAACCAAAAAAAAAAAGGGCAGAAATTATGGAAAAACTTGAGAGTGAAACTTAGAAACCATGCAAACTAATGTTTGATGACATACCTTTTCCATGTCAAAGAAATATATGATCTCCTTGTAGTTCTCTTGAATACTTGTGGATAGAACCCACGGATATTTTATTAGAAGTTTTCCAACATCCTTTTCCTCTACATTGAGCTGAAAAATGCAGGAAAATTACACAAACATAGGCAGTCAAAGATACGATAGTAACATCAGAAATCCAGATAGGACCACGCAGCATACAGAAGAGAAAGCAAGAAAAGAAAACAGTTAATAAATGTTATCGAGGACCAAAAAGAGGGAAAGTGATAGAGAATATAGTTAGGCAGTCAGAAACAACGTCGAAAAACTCAGAAAACTATGCAACTATAGAATATTAAACTTAATCTACAGCAGAATTCAAACATTCGAAAGTCCTCCTAGGCCTCTTGTATGGTGTTCCACATCCACATATGAAAGTGGACTTGTTTTAAATATTGAGAATTTTAAACCTGCTAATGAAGTCCACAAGAAGACTCGAAAACTGGTTAATGGTTATCTTATTATGGCCGGCATTCATCCTAAACCTTCCCTTGCCAATTCATGAAGCAAATTGAATGCTGAAACTCATGGACTTTGTTTTAATATCCTTAGACCCGGTACATAATATGACTACAGGTTCAGTTTTTTGAAGAGGTAGATAAACAGAGAAGCATTTGTGCACATTGATAAAAATGGAGCCGAAACCAACATGCAGGCCAGTTTACACATTTTCGCTGCAGCATACAGTTGCTGAATTATTTGAATTGATTAAGCCACGTTATCTATATGCCTTGATTGAAAAATGGTTGTGAAGATCATTACCTCCTTTAAAACCAGCATTCTTGTTTGAATGACTTCAATTTTATGAAACAGAAAAGGTGGAAACAATAGAAGTATGTTTCTCACGCATCCTCTAGAGATTCCGACATTTTCAAGAAATTCCACAATGGTGTTCATTTGAGATTCCAGTGGTAACAAAAGAAGGCGAGGGAACGATTCCACTAGATAACGGAAAGAGATATCTGTAGAACCCAAAGTGTCCAAACCTCCACGCCTTGCTTCAATCTGCAACATAAGATTAAAAATTCATTTGACAGTAAGAAAAAATCACCCAGATACGTGCGGTAAAATTAACCTTGCAAGTATATTAATGACACTAACACTAGTAAAATAAAAAAATAAAAAAGATATTTGCAGCTTCACAAACAGATGGATTACAGTTATTTGGAAAAAAGATGCCGGACCTTTTCAAAAAAAGACAAAGTTTGTTGCAAATCTTCATCAACTGGAATTGATAAGTGCATCATCATGCGGCGAGCATTTTTCTCAATGATTCCTCCATTTTTACGGCCAGAAAAGAAGATTTCCTTCATATACTTGACCTATAAGCCAAATACATAATAAGCAACAGTTTTATACTAGATAAAAAAACAAAGAATCAGCTTTGTTATAGGACTCAAAAGTTTACACCACACTAAAACCAAAATCCCATTTCCCATTAAATTTTTGCTAAACAAACCCAATTAACAATCATTTCCATAGAATGTCAACAAAGAAATCGAGAGAAATCACCACTAATACATGTACTGATCTAACAAACATCAAGTTCCATTAAAAGAGAATGTCATGAAAAAATATTAAGGAACCATTTGGAACAATGGTTCCAACCTATGTTTTCTAGGTCGGTTTCAAAAATTCCAACTCCAATTAACTAAAGTACAAATCCCACATCTCTCTCCTCTCTCTTCCATTTCTATAAATCCCAAACTTTAAAGTCCATGACTTTCTTATTTCAAGTCTAAATAAAATTATTCTAGTCTCTAAACGCTCACAAGAGGAATGAAACAATAGATCTAGAATGCTTTTTTTTTTTTTTTTTTCTAAGGCATTTTAAGTTTTTACACTATTCAAATATCCAGTTTATTTTCAACTCACATTTCGACCAAACAAACATTTCCAACACTAAAAAAAAAAAAATAAAAAATAAAAGAGATTCAGTAAGTAGTTCGCCTTAGCAATGAGACCGGGAAGGGTCTCAGGGAAGAGATACCGGGCGACATTCATGGCGGAGGAGAGGGTCAACCCAACAAAGCTCTCCAGGAAGGCAACCTTGCCATTATCACCTTTGTCCTTGGCAATACACAAAACCTTCCCCTTAAACCCAGCCCCCGCTTCGCTCTTCCAGGAGCTCCACAGCTGGAGCTCCTCCACGTCCCGAACCCCCTCCACCAGCATCCCCACGTACCGAGGCGAGTTCTCCGAGATGGCAGCGGAGTCCTCCTCGGAGACTCCGAATCCTCGGAGAAACTCGAAGAGGGCTTCCTGGGCTTGCTCAATATCCTGGGATTGGTCGGGCCCAGGGGCGGCGCTGGGTGCGGTGGCGAGCGGGGGATGGTGGTGGCGGTGGTGGTGGGTGGTTCTACGGTGGAGTTGGAGAGAGAAAGAGAGAGAGAAGTTTGGGAAGAGAGATGGATTTGGAGACGAGATTGAAGAGGAGGGAAAAGGAGTGAGATTTGTGTTGGGGAAAGGGAAGAGTTTGGAAGAAGGCATTGTTGAAGATGTTGTTATTCCTTGGTAGTAGTACGCAGTACATTCATTCATTAATTCATGGATTTATAGCTTAGTTTCTCTCTCTACCCGTACAGACACACTCTCTCTCTCTCTCTCTCTTTCTCTCTCTACCCTGATGTCTGTGTCCTAAAACCCTCAGAAACCCAGAGGAGCAAAGTGAAGTGAGACCGAGGAAGTTGGGGAAATAGCGTGGAAAAGTTTGACAGACAAAACGACATGTCGTGTCGAAATGGTGCCGTAAAGTACCATGCCATCAAATAAGATGAAAACAAGTTTCATACCCAATGCCTTGGACGGTAGGAAATTAAAAAAAGAATGTAAAAAACAAAGTCCGAAAGATAAATAATATATATTAAGGACGGTTGATTAAGATAAATAATATAACTATAATAAGTTTCAAAATTTAATTTATTTTTTTATACATTTAAATTTATATTAAGATGTGAGAGTTATATATGTTAGTATGCATATATATATATATATATTCATACACCGATAAAACTTCAGAATATATAAATTTTTTTTCATCGATTAAACTACTGTCACTAATGTGTAATTTTCTTTATTTGCTTCTCTGATCTGTCATAATATATATATATATATATATATATATTAGTAAGTTGATTTGTGTAGCTGAAATAGAAATTAAAATAAATTTTATAATTTTATATGTAGTTATGTGTAAAAGATATTATTACCTAGTCTTCTTTCGCTCTTTCGATAAACCACTTAGAGACACAATTTGAATTTGTGATGGTGGAGGTTAATGCCGATGACTGAAATAATAATTCAATATAATTATATAATAATTAATGATATATAAATGTATATGTTAAGTGAGAAAATTTAAAAATTGAAGACAAAATACAAATAGTAACACACCTTGATTCCACTACTTCAATGATAGGTTCGTTGAAAGTGAGCTGTCTTTTTGTTGTTTTCTTACTTCCTAATTGTTGTGTTTTTGGGTCAAAGGACATTAATGATGGTGAAATTTCTTTAAAAGATTCAGTTGTTGGTGCAGGTAATAACATTAGTTAGACATCATCAGCAAAGGTTTTTGCAATGACTGCATCAATGAAAGGACCTTCAAGACGAAATTAGATGAGAAATATTTTTGATATACCTTTCAGTTGGTTAAGGATAGGAGGACTTGTAATAACCAAAAAATTTATACGGACTTATGATTTTCTTGTACATAAGAAATCTAAGTTCGTATTATGTGTTTTTGTGATGTTTCATGAAAATTATGAATATCAATGCGAAATTCATAATTTTATCAGTAAATGTTTGAGTTCTCATTTAATTAGCTATGAGACTCAATAAGCAGTTTGCTTAGCCAAGCACGTGATCTTTGAGTAAAAAGGGAAGAAAAATCCTATGATTTCATGTTGGTTAAAGTTTGACCGAAAAAGCCAAAGTTAATCGAAAAAGTCAAAGGTTGACCGAAAGGTCAAATAGATGAAGGTACTGAGATATGATAAGCAGTATAGGAAATATACTGTGAAAACCATCTTTACGGACAAGATAGCATGAGTAAGATTTAAAACCACCATAGAAAAATCAAGCACACCAAGTAGGATATTAAGGGCAAGAAAAGTTTCAAGAAATAAGAAAAATTTTATACAGTTCATTTTTACACAGATAAATTTTGGACTACAGTACAGTATAAAATACTGTTATTAGTTGATAACAGTATTGGAAATATCTGTGTTAGCATAAAAGTGGACGGCATTTTAAAGGAAAGGCCAAACGAGGTCTTAATGACGACATCACCTTATCTTGGATTTATGACATCATTCTTGATTAAAGAAAATTGGAAAAATCTTTGAATGCCACCTAGCACCAAATGGCCGGCCATATAGAGGGTATTTGTGCAAATTTTTGTGCAAATATTTATGTCCTAAGGGTATTTAAGCAAATTTTGGATTAAAAATAAATTCAAAATTAAATCAATTTTCAGCTATAAATAGGGCTTGAGGGGGGCGGTTTTTGGCTTCAAAAAAATTGGAAAAATCAGCAAAACCGTGCCCAAAAATTTCTCCACCCATTTTCTCAAAAAAATCCAAACCCTAGAGGAAGAAAAAAAAAAAAGAGTAGAGCAAGTGAATTGGTGCAAGGGGTGGTCGGATTTTGAGCTAGAACCACAAGCAAAGGTTCAAAAAAAATTTGGAGCCCCATTGGAGGAGAGGACCGGTTGTGGTGATGCTAGGAAAAAGGAGAAAAGTTGAGCAAATCTCTTGAATTGAGTAAGGTAAGCCTCCTTGGATCCTAGGCTTTTAAATTCAAGTTTTAATTTGGAGATTTAAGTGTATTTCAATGTTGGAATTGTAAGAGCATAAGCTCAATTTATTTTCATGCCCTAGTTTAGAAATTTTAAGGTTGTGCTTGATATTGGTGCTTAGGTGGTTTTAAATTTCAAGATATGCATGCTTATGTGATTGGTTGCATGAAAATTAGGGTTTTTGCATGGTTATATGTTCCCAAATGTTAAGTATGTTGTATATGAATTGTATGGTATATGATGATGGAATGAACGTTAGAAAGCGCTGCGTGGTTGGTATAGGCTCTCGGTTGCGGCCGATTGAGGTAGAGTGCACGTATTAGAACGTAAAATGAATCTAAACATAAAAACTGCCAGTTCGGGTAAAACTGGCCAGTTTTCTGGAAAGCTGATTTTGAGGCCTTTAGAGGCCGAATTTGAAAAAACTTAAAACATAAAAGTTGTATAGAAGGGTTTTTCCTAGTGGATAGCGCATACCATTTTGCAAAATAAGGCTCCAACGGCCTCGGTTTTTACAAAATCCGAGCCTGACCGTGCCCAGACTTCATGCACGGCCAAGTGGGTTCAACAGGAAATAAGAGTAGGATATATTCCGAACTGGGTTTTGAGTAAAACATGAAAGTTGTAAGATTTTCAAGGTCTAAAACTTTCATGAAGAAAACTTTTTTGGATTCGACCCAGATTTTTAAATATAATTGGATTTCTAAAATTGTGCAGGAAACAGGAAATTCCTGCTCAGGATTTTCTAAAACAGTGCAGGAAAAGGACATTCCTGCACATACACTGATGGTTTGACTGTGGAAAGCTGTTCCAAGGGCAGTTTTCAACACTTAATGATTTTACAAATCCTACTCAAGAGTTATAATTTTTCATAAGTCAAACAAAGGATTTTTAAACTAAAAGGACCTAAAATGTTAAGTTTTTCCCAAAGAAAGCCAAAATAAATTTTGGATCCAAGATATGTAGACTAGATAATGACCAACGGTAATCTGGAAGGATACCCAGGTTATTGGACTGGAACAAAGCCCGGGGTTACCCAATGTAGCCCAACAAGATACCAAGTTTAATAATGGGATAAGACTTAGGGTTACTTGTTGGAACCAAGTAAGATATCATGTATGGGGGACATATAACTATGGTTATGCATAAGTGCTGGCTAGATCCCCAATATTTTTAAATTCTTACCTATGTCCTTTATTATAGCAGGAGATAACCTGCTGTTGTGTCCATACTTGGAGCGACACATTAACGGACATAGTAGACGAGGTAAGTACAAACCTCACATACAGTATGGAAAATAGTAAGCTATTTTCAAGTATATGACATGATTACATGTTATGTTATGTTATGCCAAGTCATGCTATGTCATGCCATGTTATGCTATGCCATATTATACTATGTTATGCCATGCTATGCTACGATAAGCCATGTTAAGTCATGTTAAGCCATGATACATCAAGTTATGCCATGAATTTATGGTTATGCCATGTCTAGTTTCATGTGCATCATGATTAATAAGATCGCATGTAAAGATTCTTAGTCTTGGAAATGTAACAAGACTAAAACTAAACCAAGACAAGTAAGGTGTCGTACCAACCTCCTGTTGATGCAGGAGGATCATGTATGTTTCAAGTTCAAGTTTATGATTATCAACCTCTCGTTGATGCGTGAGGGTATAATGATAATCAACATTCCGTTGATGCGTGAAGGGTTATGTTTTCCAGAATGGTTAAGGGCCTTGCAAACCCTGACGTTCTGAGAATTGCGCGCTTTTTGTACGTACACTAGGGGCCCACATGATAAGCAAGATAATAAGTTCAAGTCAATAATTGGTCATAAAATATTCATAAATGATTCATGCATAAGTTGCACGATATTTGTTACGTTTTGTGAGATTATGTTTGTACTTGCTGAGTGAAAGCTCATCAGTATATTTCATACTATAGGTAAGAGGCATGCAGCTTAATTGGATGGCCAGGTGGACGATGCGGCGGGTGAAGGGCGGTGTGGGATACCACTACGTAAAATTTTCCGCAAGTTATGTTAAGTTTAAATATATATATATATATTTTAAAGAAAGTTACGTTGTATAAAAATATAAGGATTTAAAGACTCGAACAAGTTGTAAGAAGTATATGTTTTTATCTCAGTATGTATGTATGATAAGTTTTCCATACGAGTAACTCTATTTTTATATGTAAGTTTGAAAAAAAAAATTATTCTCAATTTTCAAAGAAGGTTTAAGCAGTTATGCAAGTTCAAGTATGTATGGTAACAGCCCTACGTAAGTTGGGGCGTTACAGTTTGGTATCAGAGCGGTATCCTGCCAGCCTACTTCACCTTGCCTCACATCATTTCCGCCACGGCCCAAGTAACTCAAGTTATTATTCTTATGCTTAGAATTAGTTAGAATCTTGCGTGCGTAGTAAGCATCTCTCGTCAATGGTAACGCTAGGAACTTCTCGCACTATGGAATTGGATCGATGTTATGGAAGTTATATGTTGTATTTGTGGAACTCTGCCGCATAAGAACAATATTGGATACGGGGATGACGTTGGGTGGTGCCTTCGCTTGGTGGTGGCAATTAAGTGACGCATGAACATGATGGGAAAGTTTTACACCTTCCTAAATGTTATACTTATACATTTATGTTATGAAGCAGATATGAACAAGATTACGATGGATTCATATATGTTTCATGATTATGTTATGATATGGAATTAAGATTATGGTTCTATACAAAAGACATGATTTTATTGCACAAGAAGCTTATTTCATAAGTTTTCTTTGTAGAACCATGCCACCAAAGCGTAAAATAGCACAGACCTAAGACGTTGATCTTGCGGCCCAGATGAATGAACTAAAACAGATGATATTAGCCCAACAACAAGAGATAGGTGGGCTTAGAGCTCAATTGGCTCAACAAAATCAGGGACCTCCTAATATCGAAGTACCACCAGCACCTGTGAATCAGCCTGTTGCACCGGAAATTCCTGATGCTAATCCGGTGATTCCAGAAAGCCCTATAGCCCCTGAAGTGCTTGTTGTGCCTTTGGTTGTTCCGCCAGCACCTCTGGTTCGAACTCCAGAAGAATTATATGGCAGGTTTCAGCGCATGAAGGCACCAGAATTTGAAGGTTCAACAAACCCAATTGAGGCCGACAATTGGTTGATTGACCTCCAGATTATCCTGAACTTTCTCTGGCTCGATGATCAAGAGAAAGTTCTCTGTGCATCCTTCATGTTAAGGAAAGATGCTCGCCTCTGGTGGGAAACAGTCCAGATCCGGCGAGATGTTACACAAATGACGTGGGAGGACTTTGTTGATGAATTTAAGGAGAAATACTTCAACACCGACGTTATGGAAGCTCAACAAGACGAATTCAATAATTTTCGCCAGGGTAATCTGTCGGTTGCTGAGGCTGTGAAAAAGTTTGAGCAACTAGCACGTCTTTATCCTCACCTTATCAGTTCCGAAAGGGACAAAGTAAGAAGGATGATGAGGATGTTCCGCTCAGATTTGGCTGTAGTAATTAGCAGTGGCCCCTACCCACCAATCACCGTTGCTGAATATGTCAGCCGGGCGATTCAAGCTGAGTATTGGGTAGGTCAGAACAGAGAACAACGGGCTAAGTTCTTTAAGGAGAAGAAAGAAGAGAATGCCCAAGCTAAGCAGATTCAGGCAAGACCGAGCCAACCTCCGCAGCAGAAAGGGCAAGGAGGATCTTTTGGTCAATAGAGCAACAACAAGCAGTACGACAATAATCAACAGAAAAGGAATTGGAATGGAGGAGGACAGGGGAATCAGCAAAATTTTGCCCAGAAAAGGAATGCCCCTGATAACAACATAAATCCCACTTGTCAAAAATGTGGGAAGAAGCACTCGGGAGATTGCCGTACTGGAACTCATCGTTGTTTTCTGTGTGGTAAGGAAGGCCACTATGCTAGGGATTGCAATGCTAATTTCCAGAGTCCGCAGAACCAACAAAAGAGTCAGAGGTATCAGCTTCATGCAGCACAGATGAAGCTCGAATGACCTGAATTCTCCCAAGGCAAACTTGAAGCTCCAAAACCTCAAGGACGTATTTACGCCTACACTAAGGAGGATGTTCAAGCTGGACCATCCACAGTGGTGACAGGTCAGCTTCCTTTTGCCGAACAAGATGCTTATGTGTTAATTGATTCTGGAGCTACGCATTCATTCACATCACTTAAGTTCGCTAAGAAACTAGGTAGAGGAAGTGATAGGATCAAAAGAACTTTCAAGACTGCATTACCCTCCGGGGAAATTTTATTGTCTGATTATTAGATACGTCATGTTCCAATAATTATATGTGGTAGGGAAATATATGTCAACTTGATTGTCATTGACCTATATGACTACGATGTCATATTGGGTATGGATTTCTTGGGGAAATACAACCCGGTTATAGACTGTCAACGTCGTATTGTCATGTTCAAGCCAATTGGAGGCGAGGAGTTCATTTTTAGAGGATCGACTCCAAAACATCCGAAAATGCTCATTTCTGCGCTAAAGGCTAAGAAGTTGTTGGCAGAAGGATATATGGGATTTTAAGCCAACATAGTGGATAAGACGCAAGAAACTAAGAGCAGACCGGAAGAAGTACAGATAGTCAAGGATTTTATCGAAGTTTTTCCTAAAGACTTGCCAGGATTACCACCGGAGCGAAAAATCTCTTTTGAGATTGAATTGCTTCCTGGATCGGCACCGGTATCCAAGGCACCTTATATGATGGCCCCCGCTGAACTTAAGGAATTGCAACTTCAGTTGCAAGAGCTCCTGGATCGAGGATTCATCCGTCAAAGCTATTCACCATGGGGAGCCCCAGTTTTGTTTGTTAAAAAGAAGGATGACACTTTTAGGATGTGCATTGACTATCGGGAATTGAATAAGATTACCATCAAGAATAAGTATCCATTACTCAGGATCGATGATTTGTTCGATAAATTAAAAGGAGCTTCAATTTTTTCAAAAATTGACTTGCGATCGGGATATCATCAGCTTCGAATAAGGGAAGGAGATATTCCCAAGACGACCTTTTCATACGCGATATGGACATTACGAGTTCCTCGTTATGCCATTTGGATTGACAAATGCTCCAGCTGCCTTTATGGACCTGATGAATCGAGTATTCAAGGACTACTTGGATAAGTTTGTTATTGTCTTTATAGATGATATCTTGATTTATTCAAGATCTAAGGAGGAGCATGAGGAGCATCTAAAGATTGCCTTACGGGTTCTAAAGCAAAACCAGCTTTATGCTAAATTCACCAAGTGTGAATTTTGGTTGGAAAAGGTCTATTTCTTAGGACATATGATTTCCAAGGAAGGCATATCGGTAGATCCAGCCAAGATTGAAGCCGAAAGTAAATGACCAGCTCCGAAAAACGTCACCGAAGTACGTAGTTTCCTTGGCTTAGTAGGCTACTACCGACGTTTCGTCGAGAGATTTGCTAAGATCGCAGCACCGCTCACCGCACTTACGCGGAAAGGAAAGAAGTACGAATGGACTGCTAAGTGTGAAGAACACTTTCAAGAGCTAAAAAGTAAGCTGACTAGTGCTCCAATTCTTACGATTCCAGTGGTAGAAGAAGGGAACTTCGTGATATATAGCGATGCTTCTAAGATAGGATTGGGAGCTGTTCTTATGCAAAATGGAAAAATGATCGCGTATGCTTCCTGACAACTTAAGAATCATGAGAAAAATTATCCCACGCATGATTTGGAACTTGCGGCGGTGGTGTTTGCACTCAAAATTTGGAGACACTATCTTTACGGCGCTAGGTGTGAAGTCTATACGGATCATCAAAGTTTGAAGTATTTCTTCACACAGAAGGAGCTTAACATGAGACAAAGAAGATGGCTCGAATTAGTGAAAGATTATGACATAGACATCCGTTACCATCCTGGGAAAGCGAATAAAGTAGCCGATGCTCTTAGTCGGAAGTCGTTTTCCTCGTTAAGATCAATTCAGTCATTGATCGAGCCCCTTCAAAAAGAGCTAGTAGATGCTGGAATTGAGCTTATTACGGGAGGTTTAGCTGCCCTAACCTTCCAACCTACCATTTTGGATGGCATGAAGGAGCGTCAAGAAGGAGATGCCTCGTTGCTTAGGACGAGAAACGAAGTCTTAGAAGGAAAGGAGTCAGACTTCAACATATCTAACGAGGGCATACTCTATCAGAAAAATAGACTATGCATTCCTAATGAGGACGAGTTGAAGGAGCAGATCATGAAAGAAGCTCATGAGACTCCATATTCCATTCATCCTGGAGCCACAAAGATGTACAAAGACTTGAAGGAAAGCTTTTGGTGGCCCAAAATGAAGAATGACGTTGCCACATTTGTTAGTAAATGCCTTACGTGTCAAAAAGTGAAGGCTGAACACCAACGTCCCGGGGGAGAATTACAGAAAATTTCCATCTCAGAATGAAAATGGGACCAAGTGACGATGGATTTCGTGGTTGGTCTACCCCAAACTCCCAATGGCAACGATGCTATTTGGGTGATTGTCGATCGATTGACAAAATCCACACACTTCTTGGCCATCAAGCTTAGCTTCTCAGTGGAGCAGCTAGCGGACCTGTACGTCGCGCAGATCGTTCGCTACCATGGGATTCCAAAATCGATCATCTCAGATCGTGATGGTCGTTTTACTTCTAAATTTTGGAGGAGTGTACATCAAGCAATGGGTACAAAGCTTACTTTTAGTATAGCTTTTCTCCCACAGACGGATGGACAATCAGAGATGACCATTCAGACTCTAAAAGATATGTTACAAGCATGCGTGATGGACTTCAAGGGAACTTGGGATAAGAAGCTTCATTTGATTGAATTCTCATACAACAACAGTTTCCAAGCTTCAATTGGAATGGCTTCAAATGAAGCTCTTTATGGGAGAAGGTGTAGATCTCCAGTCCATTGGTATGAGATAAGAGAGAAAGAACTTGTGTCTACGGACTTCATACGGAGAACCACTGAGGCCATAAAACTTATACGTCAACGGATGGAAACTGCATTTAGTCGACAAAAGGGTTATGCCGACAAACGCAGAAGGCCTCTAGAATTCCAAGTAGGAGACTTGGCTTTCCTCAAGATTGCTCCGTTCAAAGGAGTCATGAGATTTGGAAAGAAAGGGAAACTAAGTCCGAGATACATAGGGCCATTCGAAGTACTCGAAAGAGTCAGTAATGTGGCCTATAAGTTGGCTTTGCCCCAAGAATTAGAATATGTGCACAATGTATTTCATGTGTCGATGCTAAAGAAATACATCTCGGATCCCTCACATGTATTGAACCATGAACCAATTGAGGTTCACGAGGATCTGACTTATGACGAAAAACCGGTTCGAATTTTGGCACGAGAAGAAAAGATGCTAAGACACAAAGTTATACCTTTAGTCAAGGTTCTATAGCGAAATCATGAGATTGAGGAAGCAACATGGGAACGTTAAGAGGATATAAAGAAAAGCCACCCAGAGTTATTCTAATTTTCGAGGACGAAAATTTTGTAAGGAGGGTGGATTGTAATAACCAAAAAATTTATACGGACTCATGATTTTCTTGTACATAAGAAATCTAAGTTCGTATTATGTGTTTTTGTGATGTTTCATGAAAATTATGAATATCAATGCGAAATTCATAATTTTATCAGTAAATGTTTGAGTTCTCATTTAATTAGCTATGTGACTCAATAAGCAGTTTATTTAGTCAAGCAAGTGACCTTTGAGTAAAAAGGGAAGAAAAATCCTATGATATCATGTTGGTCAAAGTTTGATCGAAAAAGTCAAAGTTGATTGAAAAAGTCAAAGGTTGACCATAAAGGTCAAATAGATGAAGGTACTGAGATATGATAAGTAGTATAAGAAATATACTGTGAAAACCGTCTTTACGGACAAGATAGCATGAGTAAGATTTAAAACCAGCATAGAAAAATCAAGCACATCAAGTAGAATATTAAGGGTAAGAAAGGTTTCAAGAAATAAGAAAAATTTTATACAGTTCATTTTTACACAGATAAATTTTGGACTACAGTACAGTATAAAATACTGTTATTAGTTAATAACAGTATTGAAAATATCTGTGCTAGCATAAAAGTGGACTGCATTTTAAAGGAAAGGCCAAACGAGGCCTTAATGATGACATCATCTTATCTTGGATTTATGACATCATTCTTGATTAAAGAAAATTGGAAAAATCTTTGAATGCCACCTAGTACCAAATGGCCGGCCACATGGAGGGTATTTGTGTAAATTTTTGTGCAAATATTCTTGTCCCAAGGGTATTTAAGCAAATTTTGGATTAAAAATAAATCCAAAATTAAATTAATTTTCAGCTATAAATAGGGCTTGAGGGGGGGCGATTTTTGGCTTCAAAAAAATTGGAAAAATCAGCAAAACCGTGCCCAAAAATTTCTCCACCCATTTTCTCAAAAAAAAAAAAACCGAACCCTAGAGGAAGAAAAAAAAAAGAGTAGAGCAAGTGAATTGGTGCAAGGGGGTGGTCGAATTTTGAGCTAGAACCACAAGCAAAGGTTCAAAAAAAATTTGGAGCCCCATTGAAGGAGAGGGCCGATTGTGGGGGTGCTAGGAAAAAGGGGAAAAGTTGAGCAAATCTCTTGAATTGAGTAAGGTAAGCCTCCTTGGATCCTACGCTTTTCAATTCAAGTTTCAATTTGGAGATTTAAGTGTATTTCAATGTTGGAATTGTAAGAGCATAAGCTCAATTTATTTTCATGCCCTAGTTTAGAAATTTTAGAGTTGTGCTTGATATTGGTGCTTGGGTGGTTTTAAATCTTGCATGCTTATGTGATTTGTTGCATGAAAAGTAGGGTTTTTGCATGGTTATATGTTCCCAAATATTAAGCATATTGTATATGAATTGTATGGATATATGATGATGGAATGAACGTTAGAAAGCACTGTATGGTTGGTATAGGCTCTCGGTTGCGGCCGATTGAGGTAGAGTGCGCGTATTAGAACATAAAATGAATCTAAACATAAAAAATGCTAGTTCGGATAAAACTGGCCAGTTTTTTGGAAAGCTGATTTTGAGGCCTTTAGAGGCCGAATTTGGAAAAACTTAAAACATAAAAGTTGTAGAGAAGGGTTTTTCCTAGTGGGTAAGATATATCGTTTTGCAAAATAAGGCTCCAACGGCTTCGGATTTTACAAAATCCGAGCCTGACCGTGCCCAGACTTCATGCATGGCCAGGTGGGTTCAACAGGAAATAAGAGTAGGATACATTACGAACTGGGTTTTTAGTAAAACATGAAAGTTGTAAGATTTTGCAAGGTCTAAAACTTTCATGAAGAAAACTTTTTCGGATTCGACCCAGATTTGTAAATACAATTGGATTTCTAAAACTGTGCAGGAAACAGGAAATTCCTGCTCATGATTTTTTAAAACAGTGCAGGAAAAGGACATTCCTGCACATACACTGATGGTTTGACTGTGGAAAGCTGTTCCAAGGGCAGTTTTTAACACTTAATGATTTTACAAATCCTACTCAAGAGTTATAATTTTTCATAAGTTAAACAAAGGATTTTTGAATTAAAAGGACCTAAAATGTTAAGTTTTTCCTAAAGAAAGCCAAAATAAATTTTGGATTCAAGATATGGAGACTAGATAATGACCAACGGTAATCTGAAAGGATACCCAGGTTATTGGACTGGGCCAAAGCCCGGGGTTATCCAATGTAGCCCAACAAGATACCAAGTTTAAGAATGGGCTAAGACTTAGGGTTACTTATTGTAACCAAGTAAGATATCATGTATGGGGGACATATAACTATGGTTATGCATAAGTGTTGGCTAGATCCCCAACATTTTTAAATTCTTACCTATGTCCTTTATTATAGTAGGAGATAACTTGCTGTTGTGTCCATACTTGGAGCGACACATTAACGGACATAGTAGACGAGGTAAGTACAAACCTTACCTATAGTATGGAAAATAGTAAACTATTTTCAAGTATATGACATGATTACATGTTATGTTATGTTATGCCAAGTTATGCTATGTCATGCCATGTTATGCTATGACATGTTATACTATGTTTTGCCATGCTATGCTACGATAAGCCATATTAAGTCATGTTAAGCCATGATACATCAAGTTATGCCATGAATTTATGGTTATGCCATGTCTAGTTTCATGTGCATCATGATTAATAAGATCACATGTAAAGATTCTTAGTCTTGGAAATGTAACAAGACTGAGATTAAACCAAGATAAATAAGGTGTCGTACCAACCTCATGTTGATGCAGGAGGATCATGTATGTTTCAAGTTCAAGTTTATGATTATCAACCTCTCGTTGATGCGTGAGGGTATAATGATAATCAACCTTCCGTTGATGCGTGAAGGGTTATGTTTTCCAGAATGGTTAAGGGCCTTGCAAACCCTGACGTTCTGAGGATTGCGCGCTTTTGGTACGTACACTAGGGGCCCACATGATAAGCAAGATAATAAGTTCAAGTCAATAATTGGTCATAAAAGATTCATAAATGATTTATGTATAAGTTGCACGATATTTGTTACGTTTTGTGAGATTATGTTTGTACTTGCTAAGCGAAAGCTCATCAGTATATTTCATACTGTAGATAAGAGGCCTGCAGCTTAATTGGTGGGCCAGGTGGACGATGCAGCGGGTGAAGGGCGTTATGGGATACCACTATGCAAAATTTTAAGCAAGTTATGTTAAGTTTAAATATATATATATTTTAAAGAAAGTTACGTTGTATAAAAATATAAGGATTTAAATACCCGAACAAGTTGTAAGAAGTATGTATGCATGATTAGTTTTCCATACGAGTAACCCTATTTTTATATGTAAGTTTGAAAAAAAAAATTATTCTCAATTTTTCAAGAAGGTTTATGCAGTTATGTAAGTTCAAGTATGTATAGTAACAGGCTTATGTAGGTTGGGGCGTTACAGGATTAATGTTTGAATCAGTGTATCCCTATTGGATTGTCAGTATAGAGCAATGTTTTATTTATTAATGATTGCACAACCTTTCTAACATGACAATGTTCATTCCACCAGTGCAGTCTTTAATTCGTGCATTGATTTTGTACTTGTTAGAAAGATTTAAAATTTATTTTATTTTTTAATTATATTGATATTTATATATATATATATATATTTTTACGATAAAAGTACAAAATATTACCAAGTGATTGACATTATAATTAAATATCCATGAGTGTCACACCACCATAAAGTCCATGATTGTTTTATTTGTCTGTAACATCTTGGACAGACATTGTAGAACCAACCTTGGCTAGCATCAAAGTTCAGTAATGTTCACTTTAATAGTGAATTTTGTATCATGTTGGATAGATAAATAATGTTTCTTAAATTATAGTTTATAGTTTATATGTGATAAGTAAATATTTACTTGATTTTGATATGGATCTAGAGCTTGAAGTTCTGCGATTGTAGTTCGGTTCATAGTTTTTTATTCCTCCAATGACAATGGTTTTTTTGTTGATCTAGCGATAAAATTAATACATTGAATAGAATGGCTGAATCTATAGAAAGTTAATATATTAAGTAAAGTTAGTTTTTTTAAAAAAACAAATTAATAAATATAGATAATTGTAATAATTTATGAGTAAAAATTTGTTATGTTTTATTTATTAATGATTGCACAGCCTTTCTAAAATGACAATGTTCATTCCACCAGTACAGTCTTTAATTCGTGCATTGATTTTGTATTGTTAGAAAGATTTAAAATTTATTTTATTTTTTAATTATATTGATATTTATATATATATATTTTTTACGATAAAAGTAAAAAATATTACCAAGTGATTGGCATTGTAATTAAATATCCATGAGTATCACACCACCATAAAGTCCATGATTGTTTTATTTGTCTGTAACATCTTGGACAGGCATTGTAGAACCAACCTTGGCCAGCATCAAAGTTCAGTAATGTTCGCTTTAACAGTGAATTTTGTATCATGTTGGATAGATAAATAATGTTTCTTAAATTATCGTTTATAGTTTATATGTGATAAGTAAATATTTACTTGACTTTGATATGGATCTACAGCTTGAAGTTATGCGATTGTAGTTCGGTTCATAGTTTTTATTCCTCCAAAGACAATGGTTTTTTTTGTTGATCTAGCAATAAAATTAATACATTGAATAGAATGGTTGAATCTATAGAAAGTTAATATATTAAGTAAAGTTAGTTTTTTTTTAAAAAAAAATTAATAAATATAGATAATTGTAATAATTTATGAGTAAAAATTTGTAATACCTTTTTTTCATTTTTATTTTTTTTTTCAGCAATGTTCGGATCAAAATTGTATGAAGTACCAGCAGTGCTTGCAACAAAAAGTCCACATGTATATGTATAATAATAATAATTAATGATTAATAATCTAAAATATTAATTTTTTTAATAAAGAAAAAAATTATCTTTAGTTGTTGTATATATACTTACCCATATATTGTTTAGCTGTCATTACTGTAAATGCTATTACAACTGGTTCATGCATTATTTGAATTGTATTTTCATCAAAGTTTTCTCCAGTTTCTCCTCAGAGAGTGACATTAAGTGTTTCTTCTCTATTAAATATAATAAATTTAAATAATAAATTTATTAATAATAAATTGTGAAATTTTTGAAAGTATGTTTTTAATAATATACTATTTATAGTTACATGATATTTTGAATAACTAAACTTTTCCTTTTTACCAGTTTATCAATTACAGTAGATTCTTCTATACCTTTGATAGATATGAAACGATCAACCACATCTAACACAATAAAACAAATAAGAAGTTATTATTTATTAATTTTAATAGGATTAATTTATTAATTGTAAACTAACAAATATGAATATTATACATAATTTACCTGACAGAAGATCGTTGATGTCGACTTTTGATATTAGTTGATCAAACTCTACAAAATTAAATTTGTGTTATGGTATTTCTGGTATGTATTCTTCAACATATTTGAAAACTGTAGATCTTGCGAATTGCAACATTGCTATATGAGGAACAATTTTATATTTTTGTTTGTTGTTGGTGATGAAGAAGTTGTTGATTTCATGCATATTGCCACTTGTATTTTATTTGTTATGAATTCAGCACCTTTTGCATGGATGAAACCGTGTATTGCTTCGTTCTGTAAAAAAAATATACATATGTATATATTATTATTATTATTTATATATTAAATAATAACTTGAGATGCATTTTATTGGTAATATAATATTTATAAGAAATATATTAAATTATCTGTTTATCAACTAATAAGCAGTCAAGACTTATTAAACGACCAGTTTTATAATTAGTATTCCTCCATGGTCGATAAACTCGAACACAGATAGTCTGATGTGTTTCTCTTGGTTTCAGTAGTCGTAATAGGTTGAATATTTTCTATAGATAGTAAAAATATATGTGTAAATATATTTAATAGTTTATGAAAAGAAATTAAATTTTAAAGACCGCAAAGATTGTTTTGTAATAAAATAATTTAATATATGAATTTTTATTATTATTTTTTTTTCATAAAAGATTGTTATCTTTGATAAATGTTGTGTAATATTTCTTTGTAAACAATGTTTTTGATATGATTTGGATATTTGTTAATTAAATCATATATTAAAATATGTAAACCTTTTGGTGAAGTTACTCTAGATAAAGCAACATATAATTGTTCATAACTAAAAATTTAATCTTCTAAATATAGTCTAACTTCCTTTAGATCTTGACCTTGACTTTTGTTTATTGTCATTGTATAACAAATTTTTAAAAGAAATTGTCGTCTTTTTAAAACAAAAGGTCATTTAGATTCATTAATTGTCATTTTTATTCTAGGTATATAAACTTTTTCATTTATATCAAAGATTGCGTTCTTCAATAATTTTGTTTGTTAATTATGTAATAATAAATTATTTGGCACCATTGTATAAATCCATTGATTGATTAAGATTTCACATTAATATAACAGGAATTCCAACTTTGAGTTTTAATTCGTGTGGAGGTTGACCATTAAAGTTAAGAGTGTGTAAAAATTCAGGAGGAAATAAAAAATTTAATTCATCGAGATTTCTAGATGATAAAAGAATAGTATCATAACTATAATAAATTTTTATTTCTGTCTGTACTAAAGAAAATATTTATTTATTTATTTTATCAGTTGTTTATTTTTAGGTGTAATAATCGCAAGTTGTATTAAATAATTAATATTTTGAAAATTATTATAGAATTATCATGTATTGTGGTAGAAATATATTCAATAGAATTTATCTTATATTATATAATATTTTACAGGTATTTCAATCCAAGTAGTATTTTCGTTTTCTGGATCTTTTATTCCATTCGTTGTTCCATTACTAACATTTAAAATCCATTCTGAAAATTTAGTAATTTCTATTTGTTATTCAATACAGTAATTATATTTTTTTAATCGCATATTTTCTATCAAAGTATGTATACGAAAATATGGCTAAATATAAGAATTAATTATAATTACATCAATAATATTTTCTTTTGTACTATTTTGGACAACATGTAATATTTTTCTAAATTCACCACCTAATATAATTGTCATTCCTTCAAAAAGATAATCAAAATTATTTTTTAAGTCTTGCATTGTTTTATCCCAAGTTTCAAAACAATATTTGTTAGTCATAGGTGCTTCATCCATAAAATCAATGTGGTTTTTTTTTTTTTTTTTTTTTTATTAATTTTGCTAATTGAGTATATTTTTTAATTTGACAAATTGAGAATTCATCAATTAAAAGAGGTATATGAAATCCTGAATGTGCAGTTCGACCTTTTGGTAACAATAATGATGCTGATGATGCTACGCTAACACAATTTCACTATTTGATCTAATTTGGCTGATAATAGCATTCCATAAGTATATTTTTCTTATACCACCATAACCATATATGAAAAATAAATTATCATATTTGTTTTTAATGGCTTCTAAAATTTTGTTATAAATAAATTATTGTTCTTAGTTTAAATTTTGTACTAAATTAATATTTTTTAATTTATATATACATCATAATTAAGTTCTTTTCTTAAAAAATTATTATTTAAATCATCAATTAATGATCTAGTAGGAAGTGAGAGGTTATAATATGATAAATAATATGAATTTAAATTTAGTAATTTTTCTAATTCAAACAATACAAAATTATATAATTCGTTTTCAGGAATTTCAAATTTTGGATTATTAAATAATAGTCTTACTTTGTATAAAATATCTTCACACATTAGCTTTCAATGTTATTGAAAAATTTTTATTGAGTTAGAAATATTATAAAATAATAATATAATAATGAAAAGTTGACAAAGTTGAGTAGATGTTGACCAAAATGATGCTTTTTCTAGTGATTCGTCCCATTTTTTATCATTTCTTAATAAACCCAATGCATAGTAAGCTGTTTGATTAGTAGGATAAATAATATTATTCACTATTCAAAGTGATTAATAACTTATTATGCCTTTTTGATGATTCAATAATAATTTTAAGTAATATAATTTACCGAAACTTGGATGAATATAAAATGTTCTTCCTATAATATGATCATTTTATTGATAAGTCCAAATTTTATTTTTGTTATTTTAAACCCATTTTGTTGAAAATGTTATATAAGTAAGTTGTTGAGCATTCCAATAAAAAAACTCAAATAGTTGCACAAATAAAAAAACTATTTTATTAAAACTCTATAGTTTAATTACATTTACTTATTTTATTGCACAAATAAAACTCAAATAGTTTTATTACATTTACTTAAGTTATTAAAAACTCAAATAGTTGTTTGAACAAATATATTCCAATAAAAAAACTACAGATAATAAATAAAATTAAAAAACTAAAAACTCAAATAGTTAGAAAATTTCAATAACTTCAGTAAATGTAATAAAAAAATAAAATACATCATACACAATCCATGATAACAACGTAATAGAAACATTAGAATGCTACACTCTAAAAAATATTAAATCCATAAATAGTTGAAGGAGAAAATTAGATTGACTAATTTATATATATGATATAATGATGAGTTGGCTCTAATACGACTTGTAGGAAAAATGAGTAATTTATGCAATGGAATTTTTAAAACATTTTTCTTAAAATTGTACTAACACATGTTGCCATATACAATAAATTATTCTACAATCTAAATACCTTAAGAGAAGACAATAGGAATATCGGAGGATGTGATCAAATAGAGCTTCAACCAACTAACTTTCTTTACTATTCTCCAATTATTATTATTTTTATAATGTGTGAGCACTCAGTCTCTCAATCGGTATTCGTGCGCGGCTTTCTCTTTCCAACTACCCAAAACTCCTACAGCTTATTATTATTATACTGGGAGAAAATTAATAAGATCGCTCATCTTAGAATCAGTCGTCTAAATAAAATAGGAGCTCTTAGGGTTTTATTTATAATAAATGGACTTGGTAGAATTTGAATTAAAATAGGACTAGGAGATTCAAAATTTGATTCAAATTATTTATCTCCAATTATATTATGATTTTATTTTCATGGATAATTTCCATAACTATAATTTAAATTCAAATAAAATCATGACAACTTTATTTGAATTAAATAATTATATGATAATTATCCAAATAAAATCAATAAGGAGATAATTTTTTCCTTCCCTTGTCCTTATAAAAAATGCTTACACAAGGTATACTATAATAAGATTTTGCTTCAATTTCAAATCCAAATAGGATAGTTATCATATTTAATTAAAAATATTTATTTAAATAAGATTATATAGATATTTAAATTAATTATCCAAATAATTAATTTATTTATATCTCTTATTTTAAATTAATATCATATTTATCACAAAAGATAAATATAATTAACTCAAATTTCAAATCTTATATTCAAATAAATATATATCCAAACTAAATATTTATCCAATTAATTAAACGAAACAAAATTCCTATTCTACCCTTAGCAGAAAAAACACCTACACCTTGTGGGAGATATTCTGAATTTTTCTCTTCACTAAGTCCAAGAATTAAAGCTATAATGAATATCCCAATTGGTTAAGGCACTTTATTGAGCTAGTAAAGGAAATAATTGGACATATAAATAATATGAACTCTAATTATCTATGTAATTAATTATTCTAAACCAAATAAATTAATTACACAATTATTAGTTTTGGAATCACACCACTATAAACCTGAAACTGTACTCCCAATTATATATCGTATCACGTAACCCAGTATATAACTGCAATCCAATGACAGTTTAGGGAAGCCGTCATGTACTATCAAGAAAATCACTCTAAATTTCAAATTTTTATAGTGATTTCAAATTTTTTCAAAAGATTACACAATGGTTATAGAAACTATTGTGTAATCTCAGGTTTACACAATGGTTTCAATAAACCATCATATAATTAGGTTTTAGACAACGGTTTTTGTAAAACTGTCGTGTAATCTCTGTCGTTTAAGCTAACTTTTATAGTAGTGAATATGATTATTCACCCAAATTAAATAATTAGTCATTTGCCCAGCAAACGACCCGAGATCTCGTCCATTTTCACATCATATATAATGCCATTTAAGAGGATATCATTTACTCTTTATGGGAGTTATGATTCTATATCTATAAACAAAGCTCACATTGAATATAAGTCATGTACCCAACGAATCGATCTAATAGCTTACTACTCCGAGACGCTTTAGCCTTTAGAGCATCAAAGTACACAAGTCATAAATAAGAAGTCATTTACTTACTCAGGATTAAGGTTATTACATAATGTGTATCAAAAGTGAATTAATCTAATCAGGTAGACTTATAGATCAATTATAGTTTGGTCCAATCCAATATATCTATGTCTCTACTTAGGAGTTGGCTCGCTCTAGATGGTCAAGACAAATCATCTCCCCAATTGGCTTTGGACAACATAATTGTCTTTATATGAGTTAGTTGCTCAATCTAACCCCATATACTATGAATTATAGATTTAGACTACTTACTTTAGAATGTTGTCTTCTAGCATACAAAAATCTATCGCATGTGACATTCTATCAATTTAAACTCCAAGTAGTCAATGAACCATATTTGCTTATATTTATTTTAACTTATAAACCTAAACAAGGACATTATAATAAAGATGTAATAAAACAAACTCAAATATATTATTAACTAGTTCAAAATAAATGAAATACAACTAAAATGTATTTCATTCTTAGGGCATTCCCAACAATCTCCCACTTACCCTAAGCTAGTAAATGTGTCATGTCTCGCATCCCCATTTCCTCTACATGCCTTTTAAAGCTTCTAGCTACCAAATTATTAATAAAGGGATCATCAATATTGTCCTTAGATGCGATCTTATGTGCATCCACTAATCCAACCTCCATGTACTCTCTAACTATATGATATTTTCAATCTATTTGTTTGGTCCTTTTATGGTGCCTCGATTCCTATGTGTTGGTAATAGCCGCGCTGTTATCACAATAAAATGTGATAGCCTTCTCAGCTCCCGAAATGACTTTAAGGTCTTCAAAGAACTTGTGAAGCCAAACCACTTCTTTAGAAGCCTCAGCCGCAACCACATACTCCGCTTCGATCGTAGAGTCAGCAATGCAAACTTGTTTCACACTTATCCGCTCAATAGCATCTCCTCCAAGTAAGAACACAGATTCTGAAGTCGATTTCCTCGAATCCCTACAAGTTTGGAGGTCTCCTCCAGAATTTACCAGCAAATAGTTCCTCGTTCTCTTAAGATACAAAAGTATATGCTTCATGGCTTGCCAATGCTTTGTATTGGGTTTCGATTGATATCGACTCACTATACCCACTGCATAACAAATATCCGGACGAGTGCAAAACATAGCGTACATGAGACTACCCATAGCTGATGTGTAAGGGACCTTACTCATATGCTATCTTACTCTGATGTCTTGGGACAGTCATCCAATGAAAAAGTTAAACCAGCACTAGAAGGTTGAGTATCTTGCTTTGCCTTTTGCATTTCAAACTTTTCAATTATTTTATCTATATATGAAGCTTGGGACAAAGCTTTCATTTTGTTCCTTCAATCTCTAAAGAGACGAATTCCTAGAATATAATTATCTTCTTTAAGTATTTCATGTTAAATTGTTAAGACAACCAAAGTTTGATTGATGATAAGTTCCCTATATCGTTTCCAATGAGTAATATATCATCAATAGAGATAACTGGAAAGGCTACATTTTCATCCTTTATACGTTTATAAACACAAGGTTCATTAACATTCTACTCAAAACCGAAGGTCTTGATTGCTTGATCAAATCTTTGGTTCCATAAGCGGGATGCTTGTTTAATCTATAAATAGATCTAAGCAACTTGCAAACTTTCTTCTCTTTGCCTTTCACCATGAACCCCTCAGGTTGTACCATATAGATTTTCTCATCAAGATGGCCATTCAAGAATATTGTCTTAATGTCCATTTACCAGATCTCATAATCAAGAGCCATAGTAATGAAGAGAAGAATGTGTATAGACTTTAGCATCGCAACAGGTGAAAAGGTTTCGTCATAGTCGATGCCGGCCTTTTGCATGTATCCCTTTATTACAAGTCTAGCCTTGAAAGTTTCAACTTTCCTTTCAGCATTCCTCTTTCCGTGGTAAACCCACTTGCACCCAATGAGCTTTATCCCTTCAGGTAGGTCTTCAAGTTCCCATACGGAGTTGGATTTCATTGAATGCATCTCATTGTTCATGGCTTGTTTCCAGAGCTTGGCATCATGATTCACAGCTTTACCATAGGTAATATGGTCATCATGTTCATGAGCTTCAGCTTTGTAAATTTCAACATTATACATGAAGAAACTTGGTTTCCTAGAAACTCCCACTATGTTGAAGCTCCCAAGAATGTTGATCATTTACTGGTCTTTCACTAGAACTTGGACTATAGTCTAAGATCAAAACTTGTGTAGCAATTTTATCACCAAATAATTCCTCTAGCACCACTTTACTTCAAGGCTTAAAGTTTTTCATGTAATGTATACCTTTACCTATAAACATGCATAATTCCGAACGTGGTTCCAATTTCTTCACATCCCTATCCAATACATGTGACGGGCAACCCCATATTCTTATATGGCCAAGGGAGGGCTTCTTTCCATGCCACAACTCATACGGAGTCATAGGAATTGATTTAGTTAGAACTTGGTTTAGAATATAGCAAGGTTCTATATATCCCCAAAAAGATAATGGTAGCGTTAATAACTCAACATGGACAGCACCATATACAAGGTTCTATATCTCCTTTCAGCTACGCCATTCTGTTGTGGAGTTCCAAGTGCAGTCAATTGGGATAAAATCTCATTCTTTACAAGATGTCCTAGAAATTCATCGGAGAGATATTCACCACCTCGATTAGATTGAAGTATCTTTACATATTTACGCAATTGCTTCTCCACTTCCACACGATACTCTTTGAATTTATCAAAGGTTTTGCTTTTGCAGTGTATTAGGTATGCATATCCATATCTTGAGTAGTCATCTATAAAGGTGACATAGTACTCGAACCCTCCATGCACCTCGACGTTCATGGGGCCACATACGTTGGTGTACATTATCTCTAGGAAATCATTGGCCCTAGTACCCTAAGCTCCAAAAGACCCCTTAGTCATTTTTCCCTCAAGGGCAGATTCACATTGTGGAAGACGTACCTCCTTTAGAGTATCCAACGGACCGCCTTTCATCAATCTTTGAATCATTTCTTGATTAATATGATCAAGTCTAAAATACCAAAGATATGCCTTGTTAGAGTGAGAAGTTTTTAACTTTTTAAAGTTATCAATTAATTCAGTGTCAAACAATGAGTGCATCTTAGGTTTGATAAAATAAAGATTATTATCCATCCAACCAGAACGGATAAAAGACTTGTTTTCCGAATATCTACTGTTTTATTAAATGAAACTTAATAAGAATCTTTAATTAAACAAGCAATCGAAATAAAGTTCCTCTTAGAATTAGGAACATAAAAACAATCTTTCAATAGAATAAACCTAAATTAATTAAAGTAAAGATGCACGCTCCCACTGCGTTTGCTAACATCGAGCTACCATCCCTGGTTTGCAATGAGAGGCTTATCTCATATAGACTTCTTATTTCCTCGATCCCTTGTAGAGAAATTATTAGTGGCTCTCGAATCAATGACCCAAATGTCTTTCGACTTTTCCATCAAACAAGATTTAAGTAAAGAAGATCCTTACCTTTCTTGCCCTTGGCGGTTAGGAATTCCTTGCAAGTCTTCTTAAAGTGACCAACCTTGCCACAATGGAAGCATTTGGAGTTCGTAGGGTCCTTAGACTTCTTGTTCTTGTTCTTCTTCCCATCAGAAACAGGAGGAATGGAAGAGCTAGAAGCCTTTTTTTTTTTTTTAAACTTTAACTTCTTCTTCTTGTTCCCCAAAGGATCAGAAGATGTAGCAACAGCTAAGTTGGCCTCTCCCTTGGATTGTATCGGTACCCCATCATTGATCATAAGCTCATAAGCTTGTAATTGCCTTATGATCTCGGTGAGTCCTAACTCTTTGTTACCTAGGTTATATACGGCCTTAAAGTCGACAAAATCCTTTGAAAGAGTTTTAAACACCATCTTAAATTGGGTGTTGTTGTCCAACTCCATACCATTTTCAATAGCTTCAACAAAGAATCCCATAAGCATAAGCGTATATGGTTCTTTATCGGAGTACCCACCTTTTGCTTAGAGTTCATAATACTTATAATAGCGGACTATCGAGTCAGTTTTTCCTGGCCTTCGAACATATCCTCCAAGTTATCCATGATCTCCCCAGCAACTTGATAGGTTTCATGTTACTTTTGCAAAGCACTCGTCATGCTAGCCAAAATGTAGCTTCGAGCTATCTCATTGGATTCTCTCCAATAAGTAAACATGACAAGGACCTCTTTATGAGGTGCATCCGGAAGTAGCCTAGACGAACTTATGTCTCTCACAACTGAGAATTATTAACAAGTTTCTTTTCCAGTCTTTATAATTATCGCCATTTAATTTATTTTCGTTAAGAATTAAAATCAAAGGTGTCAGTGACATTTTGAACTGAAAATAAAAATATACAATCATTATATCAATGCACAAGTAAATATAAAGAAAAGATATAGTAAATAAAACATAAATATGAGGCGTGATAATGAAACAAATAGCCGAAAACATTGACCTCGTCCAATTAATATATGTTACCTTAAATCCTCAAAGATTAAGACATATATTAATAACCATTTATTTGGCCACCAATTTAATTAACAGAGCCTCTAGGGAATGTCAAAAATTAAATTAGTCTTGAGTGTGTAACCATTATTTATGAAATTTGATCCATCTGCTATTTGAGCCATCGAGGGATGGCCTCAAATATAACATGCTCAAACACGCTTTCCAACTTAGGAGATCCAACCTAGTATACCCGTGGCGGTAAACACCTACCGAGGGGTGTGGTCAGGTTATCAAATTGATGTGAGGCATTACCATGCTTTCACATATGGATCAACAATGGAGGTCATGGATTTTGTTTGAAACCCTCTCTCACTCAATATTATAAAACGATATAAGTTTTTGATGATATGTATGATTAATATAGTATGAGTGACATTCATCTATTCTATATGACATGTTATCAAATATGTATAACAAACATCCATCAAACATATTCATCCATCCATGACAAAACATATAATAAATAAATGACGGAAAAATAAATAACCTAATCATGGTCCCATCGTATAAAAAAGAAAAATAAAGATTACAAAATTACATCCAAAGCATTCTTTGAGTCTTGAATTTCGCTCCTTATTTGCGTATACATTTACATGCGTCTCCATCGTTTATTTCTCATCCCACAAATTCCTTAAAATTTAAATCCCAGAAAATTCAAGTTTTAAATAATTTTAAATTTCATGTATAATTATATGTAATTTTAAATAATTTAAAATTACATAATTTCTTACATAATTTAAATTTAAATTTAATTAGTGTTTTAATTATGAAACCCAAATTGAATTAGGACTTCCACACATTAATTTGTCCAATATCAAAAATTAAATAAAAAAATAAATTTTTTGGGAAAAATAAATTTAGTTCTTCAATCTTCATCTCATCCATGAATAAATTACATAAAAAAATATATTGTTTCCGGCGTACAAATTTTCTAAATATTCAAAGAAAAAAAAATCCATGGGAAAATTACGGTGATGAGAAACCACTCCCATGGCTACTTGAAAAATTCTAGATACAATTTTTCTATATTATAAGGAACCATGGCCGGCAAAATTGAGCATGCTTATAATAAAATTAAAATAACCACATACATCATACACAATCCATGAGAACAACATAATAGAAGCCTTAGAATATCACTCTCTAAAAAAATATTAAATCCATATATAGTCTAAGGAGAAAATTAGATTGTCTAGTTTATATATATGGCATAATGATGAGTTGACTCTGATACCACTTATAGGAAAAATGAGTAATTTACGAAGCGAAATTTTTAAAAAAATTTTCTTAAGATTGTACTAACTCATGTTGCAATATACTACAATATACAATAAATTATTCTACAATATACGTACCTTGATATAAAATAATAGGAATGTCGGAAGATGTGATTAAAGAGAAATTAGCCTTCTTTACTATTCTCCAATTCTTGAACTGTAGAGTGTGTGGGCACTCGGTCTCTCAATCGGTATTCGTGCACGACTTTCTCCTTCCAACTATCCAAAACTCTTACAGCTTATTATTATCATACTGGGAGAATAATAATATGTTCGCTCACCTTAGAGTTTGTCGTCTAAATAAAATATGAGCTCCTAGGGTCTTATTTATAGTGAATGGACTCAATGGAATTTGAATTCGAATAGGACTAGGAGATTCAAAATTTGATTCAAAATTTTTATCTCTAATTATATTATGATTTTATCTCTATGGATAATGTTCAATAACTCCAATTTAAATTCAAAATAAAATCATGGCAACTTTATTTAAATTAAATAATTTTTAATATTTATCCAAATAAAATCAATAAGGAGAAAATCTTTTCATTCTCTAATCATCATAAAAAACGCCTACATAAGGTAGAATATTTTGTTACAATTTCAAATCCAAATAGGATAATTACCATATTTAATTTAAAATTTTTATTTAAATAAGATTATCTAGATATTTAAATTAATTATCTAAATAATTAATTTATCCATATTTCTTATTTTAAATTAATCTCATAATTATCACAAAAGATAAATATAATTAATTCAAATTTTAAATCTTATCTTGAAATAAATATTTATCTAATTTAATTAAATGAAACAAAATTCTCATTCTACCCTTAGAAGAAAAAACGCCTAAATTTTGTGGTAGATATTCCGGGTTTTTCTCTTCACTGAGTCAAAAAATTAAAGCCATAATGAACATCTCAATTGATTACCATCCGTTAAAGAATTATATTGAGATACTAAATAGACCAATTGGACATATATAATATGAGCTCTAATAATCTATGTAATTAACTATTCTATACCAAATAAATTAATTACATAATTATTAGTTTCAGAGTCACACCACTATAAACCTGAAACTGTACTCCCAATTATATACCATATTACGTAAGCCAGTATATAGCCATAGTCCAATGTTCTTGTCATACATGCAACACCCTCTATGATAATCATGATTAACTTAAAGGTAAAGTCCGTTCAACTTTTTGATCACGCTATCTTAAAGAACTATTATACATCAAATAGAAATATGATTATTCACCCAAAGTGAATAATTAGTCATTTCACCAGCAAATGACCCAAGCCTCATCCATTTTCATATCATATATAATATCACTAAGAGGATAACCTTAACTCTTTATGGGAGCTATAATTCCATTTCTATAAGCAAAGCTCACATCGAATATAAGTCATGTACCCAATGAACCGGTCTAATAGATTACTACTCCGAGACACTTTAGCATTCGAAACATCAAAGTACACAAGTCATAAACATGAAATCATACTCTTACTCAGGATTAAGGTTATTGCATAATGAACTTTAAAAGTGAATTAATCTAATCAAGTAGACTTATAGATTAATTACACTTTGGTATAGTCCAATATATCACCACGACTAGGCAATATATCTATATATTTACTTGGGAGTCGGCTTGCTCCAAATGGTCAAGACAAACCATCTCCCCAATTGACTTTAGACAACATAATATTCTTCATATGAGTTAGGTGCTTATTCTAACCTCATAGACTACAGACTATAGATTTAGACTACTTACTCTAGAACGTTGTCTTCACGCATATAAAAATCTATTGCATTCAACATTCTAATAGTTTAAATTCCAAGTAGTCAATGAGTCATATTTGCTTACATTTACTTTAATATGTAAATCTAAATGATGATAGTATAGTGAAGATGCATGTAATGAAAAAAACTCAAATATATTATTAATCAGCTCAAAATAAATGAATAAACTAAATTGTATTTCATGCTTAGGGCATTCCCAACATCTTCCTTATCTTAATGCTTCTGTTGGATTAAATTTAGAGAGTTTGTTCTAGATTGTTTAATAGGGAAGGGAATTAGGTGAAGAGCTTGTTTTTCCTAACGACGAACTAAGAAAAGTTTGGGGTAGCAGAGCTTATTGTTATCTACGATTGTAGATTCAATAGAAAGTTGGAGATAATTCTTATTTCAATTATAATTCCATGCCTAGTGCTGGAGAATATTTCCTTAACCAATCTTTAATTATTCTTGAGTCTTTCTTTAATTTCTTTTACGATTTCATTTATTTAGTTTAAATATCAAAAACCCTTCAATTCAGTGTCTAATTTTAGTGTTTCTTAAGTTTTAAAATCAATAACTAATTAATTAGAACCAATTTATACGGAAACAATCATTGCTCACTCTATACTAAATAAGACATAATTATAGCAACGTTCTAATTTGGTATCCCATTTGGAACCCACTACCGTTGCTTGTTGCAAGTGGAGCTCCGACTATGATCGTGATCGTGAGGCCATTGTTGCATCGACGAGATCTGCTGGAGATCGACGATGATGGTGGTGAAAATCGACAGTGACACTTACCGGTGTGAGCGACGGAAAGTCACGGTTAATGTTAGGATATTTTGCAATGTCACGGTGAAAGTCACGGTGGCTGAAAAATTAATGTGGGGCCTAGTACGTCACTTAACCAACATAAGCTCCACGTAGGGTCATGAGAATTGCCCATTCAGGCTGTGGTTTTAAATTGTAGAAATACAACTTTTTTAATCAAAATAAATAATCAAACTCTTTTCAATTGATTTATTTATTTTTTAAATTGCAATGATAGCCACTTCAATGGTTGAACACGACCAAAAATCTATGTTTGCCCGATAATTGGTTTTTAAATGCAAAAAAAGCCCTTCTTTTATGTATATAGTTGAATGATAGGTTCACGGTCATCAACGAACACCACAAACAATTGCTGAAAATGAATACTCTTCCTAATGAAGTTGGTAGTTTTCCATCAGTATCAAAGACATTTATTTTTAGACTTGTTTTTTTTTTTGGCGGTAAAATGTGGATACTAAGGTTGCTTCCACAGAATTGAGGTTATCATGATTTGTTCAATTGGTGGCTAAGAGCTCATTATTTGAATGTTCTACTTGATGTATAAGCGGCCTGTCTTAACTCCCCCCTAACCGGATTAAGGGTCTGTTTGCAGCCATCTCTAACTCCATCTCCAAATTTTTTTTTTTTTTCAATTCAACATTACTTTTCACTATTGCATATCCAAATGTCTAGAGAAAAATTGTCCATAACTTTCACATTTCAAATCGAAATGAGATAATTCTTATGTCAAAATATTCACAATGACGATATGAACAAAGAAGATCCATTTTACTTTTGTTTTGTTTTGTTTTTTTTTTTAATACATTTCAAATTTTTACACTATTTTCTATTTTATACCACACATTTGTAACACAGTCTCCAAAACTTTATCTCTAAATGTCCCCAATTGGATCTTAAGAAAGAGGGGGATTAAAATTTTGCAGTCCAATTTTTTAAAATGAATGCACCAAATGTTGGACTATAATTTATAATCTCAGTCCCCTCCTTAATCCTGCATTCCACTGTAAAAAGTAACTTATGTACTCCCCTAGACTTATTCTTAAAAAAAAAAAAAAAAGTATTTTGGAGCAGGAAAAAGAATTTGAAAAGATTAAAATAAAAAAAAGTGGGAGAATCGCAAGTAACATGAATGGACAAAGAAAGAACAAGACTTTGGTTGTGGATATGACTGACTTATTTTGGAGCAGGGAAAAAAATTGAAAAGAAAAATAAAAAATGTGGGAGAATCGCAAGTAACATGAATGGACAAAGAAAGAACAAGACTTTGATTGCTGATATGACTGACTTACTGACTAATTTTTAATAAATTCATATTTTTACAAGAGGAAACATTATAATTTTTTTTTAAATACTACTAAAAAAAAGTCTTTCAAACGGTGATCCAAACATTGCCAAAATAATTCTGTATTTGAATTATTCTACTTCAATGATTGAATAATGAGATATATCTGATCCAAACATTACCAAAATAATTCGGTATTTGAATTATTCTACTTCAATGATTGAATAATGAGATATGTACTCATATGGTTCTCCGACCTCATTGTGATCCTATAAAAAAAAAAAAAAGGTCTTGAAGTACAATCATATTAATAAGCATACATTTAGACGTACAATCCAAATCTTAAAATTACAATATAATTTTTATATTTTTTTCTCTTATCTTCACTATTTATATATTTTTGTAATTTAAATTTTAAAAATCCATAACTTTATATAGACAAGTCCAAATGAAATACTTTTTTTTTAAAAAATTGTATAGAATTTCAAAACAAACGAAATAAACTCTATATTGATTTTTTTCCTAACACATTTCAAATTTTTATACTTTTTAACTCAAACAATTCAAACATCTCGATAAACACACAATTAATATAAACCCAAATTTTACGATCTAAACCTTATCACTAATAATTCAAATGTCTCGATAAACACACAATTAATATAAACCCAAATTTTACGATCTAAACCTTATCACTAACAATTCAAATGTCTCGATAATCGCACTATCAATATAAATCCAAATTTTACAATCTAAACCTTATCACCAAACACAAGCAAAATGTTTCTTTAAAAATCCGTTTTCACTCCTTAAATAAGTTAAAATTGACGCACGAGCACAACAGTAACTGCGTATACAACAAGTACGCTAAACCGCGTTTGACACGCAGCTGGTTCTACTTCCCTCTTGAACCAAACATACACATATGCACATACATATACATATATATATATATATATATATAAATATAGTACAACCTGCAAGTGAATCTGAAATGTACGTTTCCCAGCCTGCAAAACATGCTACTAAAGAAAAACTTTCTCCTTGTACAAACAGTGTACAAACTGCAAACCTTTCGAAAAGAGTTCAAAGCATAGTGACTTGATTCTCGAGTCAAGCCCAAGTCCCTTCAAAAAGGGGTTTTGCTGAACCAATCTCACCAAAAGTTCGAACCAAGTCGGCACAAGACCTCTCCTCCTGATCGCACTCCTCTGTCTTGAGCTCAAGCCCCAGCTCCTCTTCTATGTTGTCAGACGCCGCGATGAGCAAGAACTCGCATCCTTCGTAGTTCAAGAAATCCGGCGGCTCAGCAGCAGTGTAGCGCCGGTGTCCAACCTGGCCCTGGAGATGTGCAGGGAATGCGGCCCTGCGCTTCTCCTGAAGACCCTGGAATTGGGAATCCCCCGGCTGCTCCGGATTCTTTATCTGGATCAGGAACGATCCTTCTCGTTGGATGTTGAGAGACTCCTGTGGCGCCATCTTCTCCATGTTCTCTGCTGGGAGTTCCAGTTTGTAGACCAAATGTGTGTGCATTCTCTTTTTCGGGTTGTGCCTAAGAATGCGGTACACTCCTTCACCTAGAGCTCTAGCCGGAGGCTTGTGGCGGCGACCTCTTGTTGCAGTATCATACTCCTCTGCGCAGTTCATTAATTTGCAATTTATAATACAAGTACTCATCAGACATGTACAAGAAAATATATTTATATGTATATGTATAATATACCTCCTCTGAGAGCATTCTTGATATCTTCAATGTCAGTGGTGACAAGTTCCACATAGCCCCAATAAGGAAGGCTTTTCTTGGCTGGATCAGGAAGGCTTTTCTTCCCCATCGCAATTGACCGCAGAAGAGGTTGCTTCTCTTTGTTTACTTCCTAAATTTTGAAATCAGTAGGACTTAGCTTAGTTTTAATAAACATGAAGTACAAGAGATGTACGTTCGTGCACTGACACCTGTGTATATATATGTGTGTGTATGTATCAGTATGCGAGTACTAATTAAAAAGAAACTCTTTGTTAGATATAATTTTCTTAATTTCTTCTGTCCCACTAGAGAAAGAAAGAAAAAAAGAATACAACAGCTCATGTAATTACAAATGGTAACTTACTGAGCAAGGGTGTGTACTTGGTTTGATGTAACGATCATTTCATGACTCATTGAAATGGAGTGACGATTTCTAAAAAGTAAAAACCAGCTGGATATTCCCATGTTTGGTAAATAAGCAAAAGCAAAAGTACTTCAGAATAGCCGTATATGCGCCCATAACCTGTACAATTGTATTTCCACCGGAACGATTGAATAGTCGTGACTAAAGTCAATTACCAGAATCATGTCCACTTAAATACGAATCTTGATTGTGATTGTTGACATAGACAAGAAGTTATTTCTTTTAAAACAAAGATTACTTTTCTTTTTTCTTTTTAGCAAGAAGAAGGGTGCCCTTCTTCTTGGAAGCTTCCTCGCCGGAATGTGGGTCTTCTCTTCAACAGCCTTTTCACCTGACTCCACCCTCATTGCTACATACAGCCTCTGCACATCATCTGCACTCTTTGCTTCTTCTCTCTCTACCTTTGGCCTGTAGAAGAAGCATATTTGCCCTCCCTCCTCCTACAACAACAATAACAACAAGAGATTTAAAAATTTTTAAAAAGAAAACTTTGAATTATATAATTTCACGCCTAACTCTATTATTATAATATAATATTAAAGTGCATTTGGATATTGTACTAGAGTAATTAACTGACCTGAATTTTGACCTGGGGTTCAGGCCTGGACTTGACTTTTTCCCCTTGTCCCATTTTGATCTTTCTTCTTATGATTATGGTTATGATCTATTTGAGACTGTTTCCGAAATGACAGAAAATGTGTCTTTGGTTTCTATCCATTCCTAGAAATAGGAAAATGACCGTGCTTTTTATTATTTATTTATTTAATTATATTTTTTATTTAAAAAATTTGAATAGTAAGAATTTTTGTAATCAGAAACCGACAATTGGACCCGTCGTACGTCAATTAAGGTGACACATTGTGTATTTTCGAAACGACACGTTTTCTTCCACAAAAAAAAAAAAAAAACAAACAAACAAACAAACATGCAGATTTGTATTGATGAGTCTGGAGGAATCCACTATTTTAATTAATTTGGGTAATTTACGTGCGTGCTCTTTGAATTTTTGACATTTGTAAGTTAAACCCTCAACTTTCGATTTTGATATTTACTACCTTATGTTTGATAATCTTTGACAATATAATCCAACCAATTACGGACCTCAACTACTCGACTTTAATCTTATGAAGACAAGGCATTCTTTTCAAATCCTAAGAAGTACTCAGTCAAAGTATTGCTAATAAATCCAACGAATTTCTTGATAAAAACCCAAGTTTCTAAAATATTGATGAATTTAACGTGCACAATTTTTTCCTTTATCCAATAAATTTTTTTTTCTTTAAATTATATATATATATATATATATATAAATCATTTGGATGCCTCAACTACTTAGAAAGGAAATAAAGTATAACACATGACGTTTTAGATAGTGTGTGAAATTGTGTATCAAATGAGTTTTCTTTATTGTAATGATAGTTTGACGGTAATATTATATCTGATTTTATTAAAAAATATAAAATTTGAATTCCCTATCCTCAAATTCAGAAAAAAAAAAAATCTATAAATCGATTTACATTGTCTTTATTGAATCATATATTTACATAAGACAAACTTAGGACCCGAAAAAAAAAAATGAATTTCTTACCTACAGACACACTTCTGGATTTAGTCTATAAACTTTAAACAAATAGAAGAAGAAATTATTGCCAACTCATTTCAAACATTGGAAGTCCGAAAAAAAAAAAAAAAAGACTTCACTCTGTACAGAAATAAAATTGACACCAGATTGGTTGATGGATTTTTTTTTTTTTTTTTAAGCAGTTTGTTGCATATCAGGAACTTCAATTGAGCTTCTGCTTCCAAGAGTTAGTTGTCAGTATATGCTAAAAGCTTCTAGTTAGGTTTCTATCTTCGATGCCAAAACTTCTCTCAACCCGCACTCGACTAGTTTCCCGCAAACGATGATGCATTCAAATGAGAAATCCCGTCCTGCGGATCGTTTCTTTCTTCCTGCAAAAAGATTTCTCTGCCATGTTATACCTTCAAAGATTTTCTATCCCGATGATTGTACAAACTGACATGATAAGTGAATTATCATCCATTTTAAGGATGGCATAATATGTCACGAATCTTACTTGGATTTAAAAAGTTTGTGTTTTCAATTTTTCAATATTTATTTCAAATATTTGTAATGAATTGTCATGACTTACATGTTGGACATAACTATGGCTCTGATGGGGTGAGAAACCAGCACTGCCTATGAAAAAATTGTAATTCATCTTTTCATCAGCAAACTCTCTCAACTTGTTTAGCTGCGGTAATACTTCCGTGCAAAGATCGGGCCTGTCTTTCCGTCTGAGCTCAGCGCACTGCAGCGCCAGCTTTGCGAAGCTTAAGGTTTCTTCAAGTGGCCAATCAGTCACTGCCTGGTCCAGCATCTCTCTAAATGTGCCTCTCTCTATAGAGTTTTCGACGTGGTGTGCTAGCCCCATCGGCGGCTTGGCCGTTATCAATTGCAAAAGCAGGATTCCCAGGGAATAGACATCGGATTTCACACCAAGCATTCCTGTCTGTTGGTACTCCGGATCGATGTAGCAGAAAGTTCCAGCTGTTGAAGTAATGTGGTACTGTGTCACGTTTTCAGCAACCGCCGGGACGAGCCTAGCAAGTCCAACATCACCGATCTTGCTAACATAGTTGTGGTCGAGCAAGATGTTTCCGGGCTTAAGGTCGCGGTGCACTAATGGCTCCGGCTTGGTCTGATGAAGAAAGAGTAAACCTGTCGCAATCTGGGCAGCGATACGGAATCTGATTTGCCACGGCATGACTGGGGTGTTCCCTTTCGGGAAAAGATTATCATCTAAGCTCCCCTTAGCCATATATTCGTATACTAAAATTCCGTACTCCGGACAGGCTCCTAGAAGAAGCACCATGTTGGGATGCCTTATGCAGCTGAGTATGTCAATCTGCACTTGAATAGTATCAGAAATATTAGCGAAAAAAAAAAAAAAAAAATTTCAGTACAGAGACATTTCTTAGGAGAAAGAGAGAGAGAGAAAGAGTACAAAATAGTACAAGCAATTAAAGTTCCTTACCTCTTGCTGAAACTGTGACCTTCCTTGAGCAGCATCTGGACGGAGAACCTTGACAGCAACTGGTGTGTGATCGAGGTAACACTTAAATACTGGACCATAACCCCCTTCCCCTATCTTAAGCTTTTCAGAAAAGCAATTCGTCGCAATTTCAATCTCTTCAACGCTGTATCTCCTATATCTTCCATCACTTTGGGCTAAATTATCCAACAACTTCCGCATTTCCTTTGCTTCCTTGAGAGATTTCACTTCTGCGGTCGCTCTCTTTTGCGATTCCAGCTCCGCAATCCTCTTAGCAGCTTCTGCTGCTTCCATGGCGGCCCTGCACCTGGCTTTTTCTTTCTCGGCAATCGCCCTCGCAGCTTCCTCAGCCAATCGTGCTTCTTCTAGCTTTCGCTCATCTTCAAGTCTCCAGTGATTCAACTCTTGTTCCTTGAATATAAATCACATTGTTTTTTAAGACAAGGCACACAACTTTTTTTGAGGGGAAAAAAAAAAATGAAACAACAGATTTAACATTACTCAAGAACAAAAGGTAGGTGCACATAAACGTCGCGTCAGCGTTTAGAGAACGTGAAGAATTTCATGTGATAATCTTACTGACATTACCTTTTGCTTTGCTGATAGTGCTTCTCTGCAGGCAGCACTGTACATGTCCATTGTTTGCTTCAGCTCGAGCTTCAACCTCCTCATTTCAGCGTCAACTTCGTCCTGCGTGTTTCAAAAAAAAAAAAAAAAAAAAAAAAAAAACTTGAAACAAATCCCAAACGCTGTGACATAGTTCATTACCCGTCCCTTCTTTTAATAACTATTGGAGCGTGATCAAATTCACACTGTTTGTAGTAGTATATCTCTAGCTAATTTTAATAAACATGACAATTAGAAACGTCTTCGCAGAATTTTAAGATTTAGACATGAGAGTCCTTTAAGATTACTACCAACTTTGTGCATAATTATGACTTTAAACACGTATCTTTCAATGTGATCATGATTCATGTACACACCAGGCCTTGCGACGACCATGAGCATGACGTCCGGTCGCTTTCCATTGTAAACGAGACATCATGCAGCAAACTTAGGTCGGTGAACTTTGGAGCCGAACGGAATGATCCAAAGCTGTTGTCCGAGCTGGTAGATAGACGGGAGGTTCTACCTGGATCCATGTAATCGTAGAATACAGAAGATGTTCTATCAGTGCTTGGCCTGCTAGAGCTGATAAATGATATGTCGGTATCTGATTCAGACAATCGCCCAGGAGACAGCCCCGGAAAACCTCTTCTGGCAAAGGGAGACCTGTTCTTAGTCATGTTATGTTAATAAGGATCAGTTTCCCGAAGAATTCCACGGCACTCAGTATTCTACATGTATAGCATAAATTCTCTAATCTCAAAAACCAAATTAGCATATTCGTTTTGGATTACTTACCTTATCGATTCTTTGTGCAAGTTGCGAGGCTTGAATGAAACTCTGTCTGCTGCTGCATATTCGAGGAAGAGATCATTAAATTTCACTTGGACACCGTTTTTTATTAAACATGGGTTTCTGGAGAAGCTAATAAATGAGAGACGTATACAGACCTCTTACACTAAATCTTTGTATAGGTTGCTCAATTATTGGCTTTATAACTTCCTTAGTTAGATTCTGCAAGTGGCTGAGCAGCGGAGAAGAGTATGGGGCTTGTCGGGACGAGTTTCTTACCGAGGAAACCTTTCCTTTTGAGATGACATAAACTGTGCAGAAATCAGGCACCGCTTTTGATACACTGCTCGGAACGCTAGATGCCTTGAATCTGAAGAAAGAAACCGTCGAACTAAATTATTGGAATCATATGAAATGCAAAAGTTATGGAATTACATAACAAGAAAAATTAGTACACTTGCTTTTCTTCCCTCGTGTAATTTCTAATGGTTAGGAACATGGGCGAAATTGTTGGGATCTATATGTGCCCTAAGAATATAAAATCAATTATAGGGATTTTCTGTAAATATGACATTTTGATATTAATAAAAAGAGGTTATTCATGTTTAATAAGTTGTGTCATATTTACTTTCATTTATTGATTATATGATTATTTTGAGCAAACATAAAATACTCATAGGCTGTTGGTAATATATCAGATTATCATATGCATACGGGGTATACATAGAAGACGTGATAATTTGATAACAGTCTAAATAAAATGGTCCGCAATCGATGGAATAAGATTTAGGGATCTTATTCATGGTAAGATTGTAAAGGTTGTCTACCTAGCTCCTTGGAGGGATGGTTTGTCTTGACTATCGAATAAATTTCGAGTAGAAACTTTAATGTATAACAGTATTGAGGTATGACATTAGACTGGACCTAAAGGTGTTAACTGATTCGGTTTAATAATTCTGTTTACAAGAATCAATGATGCTTTGATTATTATCCTGCATTAATCTTAATCTTGAAATGAATACTTGAGTTTGCATTCATGACTTATGCACTTTGATCCATTATAGGTGAGACATTGATAATCAATATACTTGTGTTTTGGGTGTATGACTTATAGATGGAGAAATCAAGATTCATAGATACGGAATCCATAGTTATCTTAACGATACATGTTATCTACTTAAAGACATTATATAGAAATTGAAAGATAATATAACAAGATCTTAGCCATCAGTTTACTTTGTGTTCTCTGATGGTTTATCGATCTTATATCTATACAATTGATAGTTCTTTTAATGGAGAATGATGGAACATTAAGTTAAAATAATTTAAAAGGTAAAACGAAAAAAGTCGTTAATTCAATCATGGATAACATATGGGGATTAAGCAAGCGATGAATAAATCATGGAAGAAACATTGCGTTAGAGAGCTTTCATAATACGGTATGTAAACGGGAGTTCAACTTCAGACTTTTAGTAAAATAGTCCTGAAATTGATAATTGATGAATAATTAATCTTGAATTTTTCCAACAGAAATAACCCATGGTTGCATGACTTGGGGTTTTCGCTCTACTGAACTTTTAATTTTAATTTTAATTTTTTTAATTTACCTTTAAAAACTCTATTTATATATGTAATATTTTTTTCCTTATTTTGACCGTATTAAATTTGGATTATCTTGTATTAGCCTGATAAGAACTTTATCCTTCAATATAAGCTCACACTAAAAAATATATGCTCACACTAAAAAATATATTGGCTCCGCTGCTGGTTGAGATAACAAACATCCGTCTGATTTTTTTTTTGGATTACCCGTATGACCATCAAGGACTATGACTTAATTCCTGAAAATTAAGATTCATTTAAGACAGAGAAATTACTGATATTGCAATTACCTGATAAAGCCATGCTTTGAGGGACTGCCCATAAGCAAGCAATCAATTGCAGCGTAGGAAACATATTCTGTTAAGGCTTTCGCTACATCTGAGTCTTCGAGTATGATATCGAGGCATTGAATCTAATAGATAGAAATTTAAAACAAACAAATAAAAAAAAAAAAGGAAATAAAAGGTAATTCCATGGGATGAGAACAAGACGAATAAGAGAAAAAAATGTTGAAAGACGTACATCTTTACGGGTACAAAAACAATGGAAGCTAAGGAAAAGATCTCTGGTTTGCCTTTCAAGTAGCTGCCTATGTGGTGATCCACCTAAATTGCTGCCATCACATATAATGGCATGGCTCCCCCCCACTGCACTCACAAAAAATTCTCACTTTGTAATATCAATTCTTATCCTTTTTTTGTATTGATCGGTGTAAATTTCTAATCTCAATTAACATGACATTTTTTTTTTCATTTGCAAATAAAAGAATGACAATTTATATACTATATCAGTCTGTTAAAAAGTTGAGTCTTTTAGAATATAACATCTGCTTTATATGAAATATGGCAAATATCATCAATTCCGCACCAATAATAATTTGTAATTCAATATTTGTACCGAACTTTTAAATATTTCAAATTAATGTTTTTTTTTTTTTTTGGCACAATACTCATTGAAAAGTACTGCAAGTAGCTTTCATAAATTCTGTCATCATTTCTACATATTTGGATACAATCACTACAATCAATAAAATCAGGTATATAATAACTTGCTTTTATTTTTCCTTTTTTTTTTTTTAAACTCTATCATTGTTTACATCTGACCTACTAAGTACCTTTTCTTTTAAACGAGGGGGAAAAAGAAAAGGAAATTTGTGATAATGTTGTTTTGACACACATACCAATACATATATGTGTGTGTGTGTGTGTGTAAAACAATCGCCATAAATTTGAAAATGATGAGAGTTACCTACCTGAGGGAGTAGTAGAGGATTGCTTATGAACAACATGAAGAAGAGCAACAGCTTGGCCTTTGGATAGAATATTTTCTGCAGCCCATTTGAGAGCATATTGACTCCCTTTATCCTTGTCTACAGCCACAGCTACAACTCCATTTCCTCCTTTCTTTAGATCATTTTTTCTTGTTTGCCACATTCTTTTTTTTTTTTTTTTTTTGTTTTTTTCCTTCTTTCAAGATTCAAAGTTATCCTTAACTTGTTTCTTGTTTGTTGAACCAAAGAAAGAAGAAGAAGAAGAAGAAGAAAAAACACGCTTGAGCCAAAATCTGATCTCAGGTGATTTAGGAACAACCAATGTTAAGGCAACTGCCTAATTAGATCCTTTTTTAAGTCAAAGGCTCTCCTTAAGTCAAGGCGTCTTTTATTTTTAGCATCATTATTTGTTTTTGTAATTTTGCAAATTATGTCTACAAGTGTTAAAAGAAGAACGATGACTCTCTAAACACACACACACACACATATATATATATATATATATATATACACTGAAAAAAGTAATTATAATTTTGATAGTAAATAATTTTGTGAGAAACTCGAGACGACACCTGTTAAAAAAAAAAAAAAAAGGTCTGATAAAAAGATTGAAATAGAGCCTGAATTTAGCCTGAATTTAGCATTAACGTCAATTGGGAGAATTGCATACCAAAAATCTAAAAAAGTATCTTTAATTTAAAGGCTGCCCTTATGCCTCTCCCGCAAACAGCTCAACCACTTACAACCCCAAAAAAATAAAAACAAACAAATAAATAAAGAAATAAAAGGATTAAAAACAAAATAAAGCAGCAAACTCCTTCATCGTCGATGCCCTCATGCGGTTCAAAAACTCGCCGTCCAACAGCGAGAACTTCTTGAACTGAGACCAGGAAGGAAACCACCCTGTGCGATGACAGAAATAGGGCGAATTGGATAGGCGTCCTTTGCTTACACGGCAATGTCCGAGGCGTTCAGTTCTAGAACGTGGGGCTGAAGGGCATCGCCGAAATCGCGTTGCTAGCCTCAGCTTCATGCATGATTTAACTTTCTTCTATCATGGAAATATATTGTGATTTTCAAATATGATAGATGTTAAAATAGTTAATAGAGCCTTAATTTATCTGCCATCATTTTTAATCTAATGCTCTGTATTATGCTCGTCAAAATGTTGTTCGTTAATATATCATCCCACCTTAAAAATTTTGACATGAGAAATCCCGATTAAATAAATAAATAGGCCTCAAATTAATTAGCATATTTTATTTTGAATTGGCTAGCATGCATGTAATTAGAACGTACAACTGATTTTTACGTATATGAGAATATATAGTTGGTCAAAATCAAGGAAAAATCAAACTTAAAAATATCCTATCATGTTTCTTGAATTGGCTTAGTTAGTTAATTTGAATGTGTATAATATATGTCTATAGACATATATACATATGCTTCACAATTAGATCGAATGACAACGTCCTATGGTGTAATACCCCCACCAACTTAAAATAGATTTTTCAAATATAAAATATGCTCTATTAAGTAAGAAGATGTTAATTTAATCGATTCTTTTAAAATAGGTTCGAATCATAAGATATGAAATTTAGGATAACTAGTTAACCATTTCATTTAAAACTCCGAATAGCATTGTACTTTTCGTTTTACAAGGACAAAAACTTCCTCCCTCAAGTTTTGTACACAAATATTTGTAGTGAAAACTAATGGGGCGTTTGATATCATAGTTTGGATCCCAAAATTACAACTTAATTTTTATCTTTTTCTACAAAGTCAGCTTCAGTTTCACTATTCACAGTTACTATTATAGTTTTGTAACTCAAACTTTAAAAGTCCATAACTTTGTATATACAAATCCAAATGGGATTTTTTTTTTCAAATTATGTTTCGAAACGAACTAAAAAAGCTCTATATTGATTTTTTTTCCGAATATATTTTAAGTTTTTACACTTTTTAATTCTAGCAATTCAAATATTACAAACATACAATTTAATTCAAATCCAAATTCTACAATCCAAACCCTTACACCAAACGCATACTAAAAGTATTTTCAAAACTATGTCACTTAAAGAAATGAGACTATATATAAGAAATGGGTGGTGAGTCCTCCTTCATGTATATATAAATAATATATATATGTCTGTCGATATATATTGGCGTATATATCAGTCATGGATAAGCCGGCCGGAGCTCTTCATCAATGGTGCCTTCCCAGACTTGAGGCGACATTCTAGCTATGTCATGAACTGATGATGGGTTTGCACTTTTGAATGATTTTGTATTTGTGAAGTGGCAATTTTCGGAGCAACATTCTTTGTTTTAGTGGATCAGATTCCTCTTATAAAAGGAGCAGTAGGGTGCACTGAAATTTTTTATTCTTTTAATTTTACCCTAAAAATTTTATAATTTTTTTACAATTTATCCCTATTGAAAATAATTTTGGTGTACACTCCTATTAAAATATATTTCTGGTTTCATCCCTGAAAAGAAGTATCTATTAGAAGAGAGCCCGAGACCAAAAAGTGGAGAGCCGTGAGGTTGTTTGGCTTTTGCATTGTTTTCCACGAACAGTATCGTCATGATCATGAAACCTAGTATAACAAGCGTTGTCGATTTATTTTGTTTTATGGCTTCATTTCCTACGTGCACTCGAAAGTAACAATTCTTCTCTCTTATTAGTGCAATCGTGCAAGGCAATGATAGAAAATAGGCCACAAATTAGGGGATTTATAGTTGTTAAAAGTTATTCGTTTAATTAATTGGCTATCTAGACCTACTTTCTTTCTGAAAAACGTGACGGTCGAACTAAAAGCTTCATATTTGAAGTTTGATCTTTCTAAATTGTGAAGAGTCTTCCAGCAATAAACAAGTAGTCAAGAAGCGTGTAGCTCTTCGCAAAAGGGTGTCATGGGGCCAAAAAAAAAAAAAAGAATATTTAGGTTTTGTTTGACACTTTCAAACTTAAAGTAGTTAGTTGGAATTTTGGTGTTCAAGTAACATCTAACCATAGAAATTATACCACAATCTTTAATAAAGTTAGATGATAAAGCATTAAAAAAAAATCGGTTATGAAGAATATGTTAAATTTATAAAATACGTTTAGGCAGAACAAAAAATATTAAATAGGAGATCTAAGTCACATACTTAATATTGCATTTATTTTCCATACAATGACCGAAATAATTATCACTTCTCAATGTCAAATTAAATTTCAAATGGTGATCATACATTCACAAGCATTAATCTCCATATTATGCACTCAACAATATTAAAATAATTTACCAATAATTAATCTCCATATTAAGCATTAATCTCCATGTTAATTTGCTGCTGTTTGTGAAGCATGGAAGGAAATCAAATTTGATTGTTTTCTTATCTTTTTTTTTTAATTTGCATTTGTTTACTTACTGATATTTTACAAATTTTATAAAATAAAGATTCAAGCATTCTCAAAATACAAAAATTAAAAGAATAGAAAATAGAAAGAAAGAAAGGAAAAAAAAAAAAAAAAAACCCTTTTGGAGGTATCACAAATCTATAAGATCTTGTACTTCTTCCTCTGCTCTTGTTACTTTAAGATGCTCTATTTTAAAATTTGTAGAAACCTAAAACCCAAAACCAAAAATAAAAATAAGATCAAAATACCTAAATCATATATATATTTTTTCTTTTTCTTTCTCTTCTTCCTCACTCTTTCTCTCTCTCTCTCTGCATCCTTTTATTTTTATTATTTTATTTTTATGCAGAAGGCCTCCTCGAAAACAGAGCCATGCTCCATTTGTTTGCCCCCAGTCGCCTCTTCCTTTCCCATTTTTTTTTTCTCTTTTCTTTTCCCCTCCAATCGGCAGCAGATCAGATGGAAGTATAGCTGTTAAATTCTATTTGTTGCAATTGCTGACATGAATCATTAACGTCGGCAGACTATATAAGTTATTTACATTAAAAAAAAATGTGAACTAAGTTTGGAAAATTAAGTTATAAAATATGATTTGAAAAGCATATAGATCCCAAAAACTTTCTTGAAATGCAATAAAGTACACACACAAAAGAAACGCAGGACTACAAAAGTAGTAGTGTTAAAAAAAAACAAAAAGGATAAGTACACACATTATTAGGTGGTGAATCCTCCAGCCTGCATATACATACATATATATATATATATATATAAACATAAATTAGAATATGATCAGCCATGGGTAAGCTGGTTGGAGCTTTTGATCGATGGTAGCTTACCACATAGAATACCACTTGCTATCTCATGAAATGAAGATGGGCAATTTTTGGAGCAATATTCTTTAGGATCGACAAGGGAAAATCTCTTCTTGAAAGAGTGTGGTACCTGTCAGAAGACAGCTGGGGACGGAGAAGTGAAGAGTCGTGAGGTTGTTTGGCTTTTGCATTTTCAATCATAAACAACAATATCATGAACATGAATGCCAGTACAACCAGCGTTGATGATCCAGCTTGTTTCATGGCTTCACTCCCAGGCTTAATATTAGTGCAATGAAATTCAACTTAAGTTGGAAACATAAGCCTCGAAATGATGGATTTATATAGCTGTTAAAAGTAAGTTATTAACTTGATTAATTGTCTCTAGACCTCCTTAATTTCTTTTTAATAAATTTGGCGGTCGAACAAAAAGCTTCATGTTTAGAGTGTGTTTGGTTAGAGGGAAGAGTTAAATCATGTGTTTGGTTGGAAGGAGATGCGGCAGGAAGAGCTCTCCTCCCTGGCTCACCACTATGCATCCTTCCCTTGTTAGACGGATCAGGAGGGAAGAACAAAACTGGGGGGAATTTTAGAGCTTATTTGAAAACCAAGCTCAAACTTGGTTTTTCAAACTCAAGTTTTGTCTTTTTCCTCAAAAGTTTTTGTCTTTTTCCAAAAAAAGTCAACAAAATTTACTATTTCAACTTCAAAAACTCAACTCAAACTCATTTACCAAACAGATTCTAATAGGCCTCAAAACCCCATTTTGCCCTCAAATATTATCAGTTTCTTTTTTTCCCCTAAACTGTAAAATGATATAATACCCAATAGCTAAAGAATTTCTATCTTGCTCCCTTGTACGTTTTCCTCTACAGGAGCAACAAATATGATAATTGTTTTGGGCTTCTCAATAAAAGTTGATTATTCGGGAGAAAAAAAAAAACCAAAAACAAAAACTTATTTACCTTTTTTTTTTCAAATTTTTTTCTTTCAGTTTTTTTTTCCTTTGCTGTTTATTTTCGCTTGAACAATTTTTATTTTTTCTGTTTGTTTCTAAAAAATTATAGATTATGATTATGATTATGATTGGAATTACAAAATATAAATAGATTATGTGATATTACATGCATATGATTCGTTTACTTTTAATTAATGTTAAAAATTGTAAAGAAAAGTTTTTTTTTCCCTCTATATTGCCTTAAAATCATGCTATGTGCCCCTAAAAAAAATGCTATGTGGCCTGTGAATGTATAAAAGGTATTTGAAAAAATTTGTAAAAAGCAAAACTATAAATAATTAATATGGGCAATATAGTATTTTAGAATTGAAAATTCATCCATCCTTTCATTTCTCTTTTTGATACCAAACAAAAGAATGGAGACTTGTTATATATATCTCTCCCTCATAATTTACCAAACAATATGAAAGAAAGCTATTATCCATCCTTTCTAATCTCCATCCCTCCAACCCACTCTATCTTTCTTCCTCTCCAACCAAACGAAGCCTTAAAGTCTGATCCTTCGAAATTGTTAAGAGTCTTCCAGCAAAAAACAACTAGTCAAGAGGCATGTAGCTCTTGGCAGAACAAAAGGTCATGTAGCAAAATAGGATAAAATATTTAGGTTTTGTCTAACATTCTGTAACTTAAGGATTTAGACCTCCTATCTAATAAATTATGTCTTAAATACCAATCAAATTATATCACATACTTTAATCAAGTTAAATGTTAAAGCATAAATATATATATATATATATATATGTTATACAGAATGTTAAATTTTTCAAATGACGTTTAGAAACTTTTAGACACAAAAAAATAAAATAAAATAAAATAAATTAAAAGGAGATGTAAGTCCAAATTTATTATTGTAATTTATTTTTTTATATGAAAATAAATTGTTCGAACTGAAAACGTTTTCTTATGAAACGACTCAAATTCAAATTGATTCTCTCTCTCTTTTTTTTTTTTATTTTTAATTTTGCTAAAAAAATTCAAACGGATTCATTAGATATGATTAGAGTCGTTAAAACTTTTAGCAACGGTTGTATTTAATCATTTATTATTATTACTGTTGTTGATGTTGTTAAATCATGATTATTTTTATCATCATCATCATCATCATCATTGTGCTATATACCTTCAACACTTGCTATTATTATTCATCAAAAAAAAAAAACTTGGTATTGTTATCATTATCAGGCGGTCTAAAATAGGACTAAAACGAAAAAATTAGACCAATATGGTAAAACAAACCGAAAAACAAACAATAAAAAATGAACCAAGGAACTGGAAATTAAAAAAAAAAAAATAGGACACATAAAAAAAAGACTAAAAAGATAAAATAACTTAAATAAAAAATAGGCCAAAATGAAAAAAGTACTAGAATGAAAAAATTAGGCGGAAAAAAAAACGAAGGACTATTTTTTTTTTTTTAAAGGATAGAAAATCCTTTTTATAATATTGTACAGAGAAGAAGACAAGATTCGAGTTGGAGAGCCACCTTTGCTAACATAAAATTTAACTATGCGTCAATCATATATATATATATATATATATAACTTCATTGTGCCCATACTCAATAATTAAAGTATATAATTAATTTCTTATTAATTAAGAATCATTAATTTGTTTGAAGGTACGTATGAGCACGGATAGAGTACAAATTGCAGGTTTAACATGTTGTATTATAACTAGTACCCATTAAATTTTCTTTACATAAGAAAGACAAGATTTGAACCCGACGACCACCTATACATACTACAAACCCAAAGTAGCATAGCACAGAACAAAAACAAAAACAAAAACGAGATTCCATACAAAGAGAATTAAATAATATCCCAGGTTCAAGAGCAAGTTGAATATTAATCTTTTCAATCACATAACTCTTGAAATATAACCTTCTTGATCTTCTCCATTAACAATACCTTGAAAAAACTCCCCATCAATAATATTACTATTATTACTTTCTCTCTCATCATGATTCAATTTCTCAATCTTCTCAACAGCCTCACCCAAATCCAATCTCCTCTCCACATCCTCCTCACAACAACTCACTCCAACCTTTAAGAGCTTCAGCATCTCCCCCTTGCTGTTCTTGACGCCGCCCATCTCGGCGTCGAACACCTGGCTTGTCTTCTTCTCCTTGATCATCTCGTTAACCCAGCTCGCCAGATCGGCGTTGGGTTCGTACCTATGCGTCAGGTAATTCTCCGGGTACTTGCCCGTGAGGATTTCCAGGATGAGGATTCCGAGGCTCCAGACATCGGTCTTCTTGGTGATGCGGCCGAGCTTGGCGTGCTCGGGGGACTTGTAGGCCATCATGAGGTGCCGTGCGTGGTCGAGGTTGATCAGGGGAAGGAGGCCGTAGTCGGTAAGGAGTGGCTCGAAGGAGTCGTTTAGGACGATGTTGGAGGATTTGAGATGGCCGTGGGGAACTACTAGGCTTGGTAGGACGTTGTAGAGGTATGTTAAGCCCTTGGCTATTCCTTTGATGATTCTTAAGCGGGTTGGCCAGTCTAGCGCCGGCTGGTCCACTTTCCGATTTCCTGATCCATCGCCACAAAATAAATTTAGCAGAAAATTAAACTATAATCATGATGAATGATGAATGATGAATGATGAATGATGACGACGACGATGATGATTATGGTGATTCAAAAATATTCATGAAGTTGAAGAATATATATGTAAATCATGCACATATGTTAGGTTACCTCAACTTAGTTTTTTTGTCAGGAAGTTTCTTTTTGAACTTTTGTTTTCTTTTCCTCTTTTTTCTTTTGGACAGTTTTGATAATGTGCCTATCTTTACTGAAATGTTTGTATTGGTTATAGTTTCAATCCATTGAAAACTATATTTTTTTGCACTTAATGTCACCCTTTTGTAAACTTTTCATTTATTATGAGAGACGTATGTGATTATATATCTTCATGAAATTTCATAAATTCATTGTCAATATCAGTGTCCGGAACTAAAACTGTTAAAATAAAAAAATTAAAAAAAAAAAAAAAAGAAGAAGATAGTTCGGGTAGTAATATGTAAGAAAAAAATTTAGGGACCAAAATGTCACAATACTCATAGTTCAGAGATTAACAGTGCTTGTAACTCTTATTGAATAGCTCAATTCTAACCTGTAGTTCAGCATCTTAGAAGAAGATAGTATATGTCTCTGATATTATACATACCTACATAAAGTAAAGAAAGTGCCATATATACACACACACACATATATACATATGGATACATTCACTTTTTCTATGGCTATTTTTAGACCTTTGGTTTGAATCACTAACACTAAGTTTGTGCTTGGTGTATCAGTTAGAGTTAAGATTTTCGGTTTATTATTGTTTGAATTTTTAAAAATTAATTAAAATTTTTGTTAATTTTTCAGAAAACGACAAAAATGAGTTCTTTTAAACTAGTGAACTAAACACCCTTTAATATTCATCATCATATTGAACAAGAAAGTATTTAAATATGTACTTACCATGAAGATGAAAGGCCAAGCTTCCATTGTCCACATAGTCATAAACCAAGAGCTTCTCTTCTCTCCTATAGTAATAAGCCACAAGGGGCAGCAAATTTGGGTGTTCCAATCTTCCCAACCTCCTCATGTGATCATGAAACTCTTCTCTTCCCAAGCCGTTCAACTGCTTATACCTCTTCACAACCAAGGCATCACACAATATATTGGCCTTGTATGAAGACCCAAACGTCCCGCTGCCTAAGATCTCTGCCGATGCTCGTAGCAAATCGTGCAAATCAAACTTCGGTCTGTCGTCTCTCAAAAACGACAACTTACTTTCACCTGATGACTTCTTCGGGTTCGGAGTGGCTTCTTGCAAGCTTGGCTCGGCTTGATGGTTGCGCATGAGTGCGTAGGACGTTGTCAAGGTGTCAAAATGGTGATCATTCAATGTCGAACTTCGATCTAATTGTGAAGCTCGCCTTCTTGATCTAGCTACGATGAAAGCGGCAGCAAGAATGGCTACTATAAGGGCTACTAGCAACCCTATTAGTACAATTTTAATTTCCCATGAACCCTTCACGGAGTTGTTTATAGTACTGTTAGAGAAGATGTTAATGGTAAAGGGGCTGCATGATTCAAGAGGAGGCCCACAGAGTTTTTTGTTGCCTGCATATGTTACGTACATTCAAATTAATTAATGGAGCAAATTCAAGAAAATTTACATGCAATGTAAAATGTTAAAATAAGATTATCTCCGGTGTATATATCAACGTCAATGTTTTATTTATTATAGACAAAAGTGTAAAAAATAACATTATATATCTTACATTGTGTTTCAACAAATAATGTTATTTTTAATTATATATTTTTATTGTGTAATATCATTATCATCCTGTCAAGCTCGTACAAGTGGACTTTGAAGATTTAAATAATATTAAAATGAAAGTATCTTAATGATTCATGAAAAAGTTTAAGTCAACAACTAATAAAATTTGACGTTGGCTATATACAAGATTTAGCATCAAAGATACACATTATTGTATAGCATTTTTTCCATCTAAATGAAAAAATTTATCATTTACATGTCAATTAATTAGTATTACATTAGAGATGCTCTAAGTCTACTCTTGATCAAGGTGATTGAAATATATACGCCGTCTGTTCAAATTTAAGTTTGATTATCCCTTCCTTTTAACCCACCATATATTCTGATCAGATTATACCTACATTAGTTCTAGTTGCACGTATATGATCATTTCAAAATTATATATGCGAACTTCGAGACCTATTTATTATTGCAATAGAATGACTAATCTTGAATAAAACGTTAATTCTCGATGGATGACATTGAATTTGTATTTCTCGTTCATTAATTTTTATGGTTTGATAGCATTAAACAACATGGCTTAATACATAACACAGATTCTATTGTGACAGACACAATCTGAAGAATTTACCATAATATATCTAATCCATGCATAATATCATGCAAGTGTCGGCAATTTTGATTTAAAATGATCACAGATTAAATGTATTTTATCTATTTTAACGTCTTTCATTCCAAATCACAATTTTCCAATACAAGAGATCGAGTTAAATCATGGACGATCTATAGTTTGGAATATATATACGTGTGTGTGTATATATATGTATATAAATAAATATAGTTTACCTGAAAAAGCACTTAAATCCATCTTGCTTAGGCTATCCGGAATAGAACCCTCCAATTCATTGTTCGACACATTTATTTTCTTCAAACTCTGCCGCCCAAAAGACGGTATTCTTCCGTAAAACTTGTTCCCGTCAAGCCTCAACACAACAAGTTTAGGCAAACCGACGAGCGACGACGGAATATTCCCCTCGAGCTCGTTGTTCGAAAGCAAAACCTTCTTCAGAAACCGCATGCCCGAGAAACAATCGTCCGGGATCGCCCCTGAGAAATGGTTGTACGATAAGTAGACGGATCTCAATCTGCTCAGCCGCTTGAGGTCAGGGATTGGACCGATCAACGTGTTGTTCATGAAGCTGAGCGTCCGAAAATTAGGTATCAAGGCAAGCGACGCGATGTCGACGACGCCCTTCATCCCCATGTTCTCGAGCTGCAGGCCTCGAACATTGCCGTGGAAGCAAAACACGCCTATCCAATTCGCCCTATTTCCGTCACATGGGGTGGTTTCGGGGTTCCAATTCGAGAGGGACTCGCTGTTCGACAGCGAGTTCTTGAACCGCATGAGGGCATCGACGACGGTGTCCGGTGCGCCGGACGATGACATGACCGAACATGTTAAGATGAGGAATAAGATCAGTGACGTCGTTATGTTGAATGCTTGTCGGGTTGGTGCGCGCAGAAGCCTGGCCACGCGCACGCCCATTAGCATGAAACGACGACAGAATTATGCAAAACGACGGAAAATTTCAGAGTGCCGTTGCTCTCCTTGAGAATGCAAGTACGTATTGGTTATTGCATTATGATCCGATGATCTCTGCGCTGCCTTGGTTTAGTTTTTGTTTTAGTTATTTTTTTCTTTTTCTTTTTGTTTCAAGTAGAATTAAAAAAAAAATACAGTTGGTGAAGTGGACATCAAGATCTGCTTGGTTTGCATTACAGAGATTGGATTTGGGAGGTTAATTTTAATTTAAATTTAAATTTTTTCTTTATATATTTGTATTATTTGGGTTGTACGAGGTTGAGCTGTTTTCGGGAGAGATACAAGGGCAGCCTTTAAATTAAAGATAACTGTTTGTTGATGTTGGGCATTTAAGATTTTTTGGTGTCAATTTTCCCATTTGAGGTTAATGCTAAATTGAGGCTCCATTTTAATCTCTTTTTTCTCTTTCTTAGATACTCTCTCTCTCTCTCTCTCTCTTTCTCTCTTTATTTATTTATTTTTTTTCATGTGTCGTCTCAGATTTCTCATACAAACTTATTTAGTATCGAGTTTTTTTTTTTTAGCATATTTACAAGAGAGTCAACATTCTTCTTTTTAACACTCTACTATTTCGTTTGATAAGCTAGTTTAACTCTAGCTAAACTGTACTTTTATATCTCAATTTTTGTCTTTTTCTAAAAAGTCAACAAAATTTATAACTAGTTTTTTAAAAGTCAACCAACTCTAACTTAAAAATTTTATCTCAAACTAACTTACCAAATGAAGGCTACAAGTTCATATTCCCAAAAAATATAAAAGGGAAAGCCTTGCATCTTCTAATTTAAAAAATAAAGAAATTCATTACTCAGAAACACATGAATATTTTTACCTAAAAAAAAACAAACAAATAAACACACGAATATTTTCGTGTTGTATTCTCATAACATGTAAAAAAAAAAAAAAAAAAAAAAAAGATAGAGATTTTTTAGTACCCCTATCACACTAAATTTTTACAATTAAGTCTCTAATTTGTCATCTCTGAAATTTTAAAATTACAAAATTTACTTAGATTTTTTAAAAAAGTTTCACTTATGTCCCAATATTTGGTTCATATATATACATTATTTCACACTTAAAATCCCAAATAACCAAAGAGTCAATTACACTACTATTTAAATTCGTATTTTTGGCTTTTTAAAGTTGGTTATTTTAGATTACAAAGTTTACATGAGAAGAAAAGAAAAATATGAAGTCAAACAATTATTAGCGTAAAATTTAGTTTAACTCACGCTCTCCCCGAAAAAAATTTATGGCTCCGCATACTATATTAATTTTTTTTTTTTCCCGTCAATGACCCTTTTTTGGTTTCTATGATATTCTTTTTCCAGTACGTGATACATTCGATATAAATACAACAAAGCGATTACAATGACAAATATTATACTAAGAAAGTTGAATATATAGATATTCCTATATTCAATTATACTAAGCATTTTAGGGGGGGGGGGGGGGGGGGGGGGGGGAAGAAGTAGAGGATTTAGGTGATCTAATGTTGAGATTCACGTTTCAGAGCTTCATTGGGAGAGAAAATCATAGCGTTTCTAAGGTTTAAGTTACAAAGACATCAATCCGTTGCTTGGGGGTATTTGTCCATCTAGAGTAAGTCCGCAGAGGAGCTGAAAGCAGATTGTGCTCAAAGTATGTCAGGGAATATGGAAGGAAAGCATCCAAGCCTGGAGAAGGTTAATTGGACCAAAGAAAGCTGCTGAGTTGGAGTAGGGCTGTAACTCCAAAGACAAGTCACTGAAGGAGAAGACGTTGTGGATTTTGTATTGGTGGAATTTTAGAACAAACGTATATCTATTTTTTTCAATCTCTTGTAATTATTATTCATTGTAAATAAGGTTCTTCGGTTTGAGTTCATATGTTCTGCACTCGTGGTTTTTCTCTTACAGATTGTTGGGCACATGAAATAACCATATTATTACGTCAATCTTTTATTTTATGATGATTTAGATTTTGCAATTTATTAGTTTAGCATATTTACAATTGTTGGGAAAATTGGATCCACGAAACCACCCTTAAGAATCTGCAAACAATAAAAATATCAGCAATTAACATAGAAACAAATGAGAAAATAATCACAACCAACATAAGAAATTATGTGGAAAAAGTCCAAAACAAGAGAAAAACCATGGCTCTCAGAAAAAAAATCTATCACGTGAAAATTTTAATAATTATGCAGACTTTGTCTATAACTCCCACGACTCCATTACACACACACTTGCCTTAAGCATATAATGTCTAATTAGAGTCGAAATATAATGTTTAAAGTGCTTTTTACTGGGACGATTAGAAACAAAGGCTTTGGGCTCCTTATGTAGTTTTCAAAATCTCAACTTCTGCTTCCTTTTTTTTTTTTTTTTTTTTTTATGTAGGACTAAGCTCCCCTTTTATTAAGCCAAAATCCTTACAATCTCCACCTTCGCTAAAGAAAAGAAACTCGCTAAATGCTGTCTTGAAATATGTCCAAATTAGAGGTGTTGATTTGAAATATGTCCAAATCCCCCCCCCACCCCCCTCTTTTTTTTTTTTTTTTTTTGGAGATTAGCCCAAATAGCATAATACAATCTAACTTTTAAAATTATAGCATAAACTAAACTATTTCTACCAAATAGCATAATTAGGACAAAATAGCAAGGTTAAAAATAAAAAATACCTATGAATTTCTCTCCCCACTAATCTCTTTTCTCTTAATCTCTCTGCCACCCCTCATCGAAGAATCACGTCGTCATCGAGTCGTCGACCATTCTCTCTCCATGCCAGAAAAGTCACGGTCACCGCCGTCCTTACCACCATCCCAATCGAAACTAGATTGCAGAATCCTAATTTTCCTCGTCAGCGTCTGCTTAGCGTCACCGGCCATCCCGCACATGCCTACTTCCTCCAACTCATTGAGGTTATTGTCTTCTCAGGAGACAGATTCTTCTCTAGTAGCTTTTTGATTAAGGCCCCGTGATCGCGATTTCGCGACCTCACAAAAGCTCCAATCTCCCTGTTGAATCCCCTGAGTGACAAGCAAAAATCACTTGCCACGAGATCACCGGCGACATGAAATTAGATCTAGGGTTTTGGGAGGTTTTTTTTTTTTTTCTAATTTGGGATTTAATTTATATATATATATATATATATTAAGGATATAAATTGTAATAAATGAAAAAAAATTATTATTTTAGTTCAGTAAATAGTTTATTTACAAGTAAATAAAAAACTATTGTAACAAAAAAAACAACAAAAACTCATATTTACTAATAAATAATAATATTTACTAGTAAATATTTATTTTTTAATAAATAGTAATATTCACCTGATTCATAAATACCTTCTTTAACTACTAAGAAAATAAATTCATTTACTAGTAAATAATTTATTTACAAGTAAATAATAATATTTACATGGTTTTATATCTAATAATAGGGAATGGTATTAATCATGAAAATCCATTTATATTTTTACTTAGTAAATCTATTTATTTAGTCGTAAATATTTGAATTTAATAAGTAAAATAAAATGGAATTATCAAGTAAATATTAGATTTACTACTTTCAAAACAGGTAAAAATCACTATTTATTAGTAAATATTTGGATTTATGGAGTTAATGGCTTGTTTGGGGTAATATCTGAATATGGTATTTTAAAAGTTGAGTTGGAAATGTGTATTCAGAGGGAAAACTTTTGAAAAAGTTCTGTAATATAGAAAATAATGTAAAAATTTGAAATATGTTCGGAAAAAAAAAAAAGGAAAATAGATCTTGTCTTGTTCATCTCGTCGTTACGAGCATTTTAATATAAAATTCATTTCATTTCGATTTGAAATGAGAAAGTTACGGACTTTTAAAGTTTGAATTTTTTGAAATAGAAGAGAGAGAAAGTTTGATGTATAGTGAAAAATTTGAAATCTAGATGGCAAAATAACATTTGGAGATGGTACCCCAAACGTGTCCTAAATATAATGGATCGGATTTACTATTTTAAAATCAAGTAAATATCATTACTTACAACTAAATAATATATTTTTATAAGATTTATGGATAAAAAATTGGATTTAATGATTTTTATCTATCTTGTTTAGTAAATCCATTATATGTTTACTTAGGGCAACTCCAAGCCAGCTTCATTTTGGCGTTAAACCCTATTTGCTCCAATCCAGGCTATCCCTACTCTATTTTTAGAGTTGGGGAACAATGCAGCGCTAGATGTAGTGCTGCACTGTTCAAAATAGCGTTAACGCTATTTTATTTTTTGGCTGCAAATATATATATTTTTTTGGTTTCAAAATTATAAAAATATATAGCATAAAAAATCTTACAATCTATTTTTTACCCCAAATGTATGTTATTTGACAAATTTCCTTAATTTTTTGCAATTTTTTTTATTTTGGGATGATTTAATTGATTTAATAAATGTTCAATTTTAATAAGATTTATGTTAAGATTGAATAAAATGGACTATAATAAAATGGCATAGACAAATCAGGGATAAAGATGCTCACATTGCCCTCAGAAATGCATTAATTGATCATTTGTGGGATGGATATAGTAATTCGGGAGAATAATAGAAGCAGGAATATGTATCTGTACTTTTATGTGTATGTTTTTAATTAAATGTATTTTTTTTTCTTATCTGAGTTACTTTAATATAATTTCTAATTAATATAAAGTGTAGTAAGTAAAAGATTATTAGTTAATTAAGTATATTTTTATTAAGTTATTATTAATCTAACCAAGCATTAAATTATTAAAAAATTGTTTACGGACTAATATGTTAAAAGTAGATATAATACAATAATTGGTGAAATATATTAATTGTTTGAAATTTTGAAAAAAAGGGAATATATAGAAAAAATTCCTTTTAGAGTAACTTTTGTAGTTAATGGATTGGAGAGCAACTGTGAAATAAAGTTAAAGTTGTACTATTTTAATGTTAAAGTAACTGTAAAATAGAGTAATGGGTTGAAGATGGTCTTAGTAAATCTATTTATTTATTTGTAAATACTTGGATTTAATAAGTAAAATAAAATGGATTTACCAAGTGAATATTGGATTTACTACTTTCAAAACAGGTAAAAATATTTATTTATTGGTAAATATTAGGATTAAAAGGTTAATATATGTAATTACTTATGAAGAAAATTAAAATAAAATTATTTACTTCATTAAAAAAAATATATCTCTTTAGTTTAGTTTTTTTTTTTAAATAGATTATTTAGTATAATTTAAAAAAAGACCCTAAATTTTAAAGAAACCCTAAACTTACCCCTCCAAGTCAGATTTGAAAAATCATATCTTAACAACCATCACCACCTCCAGTGAATTTGTCACTTTTGCTAGAGATATGCGCTTGTGGCGATCATCATCCCGAGGCCAGAGTTGGAGATTTCCAATCGTCGAGCGACAGAGAACGACGATTCGTGTAGAGATTTCGCGACAATCGCGATCGCGCCGGAGGTTCCCATTGGCGTCGCGATCTCATCGAGATACTGTCGAGGTCACGAACTAATTGGGATGGCTCGTCTTCATCACCGACGTCACGAACTCATCGTGACGATGACATCTTCATCACTGGCATCGCCGGTCGGAGTGCACAGAAAAGAGAGAAATGATCAATAGAGAGGAGAGAGGAGAAAGAAATGGGTCTGAGGGCAAGAAAAGAATTTTATCCCTAGAAAAAAGTCAATGTGCTATCTTGTCACATAAAAAGTCAAACCTGCTATAGATTTAAAATGTACAATAAAAATATGCTATATTGTGTATTTACCATTTTTTTTTTATTTACGTGAACATCTAAAAGAATAATTAAGACTTAAGAGCTTGTTCTTCAACTAGTTCTTCTTCTTGATTCTCTCTCTTTGTAGCTCTTGAACTTGCTTTTACTCTTTGATTTTGTATTTAAATATGGGTTTGATGTTTGTTTCAAATTTAGTTATGGATTTTCGAATTTTAATGTCTAGCTAAACTTTCTAAGCTAAGGGGTATGATGTAGCTTGATGATGACTTTGTTATGATAAATTTAGTGCTTGTTGATTGAATCTCATTCTGAATTATTTGTATTTCTCTATGCTTTATTTCTCTTAATTTATTTACCAGTAAATTAGAGTTTTTAGATATGTAAAATTGGGCTCGGGAGAGTTAATTTCATATGTTGGGAACTAAGAAACATAACCCATGATAATATTAAGTTTGGGAGGCTAATACACTACAAGAAAAACCCTTTTTCATAGCATCTAAAAAATGCTATCATACTAATACTATAATAGTTATGCGAACGCTATCTTATATGATGTTATTAAAAGTATCCAGTTTTTATAGCGTTCCATTGGTGCTATAAGAATATTTTTTTTATAGCACTAAATCCATGCTATAAGACTATTTTTCATAACATTCATATCATGCTATAATATAATTTTCATAGCATTCTTACTACGCTATTATATGTAGTTGCTTCATAATGTTTTTGTTTTATTAGGCCATAACACTTAAGAATGTATCTACGTTTCTTTTTTCACGTTATTCTTAGTTTGATTACAAACAATACTGTATTTTATATAAATCAATAACACATTTAAAAATTATAGCGATTAATTTGATTAAATACTTTATAAGTACATAAACATCCATATATTCACCCCCTAATCTAATAATATGAAAACAACGTTTTCAACCAAACATCTCAAGTGTACCATGTTTGACACAAAACTAAATAAATAAATAAGTAAAACAATACTTCAAATTCCCAAATGTAACTTAACGACTCAGCCTCCATACATGTCTTCTAGTAATGGTTCAAATCTTTCTCTAGTCTTTTAAATTTTTCTTCCATCAATAGTCATCGCCCTTCAAGTCCTACATACAGGGAAAAAAAAGAAGTTAATGTTTACATCAATTAATCAACTCATAGCTAAACCCTCACCTAACTAAATTTACAATACATTATGCATATAGGTGTATATTTTGTTTACCTTATGACTTTATCAATGGGCCATGTAGAACCAATAGCATCTTTAATGTAAAGCATCTCTGATGTAGTCCTCCACAAAAATGCATTAGGCTTTCTTACAATATCTACCCAAACTCTCACAGCACTTGGTCCGATAGATTATGAACCAAAGCTGTTGGATCACTTGAAGACCAACAACCTTCGGCTACAATTTCATCTCAATCATCCCAATCCATTATCTTGCACTCCTTGCTTTGTGAGTTAGTATTGATACTCTTTCAAGAAGAAAAACAGCAAACACAATAATAGAAATGATTATTCACTTTTAAAACAAAGATGTGTTAAATTTAAAAATGAAAAAAATATATAAATAAGCATAATTTTACCATGGGAAAACGCATAGGTGTATTTGTTTGTTTCTCTATTTGGCAAGATGAACCCTATAAGAGAGCATATAAAATATTAATCACAATATATAATTTGGAAGAATCAACATTTACATGAATTGGATACTAACATGATTTTTCAAAGTATTTACGCTGGGTTGTTACTTTCTCTTTCAATTCGCTACATTCTTTTTCTAATCAGATAATAAGCTCATCTCTTTCTAATAAAATTGCCAATTTGGTGATGGAAGAAACAACAATGAGAACTCAGTTGTCAAAATTAAAACACTACACAAGCATGTGCAAAAATATAGACCAACTAGTATAAAAAAGAATATCATATCAAATAAGGAAAATTTTGTACTGGAGGTTCTTAAAAAGCATACAAGATTTGGAAAGATTACAGCAAATGTTGAAAGATTACAGTAAAGAAAAAGGAAACAGTGATATTGTTATATTTGGTTAGAAAATAAATATCTACAGAAAAAAAACAAAATTTGCAATTGCTAAAGGATATGAATTTGCTGTTGTTGAAATAGCCAATTAATATTGTAGATTACAGAGTATAATCGACTAAACAGGAAAGCAAGAAGCACTTACAAAATCTTTATGAAGCTATAAGGCAACAAATAAGTGTGAAAGAGACCTATCTTAGTAAATTAACATAATAGAAAAGAATCCATAAAATAAGGTTGACATCAAGAAAAAGATCAAAAATCCAATTGTTAAACTTACCCCGTTTTCCCGATACATCATCTTGAATGCACCAGACATTAAAAGTTTGGTTTTGTTTTTTCCCTTACAAACAGAGGATTTCTTGCATTTGAAATATACATCTCTACCAGACCCTAAGGTATCGCAAATCAATCTAAAAGTTACAAAATGAATCCACAACAAAGAGACATGGCTTTTGGTCACTCTTAATTATATACGTACTATGTTATTGACCTATTTTTTCCCCATTACAGTAGCATACACTATTGTAAAAAAAATTTAAAAATAAAATAAAAAGACTGAAAACTATAATTAAACATATGACTGACGTCGAGGGAAGATGAATTAAATTCAGGAAACTAATAAATTAAATAATAATAACAAACACATGGAAGAAACAACAATGGTAACTGAATCATGAAAGTAAAATACTACGCCAGTACCTGCAAATGCACAGACCAACTAGTTCATAATACAGGAAAGAATATAAGATATATCAGAAAGGGAAATTTTTGTTAGAATAAAGAATGAATAGACACGTTAGAAAATAATTATGGCAAATGATAAAATATTATAAGAAAGAGTAAGGAAACACATTAGAAAAAAACATTGTAGACAATCTAAAAGCATAACTAGGACAAAGGAGCCTAACCATTCAAAGAAAATTTCAAAGAGGGCAAAAAAAAAAAATGAACAAAAAAAAATTGTTTCTGAAGATAAAACAAACAAGTGAATCTTAATCTACCCATGTTCCTAATCCTTTAATGAGAACTGATCAATCGTTGAAGTAGAGAATCATTCATTGAAAACAAATAAGAGACTGTGAAATTTGACACAAATGAATTGAGATAGACAGAGAGACAAAAAACTCACCCAGAGAAATGTCTAAGGAAAATACGTTCTCGACTTGCTGGAAGTGCTGGCTGCGGAGATGAGAATCAGTAGAGAGGAAAAATCTATAAGAGAGAGAGAGAGAGAGAGAGCAAAGCTATTTGGAAAGAGGCGGCTTCATTTGCCAGTCTTAGTGAGAGAGGGAAATATATGAAAATGAAATTTGAGGGAAACCAATTTGAGAGGGAAACCAGTTTGGCGGTTTTATTTGAATAATTGGATGATGGACGGCAGATGAGAAATCGTGGGAGAGAGAGGGAGAGTTTTTGTTTTTGTTTTGGATTTAAAGAAAAATGGAAAAATAAAAATAAAAAAAGATGTTCTAGTTGGGTATCACCGAAAAGGAGGGAAGTTATTATGCCAAATGATCTCCCGCCTTTAAAAAATAAAATAAAATAAATCTCCACATCTGTAGCCAATTAGGAAAGACACCCAAAACTTAGTGATGACATTTTTTGGAACACGCTATTACTTTGTGCTATTAAAGAGCAGTTTTCTTATGACCTGGGAATCACGAGAGTAAGGTTGCGTAATAAATGCTTAATTGGTTGAGTTAATGGGGATATTAATTTGATTAAATTTTGCATATTATTTTACTCGGCACTCGGAAGAGGGAGTGAAATTATAATTTGTTGCCTACGATTAATTATTTGAATGAATTCGATTAACAAGCCTTGAATTGGATAAGCAAAGTTAAGCCAAGTGAAATCAAAACTCCCTGGCCTTACACACCATTGAGTTCCCTTCAATCCACATTTTCGATTGCTTTTATTTTACTTAATCTTAGTTTAATTAATTGCTTAATTTAGTTAATTGCTTGTTTCAATTCCCTTTAATTTTGATAGCGTAGATAAAATTGAGTCATTTTAATTGTAGTACTTAGTTAGTTCTCTTAATTTCAATCTCTGTGAGACGATACTCGACATTTTGTCATTTTATTACTTGTGGCGATTCGTTCACTTGCGAGCACACACGAAGAAAAACACACAACATCGTTTTTGTAGTTTTAAACTAGGATCTGATCGTAATAATTTATTTTAATTAAAAGAGGTACGTAAAAAATTAAATGAAATATATAAATAGAATCATATGATTTTAATTAAATATTTAATGATTAACAATCCGTCATATCAAGAGAGACATTTTAAGGAAAGGTGCTCCACAAAAAAAAAAAAAATTATAAACCGTAAAAGAAGAAAATAATTTAGCAGTGCACACCAAACCTGTCATAGCAATTGCAATTACGATGTTTTGTCCTTTGATTTACATTTATATGTGTATATATATGTATATTTTCATTACGAGCAAAAAACAAATGTAATACTTTGATGGCAAGTTTTGTCCTTTGATACTGCTGGACACATATGGCACACGTATGTGTTCCATTGAATTTTAATGTCAATGAGTATATGCAAACATATATATAGATATTCATACATACATATATATACTAGTATAAAGCATATATGCTATGTATACGTGGGATAAATTTAAGAAAATTTATCTAAATAGAGAAAATTTAAAATAAAAAATAAAAAATATAGACATAAAAAGACCCATAAAAAAGGCACAGAAAAAAACTAAAAAGATAAAAGGACTTAAATGAAAGAAATTATAAAAACAAAGAATAACTAAAATGAAAAAAAAAAATGGGCCCATAAAAACGAAAAAGGGATTAAAATGAAAAAAAAAAAAAAAAAAAAGATTCAGGGGAAAACTGAGGACCAAAAAAATATAGAAGTAATGAGAAGGACAAAAACGAAAAAAAGATTTGGTCCAAAAAGAAAAAAAAAAGGACTCAAATGTTTTGTTAAAAAAATTGGCCCTAAAACAAAACAAAAAAGACCAAAATGAAAAAAAAAAAAATTTGGGCTGAAAAAAAAAAACCAGAAGACAAAAAAGTAAATATAAAATTTTTTTAATCTAAAACTGTTCAATTTTTCGTCCAAAACGAACCATTTTGGACGAAGTACGTGGTGAACAGAAGCATTGCTGTGCTTTCTTAATAATGTATAGATGGAAACTCATGTACATTTCACCCACCTATTGTCTAATTCTTTTGTAGACTCGTTTAAGAACTCGTAGGTTTTAGTAACCGACAAGTTTGAGAAAATATTTTTTTTAAGTGAGAAAAATATTGTTGAGTAGCATTAAGTTCCAACTATTCTTCTATTATATACATCATATCTTATATTCGGTACCGTATAATATCCGGCAATATAAATTTCAATTAGTGTGAATGTGAATTTCAGTTACTAAAAATGTGAATTCATGCAGAAGAGAATGGAATTAAAAGAAAAGGTGATTTCTTCTCATTTTGAATTTCCTTCTGGATGAATTCAAATTTTTAGTAACTGAAGTTCACATTTATAGTAGTTAAAGTTCACATTACTGGATAATATCCAGTACCAGATATAAGACCAAGCCCTATTTATATATAAATATATATAAAAGAAGAAAGAGTAACTATTAAAAAAAATATACATATATACATAGAAAATGTCTCCATAATATATCAAATTAATTTGTTGGACAATTGTAACATTCTATTATAATCTTATAATTACTAATTAATCTATATGTTACTTTATATTTAAAATATTAATGTAACGTTATTTTTTAAAATTATCAATGCAAATGATAAGTGTTATTTAAAAAATTTTGTATTAAAATCAATTGATTATCACAATACCATATAAAAAACTACAAGTACCATGAAAGTGTCGGATATGAAACAATATATATAGGAAAATTAGGTTGTGTGGCTAGATTTTGCCACCTAGTTAGATGTTTGACCGCAGTTTTTTTTTTTAATTTATTTTTTATTTTAGAGGAATGGTCATTTTAATATTAAGCAATTGGCCTAAATGATCCCTAAACTATTGAATAAGTGACGATTTTATCCCTATTTTTAAAATTTTGGCCGAACAAACCCTGGGCTTTCTAAATATTAGTAATTTTAGTTCTTTCCGTCTAAATCTATTAAGTTTCTAACTGAATTAGTTACATGACCCATCACATAGGCTCAATTAGCCATCAAAAGACAAAAATACCTTTATTCACACCAATAACATTAAAAAAAAACTGAGAACTCACAGCATTGCCCCTCTCTCTCTCTCTCTCTCTCTCTCTCTCTCTCTACCTCAACTATGATGCAAAGTTGAAGATGGCTGGGAGGAGGAGAGCATGAGAGGGACGATTCTTAGAGATGGCTTCTCGTAGTCGGGGTTAGGGGAGGGGGGAGTGACGGCGGAGGGGTCGTCGTTGGAGGTAGTGGGGGACCAGTGGGACTTGAGGTAGTTCTTGAAGTTGATGGCGGTGGTTATGCGGATCTGCTTGTCGATTGCAGGCTGGAAGACATGGCTAAGGATGGCATAGCTGTACTTGGGATCATTGGAGTCATCAAGGAGAGAAGACTATGAATCTCCTTTCCTTAGATCCATGCACTTTCTCTCACTAGCTTTCTCTCCCTTACTCCCTCAACTCAAATTCCCCATTGGTTTTAAGTTTTTTGATCATCCTTGAATTTGTCAAATTTGTTTCATTTCTAAAAGAGCAAATCTATTAATAATTACTAGAAAAAATAGGCTTTCTACATATGTATCGTTCCGCAACAGCAACGGAACTGGGGAAAGTATACAGCCCCCCCCCCCCCCCCCCTTTGAATTGATTATGTTCCTAAATATGTTCAGTTGTCAAGAAAAAGAAAAAAAATCATTGAAAAAGAGGCGAAAAGTTTTGGATTTGAATTTCAAACAATCCAATCTTTGGTTTCTAGAAGTTACAGGAAAAAAAAAACCCTAATTTCTCACAAATTGAGGGAAAACCCTATCATTTTAGACTCAAATTTGATTTGGGTACAAAATTACCTATTTGACATTCAAAAAGTACAAAATGTACTGCTTATGTGATCATTCCATGAGTTTTTTTTATGGAATCAAATGGAAACGACTAAGATTGGCAATATTTAGGAACTTTAGGGGCATCTCGACCAATATTAAAAAAAAAAAGAGATCAAAGCGTTACTTCTTCAATAATTTAGGGATTATTTAGACTAATTATTCTTTATTATTTTCCGGTAACCAAATTTAAAGGGGCTATTTATCCATGTCCAAATTTGGTTGTGAATCTCCAAGATAAACTCCCTAATCGCCAAAATTGTTCACCCACATTGGCATTGAAACATGACCTCAGCCCCAATGTTGCGTGAAATCGCAGGGTCATTCATCAGCGGGCCCGAACCAGAACGCGAGGGAAAGAGAGAGAGAGATATGACAATCCAGATGAGTGTGATCAAGAGAAGAAGTCTTGTTCCGACTTGCACTAGTAAAAATTGTGGATTACACGATGGTTTTTTACCATCGTGTAAAGTTTACACGACAGTTTACCAACCGTCGTGTAATCCAGTGTCGTGGTAGATAACACGACGGTCCTGTTACTGTCGTCGTATCTCAATATTACACCACGGTGTATCGTCATCAAAATCACATTACACGACGGTTCTTGGCCAAACCGTCGTGTAATGTGTGTACATTACACGACGGTTCAAGATCCGTCGTGTAATATTTTATTTAAAAAAATATTTTCGTTTTTTTGGTGATTTCCCACGCTAGCCTAATCTGCATGATATCCAATACACGATCCAAGATAGTAACTTCAATTATCAAATTAAAAATACATACCAATTTTTACATTACAAGTTCACATATCATAATTAATAAATTACATTATATGACTAGCTAATCAAATCCAAATCCTCATAAGTATAAAATTCTTTACTTTCTAGTACGTCAATTCCATTTAACACTATGTCCCTCATAAAACCTAAAATAAAATAACCACATTCAACACTTCCCTCCTGCAGAGGACAAGGACGGTCCGAGATTATGGTTTTATAGTCTTGTCTCCTTCTAATCCCTTGACCGGCCATAATCTTCTAATCCGATAGGGCCCTAGCAAATTGGTAAAATTGAAACTAATTAATTAAGATACATATAATAATTAAGATAAAAAAAACATATTAAAATTGACTTACATGTTCATTAGCTCCATAAAATCGTCCCGTTTCTTCTCTTGAAGAGGATCAAAATAAAGGACGAAGTCCTCCCATGGGTCCATGATTCCCAAAACCCAATTTTTGTATCGCGGTCTTGACGGTCATAGGCCGTTTTGAGCCACTATTTTTGAATTTTCATGCTAGAAAACTTCATGTAATCTTGCTATAGTTATGCTTTGAATATTGATCAAACTTTATTATCTTTTTCGAAAAAAAAAACTCATTATGGTATTTCGTCGAGCATGTTGTGTGCGAACAAAAAGCATGTAAAGTGCCATAATAATTTTTCTCCTCTACAAAGAGAAATATTAAAAACAAACACACTAATTTGCAACAATGGATCTTTAATGACAAACAACAATACAAACAAGTAAATGTGGTTTAGTCACCTTACTTTTCTTTGAAAAAGAATAGTCACGGCCAAGAAAGAGGCGGCAGCGGCAACGGCGGATTGACCAAAATTTAAAAGAGAGATGTCAGCGGGTTGGTGAAGTATATATGTGGGTACTTGAGAAAAGTAGAGAGTGTTAAGAAAAATAAGGAGATAGGAGCGAATATATGATAGAAATGAAGAGGAAGTTGTATTTAAGTAATTAGTTTTCACGCGGAATTCGAAAAATGAAAATTGAACATTTGCAAAATTTTCGAGGATTAGACGACGGTCCCCTAGGGACCGTCGTGGAAGCCACCGGGTTTGGTGGCTTCCGTGGAATCCCCCTTAGGGGGGATTCCACGACGGTCCCCAGGGGACCGTCGTGTAAGCCACCCCCAAATCGGGTGGCTTACACGACGGTTCCTTTGAACCATCGTGTAAAGTGGTACGAAGACCACTTTACACGACAGTTTCTTGGAACCGTCGTATAAAGTATGGACTTTAAACGACGGTTTCTTGGAACCGTCATGTAAAGTGAGTGCGAAGACCACTTTACATGACGGTTTCTTAAAACAGTCATGTAAAGTATGAACTTTACACGACGGTTCTAAGAAACCGTCGTGTAAAGTGGTACGAAGACCACTTTACACGACGGTTTCAAGAAACCGTCGTGTAAAGCATGGACTTTATACGACGGTTTCAAGAAACCGTCGTGTAAAGTGAGTGCGAAGACCACTTTACACGACGGTTTCTTAGAACCATCGTGTAAACCTCACTTTACATGACGGTTCCAAACGAACCGTCGTGTAATCTACCTTTTGTAGTAGTGTTGGTTCAAAATTTTGGTGAAATGAGTCCGACAAAACTAGGACTTGACTCTGTTTTGAATTCTTTTGAATGCTTTGCAGTTTGTATGCAGCTTGTGAAAGTTTTGGAGAGAGTTAGAAGGATTTTATTTTTATTTTTATTTTTATTTTTTTTGAAAATTGATGGTTTTATTATATGCATATGAGATTTGTATATTTCTATTTTTTAATAGTAAATCAGTGATTTATCATAATTAATCATTCATTGATCGAAAAATTGGTTATTTTGTTTAATATCAATCGGTTGACCGTGGTCAGTTAGCAATTAATTACAAAAATAAGTGATTTATTTTATGGTCAATTAATGATTAACAATTGTTAATCAATTATTGATTATGGTCAATCAGTGATTTACTGTGGTCAATTACTGATTTATCAAATTAACTATACTCGGGGGCGGAGCTAGGAAATTGTTTTTCAGTGGGGGCGTACACTTTTTTTTTAAGGTAAAACAAAATTTATTAGGGATTATATGAGTAGTTTTTATTTTATTTTAGTGGGTTTATGTAATGATTTTTAATTTTAGTAGGGATAAAGTAGTAAAGTATAAACTTTTTTTTTATTAAAATTAATATTAGTGGGGATTTAGGGATAAAATAAGGATTATATGAGAATATTTTATTTCCAATGAGGATAAATCGTAAAAATTAAAAACTTTTTAGGAAAAAATTAAACAAACAAAAAATTTGAGTGAGGGCTACAACCCCCCACTCGCATCCTTTCCCTCTGCCTCTGACTATACTATATGGTTAATCAATTATTGAACATTTACAAAATTGATTAACTATTTTAAAGAAAAAAAAATCTTTTAACTAAATTTTAAAAATTTGGGCAATTTGTTAAGTAATTTCTTAACGAAAGGCAATTTAGCTATAAATACCATGCACTCGTAGAAGCACACACTTATACATTTTAATTTGTTGATTATTTTTTAAAACATAGGTGTTAATGGTCAGACAATAAAATAAAAAAAAGCTTCAATGATATGCATTGAAGATAAGATTTCTTTTTATAAAGTAAAAGTTCAAACAAAAAAGGAAAAGAAAAAAAAGAAAAAAAAAAAAAAGAAAAACGACAGAGAACACCTGAGCGACAAAGCAACATAAAGTCAAGAAGAAGTGGGGAGAGGCAGCAGAACACGACACTTTTGAAACAGTTAAAAGCGGCAGACACAGGTAATTAAGAAGTCATTAAAGTTTAATTTCTATTAAATTATATTTTTTTATCTTAATTTTTATTTTTTTAATTAATAAAATTTATAATTAATTTTAAAAAAATTAATAAGTTCTAACTTAAAATTTTTTTATCTCCAATCAATAAACTAAAACGCAAACAAAGTAATTCATGGTATTGTATTTGCTGCCATATAGAAAAGGAGATCATGTCCTAATCCAGCCTCAATTAAATAGCTTATTGATGGCATTTTCAAAAAGGGCTACATGAAAAACAGAGTTTTTTTAAAATGATACAAGGAAATTTCGATCCGATAAATGATGAGCATTTTTTTATTTAGAAAAATGACAGTTAATCGATGATTAATTATAATCAATCAATGATTGATTATAATTAATTAATGATTGATTATAATCAATAAGTAAAAAATACATTTTAATAATAGTTAATCTTTAATTAATTATGATTAATCAATAATTGACTGAATAGACTTTGTTTTTTGTTTTTTTTTTTTGAAAAAAGTCATTTTTTTAATTTTATAAAACTTAAGTTAGTTATTTAAAAAAAAAAACTTCTTAAAAAACCTCTGTTTATCCATGTATCCCTTTTTGAAATTTCCATCAATAGGCCATTTAATTGAGGCTAGATTATTGACAACAATAAAGTACATGGTTCCTTCTTTTCTCTTTGGCAGCAAATATAATACCACCAATTACTTTTGTTTCTTCATTTCATCCTAAAAAATTTATGAAAATAATGTAATTAATAATAATAATAATAATAAAAAAGAAGAAATCAATGAATGTATCAGATGGAGATTTAGGACAATAATGTTAAAAAAAAAAAAGGTTTACTTTAAAAAAGAAAAAAGAAACATAATTGGTTTCTTTTTCTGTACCTAAAAATTATAAGCGTACTAGACTGTCTCCAGCTAAGAGTATATAGTTTTTTAATTCATTATGTAAGAGCTCTCAAGCCTCAACCATATCTCTTACCTTGAATCTAAAATTCTGATTAGTAATTTTCAGTTCCTCAAAATCTGCCTTACTCCAACTCTGCAAACAGGTATGTTTTTCAGTCCGTAAAAATAATTATATATATAATCATTTCCGCTTTAGATAAATTAGAATTCTAACTATGGATATATATATATATATATATATATATATATATATAGGCACGTTCCATGTTAGTATTCTTTTACAAAATTTTCATATAGAATATTTTTATAATAACTAATGATATTTATATACTCAAATGTACAATTGCAAATATGATAAATTCTACCCAACATTCAATTATTTTGATTATCAAAGTATAACATCATATTTTTTAAAATAATAATGTAAATTTATTGGAAGGTTAAGAAATTTAAATATAAAATTCTGTGATTGAACAAAGCCAACAAGTTTAAATTACACATAATGATGCTAAACACAAATTAACATACAAAAACATATAAAACATCGAATTAAAACAAATGTATATTTTATTCATCAAATATTATAAATATAAATATGTAAAACTATATAGTATAAAAATTTATAAATTGATGTGTTTATGACAATAAAAATAAGGTGTGGTCTTGATTTATTTTCCACTCTAAACTACAAATATAAGAGAAAGCGTGCTCAAAACACTTCTGCTTTCATTTAGACAGGAGTAAATAATTTGAAACTCATTAAGAATACCAAAGTGTAAATTTTGGATGAGATATTTCAATTTTAATTTAAGCTTTCAAAAAATGCTTGGGATAAACTTGGGAAAAAGTATTTCAATGTGACAATTAGGAGAAAAGTATCTTTCAAAGATGTATTTTAGAAAATAATATTTTATACGACTACATCAAAATATGCTTAAGTAGAGACATAAGTGAAAACATATATTTTAAAAGACTTGCAAAAGCAAAGAAGGACAAATTTGGGAAAATCTTTTTTAATAGGAAACATTAAAAAGATAGAAAATTTGTTTAAAAAGGGTGAAGCAAGCAACCATGTTTTGACGGTTAAAAATTGAAATAAAAGAACTATTGTGTTTTGGCAAAACAACCACAAACATAATAAACAAAAAAGATTTAAAAATTTTTATGCATTCGAGAAAATTATCTCTACAGGGTGATTAGTTGATGAGAGTATTTTATTAGAAACACGTATGAAAAAGTAAATATTTTAGAGCACTATATCAATGTTTAAAGAAGAACAAATGTAAGAAAAATTATTTAAAAATAAAAATTGAAGAACACATACATTTCTTTTGAGAGACATTTCAAAATACAAAATTTCAAAAAACATAAAAATAAAAATAAAAATAAACAAAAGATAACATAGTCAATAGACAATGGTAACAAAAGTTAAAAATAAAAAAGATTTACGGTTAAATTTTTTTTTTTTGAAGGATAAGGTTTTTCATTGCAAGGGTTGACAGAATGAAAAAGTTGAGGTGTAAGGTGTCAAAAAAAAGAACGGGGGATTTACAAGAATGTCATAAATTTGACACCTTCTTATAATTTTACCCATTAGTATATTAAAATTGATAATTTTATTATTTTTTAACATTTAATTAAATAATTAATTGAAAATATAAATAAACAAAAATATCCCTATGTTTTTCTTTTATTCTCTTTTTAATTTATTGAAACATTTTTTATATATCTCTAACTCCGATCGTCGGCTGGTGATCGGTCACCAGAGAGATTCCGTAAGATTGTTAAATGGATTTTGACAAAAAAAAAAAAAAATCTTTTTTTTATAATTTATTTATTGTAATATTTGGTTATCGGTCACTGGTCCTGGGTCATCGGAGAGATTCTGTTAGAATCTAAAATGAATCCTGACAGAATTTTTTTTTTTCGTATTTCAACAAAAATGACTAGACATATCTGGCTCCGATCACCAGCGTCGCTTGAGAGATTATGTTGTAATCCAAAATAAATTATGACAACTTTTTTGGGTATTTTTTTATGTTATAATCCATTTTGGATTCTGATAGATGACTGTCTTCGACTTTGCTCACCGACACCGATCACCAGAAAGATTCTGTTAAAATTCAAAATGAATTCTGACATAATTTTTTTTTCTTTTTGTATTTCAACAAAGATGACCGGACGTATCCAGCTCAGCTCACTAGAGCCAGTTGGTCACTGGTGCCAATTACCGGAGATATTATATTAGAATCAAAATCTTTTCTTTTTTCTTTCAACAAAGATGGTTGGTGGCTCCAGCTCGAGAGCTGGTGGCTGGTCTAAGTCGCCATATGGATTCTGTCAGAATCCATTATGAAGGATTCTATTAGAATTTGCTTTCGATTATAATAGTATTTAAAAATTCCGTAACGCTTAAAATAAAAATCAGCACAGTTTACTAAACCCTCTATCACCAAAAACTTACGAAAAAACCGCACTTTATGCAAAATGGTTTGTAAATAATTGTTTAGCATCTGTTTTAAGAAAAATGACACAAAATTGAATTTTACTAGAATGGTCTTTGAATTATACTAGACTGCTATTTAAATTCTCTTAGACTGCTTTTTGATTATCCTAAAATATTTTTTGAATTCTACTAAAATACTTTTGATATTTTACTCCAAAATTACAGAAATAATAAAAATAGAATCAAATAAAAACACTAAAATCTCAGCCATTAAAAAAAAAAAAACAAAAAACAAAAAAAAAAAAAAAAAAAAAAAACAAAAACAAAATCTCAACTCCTAACAAAACCATTAGACGTTGAACATCAGATTTGAAAACTTGAAAATCCAATTCCGAAAAATTGAAGTACCAACAAAATGGTTCCTACAAGTTATTTTCTTAAACAGCCTAGGAAAAAAAAAAAAGGACAACGAGAAGTGCATGTACATTAAATAGGCAATGGCGAGCTGAACTAAACCCTTCCAAAAAAAAAAAAACCTTTCCGCCACTTAGTTGAATAGTGACTGCAACCGCTTCCCAAATTTGTACTGCAAATTCCATGTCAAAGAGACGAATACATATTCAAAACACCTTCTAGACAAATATAACATTAGTGAACATGTTAAAACGTGAGAGTTGCACACTAACTGTTTTTCCAACTTTTCTTGTCTAAAAGGTGTTACACATTTTCCCCCTACAATATGAAAAAATTTCTCGGTAAACAAACAGAACTGAGAAAATCAAGAAACAAAAAGTTTCTGCTGGAATACTTTTCAGATTCTATCAGAATATTTTTTGTTTTGAAAAAATTTGACAATATAATTACAATTAACCAACTAATAATTCAAGACACTAACAGTAGCATTAAAATAGATTTTGTATGGTTGACATCTCAACATAAAAATGACATAAACCATATAACCAGCAAATAAATTACAATCGTAAAACACCTCTCTTCCTCAAAAGGCATTTTCACGGGAGTGAGAAAGTGTGAAGGCGAACAAATGATTGCAAATCCACCCAAAAGTGTAAATAACTATAGGAAAATGAGGTCAGAACCACAAACAGATCATCATAATCATGCTCATTACCTTAAAAAAAGACCACATAATTATTTCCTTTCCAATCAGATGTGTGAATATACATATATATACAAGCTCCATCAAAACCAGATCAACAACACATCATGAACAAGCTAGTTTTAAAAGCTTAAACCCAACCATGAAAATTTAGTCAAAAGAACTTCGATGACCATAACTTCAGTACAGTAACTATTAGACCACCATAACTTCAGTACAGTAACTCAATACATGATATCTATCACCTGTCTTCAGATAAGAAAGCTAAATAACAAGAAATAAAATATCCAAAAATAATTTTCTGAAAAATAATCATCAAAGTAAGCTCCAAGATAAAGGAGGGAAAAAAATAGATGATAATTGGAGGATTGAAAATAGAAGAAATCAGAAGCTGAAAAAAATAATGTTAGATCGAAAACCTCACTAGATCACCGAGAAGCTTGTAACGAAGAGACTAACCTAAGCAATGGCACAGAGGCATTCTGTTATTCACCTTGGACTCCAACACTGAATTCGAACCAGATCCGCCGGACGGTGAGCCGACCTCCGGCTCGAGGATCGCGACGGGATCTGAGACCGGATTCGTGCAGAGTAGCTTAGATCGGGCGACATGCCGCTCTCCTCAAGCTCCGACATCGCGAGGAGAGAAATCGCGATGCTAGATCCGTGGAGAGCCGCCGAGAGAGACTGACGCTGGTGGTTGATCGCCCAGCCACCGAGGCCACGACGCTGCAGATCACTACAGGATCTGAGACGGGATCCATGGACAGCTGCCGAAATCGCGGCGGCGGAGAAGGAGTTGACAAAGAGAGAGAGTCAGGGACGGCCGGAGGAGTAGAGAGAGGGAAGAGAACGACCGGAGAGGGAGACAGAAACGGAAACGGCCAGTGAGAGAGGAAAGGGAGGAGAGAGAAGCTACAGAACTAAAGAGAGAGAGAGAGAGAGAGAGAGAGTTTTAGAGAGAAGGAGATCTGAAGAGCAGCAGTAAAAAATAAACCCAAATCCAAGGTCAAAAGTAAAATCGGAAATTTTTAGAAAAAAAATTAATTAAAAAATATAAAAGGATAAAATTATAATTAATAAAATTATAAAAAGATATATAAATATTAGTTTTTTATTTAAAGAATATGACATGTGGCTTCTTGTAAGCCATTGCATTCAACTAAATAAGAAAAAGAATAATTTCTAGCCATTGGATTTTTGGTTGAAGAACAAAAACGTTCCACTTGATTTTCCTTTCTATATATACTAGTATGAGGGAGGCACGTCCCCATTTGAAATAAATTTCTTTTTTTTTTTTTTTCATTTGTTTGTCTAAAAAAAAAAAAATACTTGAAATCGAGTATAAATAACAACGTCTCGCTTAAAAAAATCATTTTTCTATATAAAAAAAAAGTGCAATACATATAAGTTGGAACAAAAATTTGACTTTTATCTACCTCATTCTCCTTTCTATATATATTATTGATGGATTATATATATGTAATAGTTGTAGGAATTTACAAGATATATAAAGAAGAATGTGGAAGATTAAGTATGGAACGGGTGGAGAAGATCCATACTTGTTCAGCACAAACAATTTTCTGGGAAGACAGATATTCGAGTTCGATCCGAACGCTGGCACTCCGGAAGAGCGAGCTCAAGTTGAAAAGGCTCGCCAGAATTTCTACATAAACCGCTACAAGGTCAAGCCCTGTAGTGACCTCATTTGGCGTCTCCAGGTATATAATACATGTACATATATATAAGATATTAAATAAACATATTCATATTCCAAAAAAGAAAAAGAAAAAAGACAAGTTTATAGTAATATTATTTTATCAGGTTAGTTTCTGTAAAACTATGGTCTTTTTATTTAGAAAAGAATTATAGTTATAGCATCTATATCCGTAATTTCACTTTCACAGCCAAATCCCCCATAAATTCTTTAAATTCAAATCCTTCCAATTTTAAGAAAAAAATTATTAAATTAAAACTATCAAATTTAATAATTTGTTACAGAACATTTTTATCTCAAGTGTTAGCTTTCTTAACTAGAAAGTTACATATTCACGTATGAAGTTAGTTTTTGTTTATTAATTAGAAAAATACCATACTCCTCCTTTGTGACTCTTGTACTGAAGAGTCGATAATTATAAATAATTTTCACCTATACTTTTTACAAATTTATGTTGGCTAATTAGCATGCAACCTTAAGTGAATTTGGTTTGATGGGGACTGCTCATAATCTACCATTATAATATACTAGGTTTTTAGCACGCACGTGTTAAGTTTGTTAATTTTTAAAGACATATACTGGAAAAGAATATTTATATAAGATTGCATTAGAGAAAAAAAAAATCATTTTAACAAGAATAAATTAGAGAGAATAAGTTTTTTCATAAGCCATGATTAAAAAATATAAAATTTTAAAGGAAATAACTAAACCAGAAAGAAATAATAGAAAGAAAAAAAGTATATACATGAGAAATTTATATTAACAGGACAAATCAAAAACGAAGAAGGATAAGGTCTAAAAAAAATGGATAAAAAAGAAAATCCCGCACAAAATGACAAAAATAAATGGACAATTTGTTTAAACATTAACAAAGAGAAGCTATTAAATTAGGAAAAAAAAAAAAAAAAAAAAAACTAAGGTACACCTGAGAAAGTAAAAGATACTCAAATAGAGACACAGTCGAAACGAGGGGGACGCGTGGAAGAAGTAGAGAAGAAGATTCTTTGAGCCTTTTTATTTAATTTATTAGTTTTATAAACACGTGCTATGCATGTGTGTTAAGTTTGTTAAGACTTTATTTGACATTTAGGTTTAATTCTAACTAAATTATATTTTTTCATAATAGTTTTTATCTTTTTTTGAAAAATCAATAAAATTTAAAACTAGTTTTTGAATAGTCAAATAACTCTAATTTAAATATTTTATCTCCAACCGATAAAGCAAATGCACGCTAAATATTTTGACATAGTAAAAGAATACATACATAAATAAATATTTGAGGAAAAAAAAAAATTTAACATCAATAAAACTAAAATAAAGAATATTTCAATAAGACAATTAAAATAAGATTTAAAGAAAATAAACCAAATAATAAAAAAGAGGGTAAGGTTCAAGAAAAAGGTACAAAAATGATCAAAATAAGATAACAAAATATTTAAATAGTAACCAAACGAAACTATCGTATGTTAAAATTTAACTAAGTACAAATGGGAAACAAATTAACGATTTTTGAAGTAAGAGGAAGTTTGTAAATAAATAAATTTATAAGAAAAGTACGAACAAAAGTAGTTATGAAAGTAAAATTTGATAAATTAATGTTTCACATGATGTAAGGAAAATATATAAATGAAGGCTCATTTGGGCAGAAATATTATTATATAATAAGTACAAGATAGTATGGAAAAAGTATTTGATCAAAAAAGAAGAAAGTATTTGATGTTATACATTTAAAATAAAATGTATGATAGTTTAAGGAAAAGATTATAGGGGGAAAATGTAAGAAGATAAACCAATTAAAATAAAATACATAAAAGGTTAAGAAAAAGATTTAAAAAAGTAAATTTGCAAGAAGATAAGCAAAATACAAAAGAACAGGAAAAGGAAAAAAAAAAATAAGAGGGAAAAGGACAAAAGTGGGAGAAGGCAGAAAAAAAAAGGAAAAAAAAACCACACTTGTGTACATATATAAGCAATATAGAGAGTGGATATTCACTCTTTTATGTATTAGATAATAAAAATAAAAATAAAGATAAATATATATATATTTATATTTATATTTTTAGTGTGATATCCAATACTTTAAAACTATATTTGTAATTTTTTTTAACGTTACAATAACAATCCGTTGATTTCAATAAATTTTTTTTATTTTTTATTTTTTTATTTTTTGATACTTATCTTTTGCGGTAATAATTAGAAATAGTATCATGTAAATAATTTTATATAAGATTACACGTAAATAAGCTCATAATTAGACAGAAAGTTCGAACCGTGTTGTGCTGGCTTGGGTTCTCCAGATATGTGTACACGCATCAAACTTTTTTCGATGAAAAAAAAAAAGCTATGTGAACATGTTGTCATGTACTTTGATTTCTTTAATTCTCTTGAGTATTATCATGATGGACTGCAGATATATGTGTCCAATCGTCGAACAATTTGTAGCTTATACTAAATTAGAGATCAATTCTCCTGTTAAAAAAACAAAAACACATTTGAGATGAATTGTTTTAGTGGGCATTAATAATAAAAGAAAAAGTCTACGTTAGACTGTGTATGAAAAAATATTAATTAGAGATGTATTTGAGAAAATTTATTATAAAGAAAATATTCTTATGAGAAATGTTCAAAAGTAAAAGATTTATATCAAAAGTAAAATATTCTTATGAGATCTTTTTATTTTATTTATAAGCTTCTAAAAGTACTCATTTTCTACAATATTATTTCACAACCTTTACATTTTCGTTTTAATTAAAGCATACTGCTGATCAAATCATCATCATAAAATATTCCTTCTATATTTCCGCTTGAAAGATCTACTAGTGTGTTTAAGAGTGTAAAAGATCTGTTTGTTTTCTTTTTTCAACTTATTTTTTCCAATGGCCAACAAGAAATGTCAAGCGTGAATTACTTAATATTTTTTACTGTAGTTAAACAGTCAACGCATGTGATTCACCCAGATAAAAAAACATCACTATTACCTTTTTTGTTTTATTTTTTTATTTTCACTTACTTCAGATTAATGATTCATATAATCCACTTGGCTTGTCTATGTTATCACACCTCACGTCTTACACTTTATACCAATTTATTTTACTTTACCTTTTTTTTTAATGTCTCATACATCTACTATATATATAGATATACGAGATGCATATCTCAACTCTATATTTGAGATGCATGTTATACATTTAAATTAAGCTTAAATTTCTATGAACTATCTCGACTCGTTTTTACTTAAATTCTAAATTTTCTCACAAAATTATAAGTTGAATTGACATATCTTCTCTTAGTAATTTTTTTATCCCTTCAATTTTTCATTGAGAGATTAAAACCAAGGCATTTACCCAAAGTAAACAGCTGCCATAGGCACTAGTACAAACTACTATAAAAGAAACAGCATGGACTTTGTCCTTGATCCAGTACTGATCAGCTAGTTACTTGGGACTCTTTTTCATTTGTTCGCCATGGTAATATTACAATTTGTTAATGGAATTTTCTTACCACATTACTTATATTAAATCGAAAAAATAAAATTGCAGATGCTACGAGAGAAAAACTTCAAACAAACAATTCCTAAAATAAAAGTTGACGACGTTGTGGAGATTACATATGACATAGTCGATGCTACCATGAAGAGGTCGGTTAACTTCTGGTCTGCTTTGCAGTCACCACACGGTCATTGGCCTGCAGAAAGTTCCGGCCTAATGTTTTTTTCCCCTCCACTGGTACTGTGTTTTGAGGAACTAATAAAAGTTAATTAATTTAATTTAGTAATTATGTTTTATAATTACTAATAAAAATTTGTGCCTAAACATGGTAAATGCAAATGCAGGTTTTTTGCATGTACATCTCGGGTACTCTGGACATTGTGTTCAATGAGCATCACAAGAGGGAAATGTTGTGGTACATGTACTGTCACCAAAACGAAGATGGAGGGTGGGGATTACACATTGAGTGCCCGAGCATGATGATGTGCACGGTTATGAACTACCTCGCCATGCGCATTCTTGGAGAAGGCCCTGATGGTGGACTTGACCATGCCTGCGCTAGGGCTCGCAAGTGGATTCTTGATAACGGTGGCGCTACGGGCTCTAGTTCGTGGGGAAAGACTTGGATGGCGGTATGCGTACTTGAATTTCTATATATGGATTGATATCTTCTGTTAGTGTTACAATTTTAATCTTCCTTTCATGTACTTTATTTAAATTTGTCTTTAATGAATTACAGATACTTGGTGTGTATGAGTGGGATGGATGCAACCCCACACCTCCAGAGTTTTGGTTTTACCCTTCCATTGTACCTCTTCATCCATGTAAATTATCGTCATCTTTATCTCATTTTCTGTCTAAAATTTCCGCAGATAACATAACTAGTGTAATTATAAACATTCTCATACTATTGTTTTACATTTTATTGAATGCAAATTGCAGCAAAAATGCTCTGCTATTGCCGAATGACGTACTTGCCAATGTCGTACTTATATGGGAGAAAGTTTGTTGGTCCGTTCACACCTCTCATTCAACAACTGAGAGAAGAAATCTTCAATGAACCTTATGTGCAGATCAAGTGGAGCAAAATGCGCCATGTCTGTGCTAAGGCTGATAATTACTATCCCCACGGTAGAGTACAACGTCTCTTATGGGACAGTGTCTATTACATTGGAGAATCTGTTATCAACACTTGGCCTTTTAACAAGATAAGGGAGAGAGCAGTTCAAAAAGCAATAGAATACATTCATTATGAGGACGAAAATAGTCGATATTTAACAATCGGATGTGTTGAGAAGGTAAGTAATATGCATGTTCATCATATTTAATCTTTCTTTTCCTACTTAAAAAGCATAATTGATGATTTCATGTGTATAAAAATGTCATGCAGGCACTCATGATGCTTGCCTGCTGGGATGAAGATCCAAATGGAGAAGCTTTCAAGAAGCATATTGCAAGAGTTGCAGATTACTTATGGGTAGCAGAAGATGGACTCACTGTGCAAGCAAGTAAACTAATTATAAATTCCATTGTATGTATTTTATATTAAATTTTCCAAAATTTATTTCGAAGTCTATGCAGACTTTTGGGAGTCAGTCATGGGATTGTGCTCTTGCCGTCCAAGCACTACTTGCTTGCAACATCAACGATGAAATTGCCCCGGTACTGAAGAAAGCACATGAATTCATAAAGATGTCTCAGGTTAGGGAGAACCCTCCAGATTACTTAATCCATTTTCGCCATATATCGAAAGGTGCATGGACTTTCTCCAACCGAGATCATGGATGGCAAGTTTCTGATTGTACTGCCGAAGGTCTAAAGGTACTCCGCGTATGTTGATTATATACTAAAACTCAATTAGTTGGTGCATGGCCTTGGACTTCAACTATGAACAATATAGGGTATTTCTTTTAATGACGTCTAATTGTTGTAAATATTTTTACAGTGTTGCCTATTATTCAAAATGTTGTCACCAGACCTCGTGGGTGAGCCTATGGAAGTCGAACACTTGTACGATTCAGTCAACTTAATTCTTTCTCTACAGGTGAGGAAAGAGGAAAAGTCTTTTTTCAATATTTATATACATATGTATGTATTTGCTGCGCTGCACATATTTAATATTGACCCTTGCATCTCCAAAATATCAGAGTCCAAATGGAGGTCTGTCAGGTTGGGAGCCAGCCGGAGCTCCGAAATGGTTGGAGGTAAACACTAAAAAAATCTAACTTTCTACATATACTAATTAATGAATCTCATATATACCAATTTTATTATGTCTCAAATAGTTTTAAATATATATGTATATATGTATATATATATATATATATGTTTTTACCCTTGTGCAGTGGCTAAATCCGGTAGAATTTATGGAGGATGTCGTTATTGAATATGAGTAAGCAAAACAATTCTTAGTTCATTTATTTTGATTAGCAAAAATCTTTTTTTCATCTAGTTTCAATTAGACGTTACTTAATTAAAAAATGATGATGCTGATGCAGGTACGTAGAGTGCACTGCCTCCGCAATTCAAGCATTTAATTTATTTAGGAAGCTATGTCCGGGACACAGAAGAAAGGAGATCGACAATTTCATCACAAAAGCCACTAACTACCTTGAAGATATACAAATGCCGGACGGCTCTTGGTATGGAAACTGGGGAGTTTGCTTCATATATGGCACATGGTTTGCCATTAGAGGCTTTGAGGCTGCTGGGAGGCACTATGACAACTGTGAGGCTGTCCGTAGAGGCATTAGCTTTTTACTCGAAACACAGAGAGAGGATGGTGGTTGGGGGGAGAGCTTCACATCTTGCACAAAAAAGGTCAGGAGATACAATATCTTTCCATTTTACTAATTGTTATGGCTTCTTTTCCATTTTCTATTTGGGTAAAAATTAAATTGCCTTTACATCTTCTGGTGACCTGGTTATCATACAGGTGTATACACCTTTTGAAGGAGACTATCCAAATTTGGTGCAGACTGCTCTAGGATTGATGGCTTTGATCCATGGCAGACAGGTTTTCGGATAGATAAAAGATTTAATTGCTTTCACATCCTATATATATATATATATATATATATATATATAACCGAAAAACATATTCCCCTAATCCTGATATTTTTTTTCTTAATGTAACATGTAAAAAGGCTGATAGAGACCCGACTCCTATTCACCGAGCTGCAAAAGTATTGATCAACTCTCAACAGGAAGATGGAGATTTTCCCCAACAGGTACCAATCTAATTAAACTATGTTCTACAAAAAGAGAAAGTAATTTAAGTTTAGTAATAAGAAAAAGAATGTGGATAAATGAACTTTTTTAATAAATTGACAAAACTTTGTAAAATTAAGAAAATAACCATTTTTTTAAAGATGATATTTGACCGATTAATCATAGTTAATCAATAATTCATGACTATACTGAAAAATATAGTCAATCACTGATTAATTATCATTTTCTTAAGTAGATTTTATTTTGGCTATTAATTTAAATAAGTGATTTAAAATTGTCTATTTACATAATTTTTCTACAAGAAAAAGAAAGAGGGATCGTTTCAAATTTATACATTTTAATAAGTGTAACAAACTTGGATATCTTATTTGTTCTCATGGCACATAAATGTGCTCTTGACTTCTTGATTGTTAGTGATCATTGGTTACATTTGCTAATTACAGGAAATTATGGGCGTTTTCATGAGGAATTGTATGTTACATTACGCAACGTATCGGAATATCTTCCCCATTTGGGCTCTTGCGGAATATCGTAATTTGGTGCTATTGCCTTCTAAATGAAGAGGAATTAAGAACGAGAGAGCAAGTTCAATATATAGTTATTACATGATGATGCATATCAATAATATTACCTTTTTTCTTTATCGATCTAAAAGGAGAGGAGTATAAGTTGTTGAGCTTCATCTAGCATCTTTCTTGTAAGAGACATTACGATGAAATTGAACACCAAAAATATGTACGATAATTGGCACGGTTGGTCCCTTTTTTATTTATTTATTTTTATATAATATATTAGTCAATAAATTATCTCTAAATTCTTAAACTGGTGGTAACCAAATCATTTTTGTATGTTTCGGTCAAGTTTTTATCATAATTGGCCAAATGCGAAATTCACTCGAACAAGTGAAATCATACAAATTAATAAATAGAAATTAACAGTCCATGTATTATATAAATAAACAATTACAAAATTACAGGAAATGTACTCTAGTTACAGAAAATCTATATAGAGCTTAATTTTTTTTATTAACTCATCCGTAAAATTATGCTATAGAAGATCTGGTCATTTACAATAGAATATATTTGAATAAGTTGCCTAATAAAGTGAAAGTTACAAGGATTATGGATAATCAAAACATTGGCGAATTAAAAGGAATTAGCAATTGATGAATTTAAAGAAAGTCGACATGCTTTTATTAAAAGATCATATAATCTTAGTAAGAAAGAATGAATGGCTAGATGCGTTGTATGAGGAGAGGCGACTATGGTTTGTCAAAGATACTTACTGGGCCGGAATGTCTTCTATAGAACACTGTGAGAGCATAAATGCATGGCTTTTTTTATTTATTTATTTTATTTTTTAATGACTATGTCAATGCAAAGACCTCTTCGAAAAAACTTGCGGCGAAATTATATCTTTATCTACAAAAAATTTTGAACTTGAACCACTTTCTTCCTTAAACTTTTTTTCCTTGGCAATCAGTACCTCTGAATGTTAATCCTTTTTTCTCAAGTTTGTTAAATTCAAACTTTTTCCCCCACGTGATAGTCACAAAATGGCATTGCTGATCATTTTTACTTAATTTAAATACAAATTCATTTTAAAGTTTATGTTTAAATTTGAGTTATAATTAAATTAGGTTCAAATTTTCAAATGAATTGGTAATAGAATTAAATTAAAAATGACCAAAAATGCCTTCTTAAGTTATCAGGTCAAACAAACATTTAAATCAAAGTTGTACAAGGTTAAAAATTTAGGGACTAAATGAGCAATTTACCTTAAAACTTAATATAAACTTTACCATACATCGCCCATTGTCTTATCTTATTTTATCATTTTTTTTAAATTCCCATTGTCTTATCTTATTCACACACATACAATTATAAAAGATAACTTTCCATAAGTTCTTACATTTTATAAACTTATATTATATACATATAATAATAATATTTCAAAAACTTTTTGCTGATTAATTCATGTAGTGGTATCCCACACCGTCTTTTCTTGCTCATCATCGTTATCCGCATTTGCCTTCCATGTATTATGCAACAAGTTTTTCCTACCTACAATATGAATATAACTAATGAGCTTTCGCTCTGTAAGTACAAACATAATTCTCGTAGTGAAAATAATGTGAATGACATACAATAGGATACATGATCCATTTATGTTAGATTATGGAATTAAGATGTGGTCCGATTATATTCACTTATAGATGTCTTGTTTTCTGCTATGAACTTATTATCTTACTTAACTGATGGCCCCTATGTGTACATACTCGATACACGAGATCAATGGTATGTTAGGGTTTTTAAGATCCCCAACAACACCAGGATGACAATAAACTAGAGTTGCTCCAGATCAACAATAGTTAATTGATAATCCTCCTCACTCTATAAGGAAGTTGGTATGACACTCCGACTTATTTTAAAGTAGTCTTAGCTTTTAGCTTATCTGAGTTTTGAGTATACCTATAATCATACTCCAAAGTAAAGTCTTATGTAAAGACTAAGTCTAAGACTAAAAGCTTTAAGTTGTGAACTTTTAGTCATGATACTTATGCAATGACATCATATGTAGGATCATGGCTTAAATAAAAATCATGGCATATCTGTAAAGTATAGCATTTACGTAAACATGGCATAAAATTTAAAAGTGTGACATGTACTTAAAAGTAGCATACCTATGAATCATGGAATAAGTGTAAAAGTGGTATACTATGAAAGTACGGCATACATGTAATTGTGACACATCATAACATAGTATGGTAATATGTGAACATAATACAGAGTCATCTAAGTATGACATACTTGCAAACTTAAATCATATCACACCTATAAGAGCCTTACTCTATATTGATGGTCTTTTTCAAGTACATACTTAAAAAATTATTTCTTCCGAGGCCCCAATATGTGCAAAACTTGATTTTTAAGCATTCAATATATTTTCAAAACCTCATCTGAAATTTCGTTGAAAACTTAAGCTATTTTGATTGCGGATTTTGAAAACAGTTAATTATACTACTATTTAACATCCGAGCTTAGAAAACTTTTGCCATTGCCGACCAAATAATATCAACTTAGAAAAACAACATATGTGTAACGCCCCCATATCAGGACGCTACGATTTTGCTCATATTTAATACAAGATATTGAATTGAAGATAGCAGAAACAATAATAACAATATTATTATCTGAAGTTTAGTAAAATCTTCGAATGAAAATTTTAAATGACCTTTTTAAATAGAGAAAACATAACCAAACTCATAGGAAATTAAAATAATAAACTAAAACTCTATTGTCATGTAACTGTGTGGAAGTCGGTTTTGATAACAAAAAACTTTCAAAAGACATTCTAATAAATTTCAAAGGAAATAGGCTACCTTAACTTGAGAAAAATAAAATTCTCTAACTTTAAAATTAAATAAAGCATAATTTAACTTAAGTTCCATCCACAATAGAACCATTCTGATAACCCATTCAGCCACCACGCACGCCTCCACGCCGAGCCTCCTCCATTCTTTATCTGCAGAAGAAACTATAATAAGCTAATGATTAGTCAGTACATCCTTAATCTAACAAAACATTTAATCATCAACTAAAACAAAAAAAAAAAAAAAAAAAAACATCGTAAATATGTTGAAAACGTAGGAATACACAAAAGATAAATCAACTCATCATTTCATAAACATCATCATCATTGTCATTGTTATTATCATCTTTTCTACATCTCTTGGGCCTTAAGCAAATGCACCACTGTGTGCAACCATGATGAAAGTGAGTTAGCAAGGCTCAATATCCACCGTAGCAACCATCTTTAGGTCCTCGTGCTCGGCACCATCCTCTAGGGCTTCTTGTTGCCTGGTGCAAAAGAAGGTCTATCTTTGGTAGATGATTTCTAAACATCTTTTGTTATAAAAAGTTCTCATCTTATCTATTTCATAAAAACAATGAGGTACAGAGTTAAAAACATCATCAATATGTTGCATCACATATCTCAATAAAAACCTCTTTGAAAATAAACCTTATAAATAAGATCCGTCATTAAAACATTATGTCATTTAAAATCATTTAAAGCCATCAAGAATTTTGAACAAACATGTTATAGGTGAGAGATGTACTTACCTTGCTTGATGAACTTACTAAAATTGCTTGCTAGGTGACATAGTGCCTTGGGACCTCAATATGCTAGCTCTTCGGAGAATTCATGTTATAAATCATACATTTAACACCATCTATTTAAGAAAAATCATAAAAATTCTAAAATCCCTGATTTCAATTTTCTAGAAAAACCCTAAAAACCAAATCCATAAATCTAACATCTCCAATTCGAAATTCAATTATCAAAACTTTCAATTCATCTATCTATTGCATCAATTCATCGCCTAAATCAATAAATTTCCCCAATTTCTAAATTTCATCAAACCTTAGATTTTGAAATCCCCAAATCAAATGCATTAAAGAAAGGTATCTTTAATCTCCGATGAATCAAGACAAGGGACTCACAAGAAAAGAGAATCGTAGAGGTTTGGTGCGGAGTGTTGGGAATGCCCTAAGAGTGAAAGACATTTTAGATGTATTTCATTTATTTTGAATTGATTAATAATATATTTGTGGTTTTTTCATTACATATTTGCTATACTATCCTCGTCTACATTTATTTGTTAAAGTAAATATAAGCAAATATGACTCATTGACTACTTGGTATATAATTAAACTGTTAGAATGTTACATGCTATGGATTTTTGTATACGAGAAGACAACATTCTAAAGTAAGTAGTCTAAATCTATAGTCCGTAGTCTATGGGGTTAGAGTGGGTATCTAACTCATATGAAGACTATTATGTTATCTAAAGCCAATTGAGCATATGGTTTATCTTGACCATCTGGAGAGAGCCAACTCTCAAGTAGAGAGATAGATATATTGCTTACTGGTGGTGATATATTGGATTAAGCCAAAGTACAATTAATCTATAAGTCTACTTGATTAGATTAATTCACTTTTGATGTTCATTATACAATAACCTTAATCCTGAGGAAGTAAATGACTTCATGTTTATGACTTGTGTACTTTGATGTTCCAAAGGCTAAAGCGTCTCGAAGTAGTAAGCTATTAGACCAGTTCGTTGCATACATGACTTATATTCGATGTGAGCTTTGTTTCGAGATATGGAATCAAAGCTCCCATAAATAGCAAATGTTATCCTCTTAAACAGCATTATACAGGATGATAAGTGCATAAAAGTACACTTTTATTCATATAATTTATTAGATAATTTAAGTTTTAATTGAATATTTTCATAATATTAATTCATAATATTTTACTTTAAAAATATTTAATATTCTATTTATTTTGATTTATTTTATTTTGTTTTCCTTTCCTTTTCCTTTTTTTTTTCTTCTTGTTTTTCCCCTTTTTCTTTCTTTTCTTTTCCTTTTGTTTCTTCCATAGGTCTATTTCTCCCACGTGCATGAAACTGGTCCAATTCATAATTTTGGGCCTCCAGCTAGCGTGATCTGAGGCCCAGATCCTCATCTTCAGTAGGCCTGTGATCTCGACTCTGACAGTTGATTTGCAACCCTAATTTCCATCCTTCCAAACGTGTGTATCCAGCTGATTTACCAACTATGAGGATGATTTTGTGGGCAAAAAACTCTCAAACTTGTTCAACCTCATGTCTATATAAACCCAGTTCTTCAGCAACTTTAAAAAACATTTTTCCCTCCGCATTTTTGGCTGAGTTTGGAGTGTTTTTAGTGTCTTTCTTTCGTGTTTTTCTTCTTCTTGCATTTTCATTTCATGTTTTCTTTTTAGAATTTTGTGAGATGAATTGCAAGTTAGGCTAGACACTTTGGTGGGGCTTGTGATGATCTCATGTGAAGTGATCTTATTTGGGTTTGATCTTCTTTTGATTTGTAAAAATTCTATGTTTTAGTGGATTGAATCTCTTCATCTCATTTTTCTATTCAAATTATTTTGTGCTAATCTTTTTTATAAATTCAGTCATGCTTTCTTTATGTAATATAGTCACATTATGTTTTTACACGATTTGTTTTATGAGTTTTCATTTACTACAATTTGCTAAAAATAGTATATTGTCGATTTTGGATAACTTGTAACAATAAATCCATTTGGTTTCAACATAGAGATTTAATCCACCGAAATACTTTTATTATTTTTGTTGATTTTTAATTCCATATTTTCCAGTTGTTCGTTTGGGATGTGAAATGTGCTATGAAGTCATAAATTGAAATTAGATTCAAATTGGAGAACGAAGCACATGAAGGATTCACAACACCTTGCCTTAAATATATTGAATTTTCCTCTACCGAAATTTTATCTCTTTTGTATTTTGTTTATTTTCTCTATCACAAAAATTCACCAAAAATATATGCACTTTTTATCATTTTATTTACTTGTCTTTTTAATGTTTAACTCTAATAATATTATTTTTTTTTGTTATCGCTTCCCATGAATACGACCGTTCGATCTGTACTACAATCAATCAATTTGGGAGTGGGCGCTAATTAAATTTTGGCGCCGTTGCCTGAGAAGTTTCGAAGGCAAATTTTAATTTTTGGAGCAAACGTGAAATTAGGCCTGGCAAGTCCTTGCATTTTTATTTTATTTTATTTTTTCCTTTAAAAAAATCTCACTTTCTTTAAAAAAAAAAGGGGTTATTTATTTATTTATTTATTTTTTCATCCGTTTACACATTTATATATGTATAATTTTATTTTTCGTTTTAAAAAAAAACTACTATTTTCAACTTTTTCTTTATCTTTTTTACGATTACATATATATATATATATATATATATATACACACACACATATTTCAATTTAAAAAAAAAAAGAGCAGAAAAAGACAATTTCATTTTTTTATTTAATTATATATTAAACTTTACTTTTTATGTTTTTTTTTTAAATTTTCTTTTGGTAGATTTTAACTATCTATTGTATTTTTCATTTATTTTAGAATTGTTTAGTTTAGATTTTTTCTTTTGTAGTTTGAATACTCTTTAGAATTTTTATAAGGTTGATAACTTAGATAAGTTTTTAAACTTTTTACCTTAGTTTAGGTTTCATTCGTTATACCATTAATTAGAATAAAACTTAAATATTTTTGAAAATTAGTTTGGGAACATTAAGAAATTTCATGAAGACATTGAATTTAAGGAAGTTCTATCTAGAAGGTTCGTTTTTAAGGTGGCATCACCCCACCAATCTTTCCTGGGAGCATTCTTAGAGGATATTATTCACTGCAATTACACGTTTGTTGTTTACCAAGCTGAAATCGTGAAGTAAAAATAAAATAAAATAAAAATAAAAAATTGCGTGGGAGAATGCATCGTCCTAGAGACGAATTTGGGAGATTCGTAAAAAGGCTAGAGTTTGAACAAGCTCTAAGTGAAACTTCATCTGAAGCCCCTTCCAACTCATCTTCTACCCCTTCATCTCCAACCTCATTGTTGGCAACTCTACGTCAAAATCCGACAGCAATGGCACAACACAAGGACAATCAGCAAAAGAAGTTGAAGGATCATCTTCACCCAACATGCACGGCCACCCCATCATGCATCATGCTGCCATCGAATACGACGAATCAAGAGTTCATGCCTGGCATGATTCAACTTTTTCCAACTTTTCATGGTCTTGAAAGTGAGAACCCATACGTTCACATTCGAGAATTCGAGGAGGTGGTGGCTACTTTCCATAGCTGAGTTGACGCTGCTAACTCTGTGATATTGAAGTTTTTCCCCTTCTTTCTTAAGGTCAAAGCCAAATGCTGGCTATATTCTCTTCGGCTAAGGTCCATTGGATCATGGGAAGCAATGGCGACAACATTTTTCAACAAATACTTCCTACATCATAAAACCAATGGTATCAAACGATAGATCTCAACCTTTTTCTCAGAAAGACATCGAAACTCTATATCAAGCTTGGAAATGATTTATAGATCTTTTGAACATGTGTCCCCACCATAGGTACGAGATTTGGTGCTTGGTCAGCTACTTCTATAAAGGACTTACAATCCGAGAATGCCAGTTCATTGAGATAATGTGAAATGGTGAGTTTCTACATAAAGACCCTGATGAGGCTATTGAGTACTTGAATGACATAGCCAAAAAAGCTGATATGTGGACCATACTAAGTGTTACTGATGGCACCAGCAGGTCCTAACCTGTTAGAGTCTACCATCTATGGGAAGAGGATAACCTCAAGGCTCAGATTGAAGCCCTTACAAAGCAAGTTGAGTTCCTCAAATCTAAAGATAGTAGAGGGATCTAATCATTTGTAAGGGTCAAATCATACGAAACATGCTTCATATGTGGAGGTGTGGAACATCAACCACAGGATTGCCCCACTTATGGTAATGAAAGGGGTGTTTGAGGAGCAATGTAATGCTTTAGTGGAATACAAGACCCCACACACACCTTACTCAGAAACATACAACCCGGGTTGAAGGAACCATTCGAATTTCAGCTGGAGGGACCCAAGTCTGCTAGCACAATCATCCAACCAGCAATGGAGAGTTGAGCAGTAAGTGCATCCACCAAAGCCTTTTTCTACTCCTTAATATCAACCGATGAAAAGTTCTCTTGAAGATACCTTGCAACCCTTCATGAAGACACAAAGCAAAAAGTGGGAGTAAATGGTGGAAGAAAATAAGGAGATCAAGAGTCATATCTCCAAGCTGACTTATGTCTTGGCCATTCATGAAAGAGGAAAGCTTCCATCTCAGGCACAATTCGCCCAAATGGGACAACATATGGCATAAATCTCCACTCCTAATGCTCAAAATATCAAAGGAGGTTAATGCAATTATGACTTAAAAATTCACGAAGAACCGACCAATAGCATCACTGTTGTCGTCACTTCCAGCAACAAAGAAGACATTCCTGCAAAGGAAGTTGTATTTTCAAGCCTTTGTAACATATCTTACAAATCATACTAATTATTAGATATCAATATCCTTAAATCAACATAACATAATTCGATAAATTTTCAAAACGTGTGGCGGTGTCCAACCCAAATTTCACAGTCCGTTGTGCCATCTCCATAGTCTTGTATCATACATTACTGGTAGGTGGCGTACCTATAGCATAAATGTAAGTCATGAGCTTTCGCTCAGCAAGTACAACTTATTATTCCGCAAAACATCTTGATAAAGAAATGCATGAACCAATTATGCTTTCTTATCAATTCAATTATGCCTTATTAGGTTAGCATATTTTTGAGCCCCTTACATAACATGAGTGTACGTACCATGGCACGCATCCATCTAGTGGGTGGGGCGGCCAATCCAATCCAACTCAAACCATGGACCAAACCCGCCCTCATGGCAGGTCAGTACGATACGAGGCAACTTGCTTGCCATCATACTTGAAAACTTGTTTTAAATCCTTAAAAACTTCTTCTTGCTTTGAACATACTTAAAAAACCATTTCATACTTAGAAAAACCTTTTCATACTTGAAAACCATTTCATGCTTGAAAAAAACTTTTCATAATTGAAAAACCATTTCATACTTGAAAACTTGAATCTTTATTGTTTCAAACTCGAAATCTTGGTCTTGTTCTTGTCATGTCATTTATTATTGTAAGCATGCTATCATGATGCCACAATAATAATACATAGAACATATGCATCACATACATTAATGCATGAGCTTTGAAAACATGAAAAGCAGTAAAAATGTTTTGCCTATGCTGTAGGCGGAGTTGTACTTACAAGTCGTCCTACGCTCTCGGTCTATCGTCCAAACACGGCACGTCAACAGGTTATACCTCTATTTTCAACCCAGGCATAAGAATACTTCTTACCACATTTCTCAACAAATCTTAACATACACATCGATTAATTAGTCGATCTCCAATCCGACTACCATTCATCATAAAACTGTTACCATTTAAGAAATCTTGGGCCTTCTTTCATTGTCTTAAAATAAATATATTGTTTTCCAAATTCAAGTATTATTTTGATTTAATACTTGAAATTACCTTTTAAAATCATTTGTAAAATTTTAAAAACTTTTTAAAACTGTTTTCTTTGTAAAACCGTGATTTCTTTTTAATCAGAATTATAAAATCATAAAACTTTGAAAACTACTTTTGAAAACAGCCTTGTAGTTTGACTAAAGGTGAATGTGCATGAATTTCCTGTACCATGCACAGTTTTAAAAATCCTATGTAGGAATTTCTTGTACCCTGCACAGTTTTGAAAATCTAGTTTTATCTTTAAATCAATTTAGAATTTGAAACAATTTTTTCCATGAAAGTTGTAGATCTCATCGAAACCTATAACTTTTGTTTTTTGTGTCAAACCTGAATTTGCCGTTAAATTGCTTGTTTCTCATTTTGAAAACTTCTAACTGTGTACATTGTCTGTACAGGCCAGTCTCGGATTTTGATAAAAGCAGAGGACTGCGGAGTCTTATTTTTAAAAGCTGTCTATGACGTACCTAGAATTTTCAATTTTCTACAACTTTATAGTTATGACTTTTTCCACATTCGGCCTCTAAGGGGCTCAAAATTCAGTTTTCAGAAAACTGTCTAGTTAAATCCGAAAATTGGCAGTTTTGTTTTTTGTTGGTTTTTGCTTAAAAATCCATACACACTACCTCAAACAGACAAAGCCATAAGCCTACATCAACATGCAATGCGTTGGATTCGCATTTATCATTCAATCATATACTTGTTCATCTTCTTGAAAAACACAACATTTGATAACTGTCTTATTTACCAAATTGTGTTTTTAGGTTAACTCTTTAACTAACATACTTAGATCATTCACATAACCATCATTCATAAAGCATCCATATTCAAGCATGTGAAAACAAATTCACAAACACTTGGTGAGCACATAAAACCATAAAACTCATTCTAGAGCATATCGCCAAATAAATGCTTAAGGCTATCAACCAAATCATCCTAAGTATAGATCTAGGCCATACCAACCATATAAAACCATAACATAGGGCAACATAAAAATTATGAGCTTATGCTTTTACAACCTTAATCAAACTTATTGAAATGCTTAGAGGGTTAAAAGGAAATCTCTAAGTTGAAATGATTGATCTGGACTTTGGGTTGAGAAAAATTTTTCCTTCTCACTCCACCAACACCAACTGGCCACTCTTGCTCTCTCACTCTTTTTTTCTTTTTCTTTTTCTTTTTTTCGGTTCCTAAGGGCTAGAGGAGAAGTTGGAAAAGAATTAAAAGTTTTGAGGCTCAACTAAATGGTTCACAAATAACCCAACATCACATATTTATAGGTGAAAAATACCTAATTTCTAATAACTATTTTAATTCTTAAACTTGCATATTTGTCCCTAAAAACAAATATTTGCTCATAAATCCCCTTAGGTGGTCAGCCATGTGGAGCCATTTTAGGCCAAGAAATTTTTCATAATCATCCACTTAATTCTTTTCATAATTTTCCAAAAATCCCAAAATTCACCTATTTATCCATGATGAGGTGTCCACCAATTAGGGCTCTGTTTGGCATTTCCTTTTAATATACAATCCATTTTCTTAATAAGGCAGATATTACAAATACTATTTTCAACTATTAATAGTACTGCAATACTGAACTGCAGTTCATAATTCATCTATACTAAATTGGATCACGTATATATTTTTCTCAGGAATTGAAACTACTATGTCCTAGTTATTCCAAATATTAGTCTTAATAATTCTAGAATGATCCCGAACCTTATTCTTAACTCAAGATCCATAATAACGGTCGACCACAATATAATTTCAATACTGCTTATTATACTGCATTACCGTCTCATGCAGATGATGAGTTATTTTGGTCATACTTAAGCCAGAATAAAAACATAAATTATGATTCTGTCTTTTTACCAAAAGGCCTCGTTCTTGATGTAATAAACTTATTACTGAGTCTCATAGTTAAATAATTGAGAACTCAAATATGTACTGATAAATCAAATCATGCATTCATATTAACATACATGATACAAACTTGGATTTCCTTTGTATCTAAGGAAATCATGAGTTCATAAAAAGTTGGTTATTACAAAAAATCCCCATCATCCTAGGAAGACCTTTTCTTACCGCATGCTATGAAGATATCTTTTGGGAACATGACTATTGAGGTGAATATTTTTCATGTCGAAAAACATCCACGAGATGACGATGAGTGTCACTAAAGCTTAATGATAAACACACTCGTTCCAAAGGAGGTTCATCTGGAAGGAAATTCCAATAATCCTAAAGACCTTCTCCAAAATTTTGAATCTGAAAACTTTGGCCTTGATTAGTTAGCCAACATTCTAGTCATCAATTCCAAGATCAAGACGAAAATGAAGAAGGCTCCTAATAAGCAAAACATGAGAAAGAGCCTTGAGCCAAACCAATGGGTGTATCTTTATGATTCCCTCTCACATCTCCACCCTGACAAGTTGAGGTCATGGTGGACTGGTCCATTTGTCATCAAACAATCTTTCCCAATGGTGCTATTGAAATCGAGGACTCAAATGATGAGAGGATCCTGAACGTAAATGGCTGGCATCTGAAAAAATACGTGGAACAGTTAAGTCAGGTTGAGGAGATTATCCTTCACAACCCGATATATCAATCCCAAGTAGTAAGCTCAACCCCCTTCCCTTGTACCATATTTCAGCTTTGGTTTCTTTTTATTTTACTTAAATTATTTTATTTGTTTGTTGTGTTTTCTTTAATATTTTGTGTGTTTTTAAGGATCACCCCAGCTTGCTTGAACCATACATCACCCATGTATTTTCTATCCCTGTTCTTTTCTATTGCATGCATCTTATGACATTGAGGACACTGTTGGATTTCGGTTGGGGGTGGTATGCATATTCATGCATAAGGAATTTTGTGTTTGTGTGAATAATTTTGAGTCAAAATTTTGCAGCTATCTTAACATAATTTCAGGGTGTTGTTTGAGTTAATTGTGCTATGGTTACTAAGGAATAACTTTAGAGTACTTGCACACTTCACCAAACCTTGTGGTAAGAGGGTTGTGAATGCACTTTAGTTGAGAAAATTATCAAGTTCAAGTATTTGATATTTTATGAGTTGTGAGTGTAGAGAATATAGGTTTTAAATGTTCATTGATCATAAGAGTTGGTTTAAGTCACTGCTTAAAATAGTATGACACGGTTTGTGGTATGATCGATATATTTGCTTGAGGAATGGCTTTTGGTTGGATATGGGCTTTTTCATTATAATATTTAGATCTCTTTTATGAATAGCTAATCGTGATCTTATGTATATTAACAAAAAAAATTAAGCAAAAAACAAAAAACAAAAAACAAAACAAACAAAAAAACAAACAAAAGAGAGAGAGAAAAAGAAAATAAAAAAATGAAAAAAAAGGAAAAAAAAAAAGGCAAAGAAAAAAAAAGTAATGAAGTTCATTACTTTTTTTTGGTTTTATTTTCTCTTTGTTTATTCAATAAGTTGTTAGTTTTCTTCCGAATATGATGAAATCCCGAAGGCTAGTTTGTGGTAAGAATGGTGGAATGTTCTAAACAATTGGCTCATCTATCTTTTGATTAATGTTTGTTTATCTACTTCTCATAAACAACCTATCTCATAATTAAGTGATTTCTAATTCATTTCCAACTCCATGAGAGAAAGACTTTACACAAAAATATTTCCAACACTCGTGAAGACAATAGAGTTAAGACTTTTACTTGGTGAATTTCATAGCTAAGTGTGTTTTGGTTTATGGGAAGACGGTTTTGGTTTGGAGCACACACACACCTCTGAGTTATGACTGAAATAATCTCTGATAGGATCTTTTGATTTCTCATTAATATTTTGTTTGAAGTATTTTGATAGCTTTGTGAGGTTGACTCAATCTTATTCATCATAACATGATTTTTCTTTCGCTTGAATTGCTAAATACGGGTAATAAGCTAGTTAGGGATTGTGATAAGTGCACGAAAGTACACTTTTGTTCATATACTTTATTAGATAATTTAATTTTTAATTGAGTATTTTCATTGTATTAATTCATAATAATTTACTTTAGAAATATTTAATATTCTATTTATTTTGGTTTCTTTTAATTTGTTTTCCTTTCCTTTTCCTTTTCTTCTTCTTCTTCTTTTTCTTTTTCCCCTTTTTCTTTCTTTTCTTTTCCTTATGTTTCTTCCGCAAGACTGCTTCTCTCTCATGCATGATTTGAGGCCCAAATCTTCAGCTCCAGTAGGCCCGTGATCCCAGCTCTAACACCTGATTTGTAGCCCTGATTTCCAGCCTTCCAAACGTATATATCCAGTTGATTTACCAGCTATAAGGATGATTTTGTGGGAACAAATCTCTCAAACTTGTTTAACCTCATGTCTATATAAACCTAGTTCTTTAGCAACTTTAAAGCACGTTTTTCCCTTAGCATTTTTGGCTGAGTTTGGAGTATTTTTAGTGTCTTTATTGTGTGTTTTTCTTCTTATTGCATTTTCATCTCATGTTTTCTTTTTAGAATTTTGTGTGATAAATTGCAAGTTAGGTTAGACACTTTGGTAAGGCTAGTGATGATCTCATGTGTGAAGTGATCTAATTTGGGTTTGATCTTCTTTTGGTTTATAAAGATTATATTTTTTGGTGGATTGAATCTCTTCATATCATTTTTCTATTCAAAATATTTTGTGCCAATATTTTATATAAATTCAATCATGCTTTCTTTATATCATATTGTCACATTCTATTTTTACAATATTTATTTTATGAGTTGTCCTTTACCATAATTTTGTAAAAACAATACATTTTCAATTTTGGATAACTTATAACGATGCATCCGTTTGGTTTCAACATAGAGATTTATTCCACTGAAACACTTTTGTTATTGTTGTTGATTTTTAATTCCATATTTTTTGGTTGTTCATTTGGGATGCAAAATTTGCAATTCAGTCATAAATCAAAGATTAGATTGAAATTTGAGAACGAAGCATATGAAGGATTCACGATGCCTTGCCTCATTTATTGAGTTTTCCTCTACCTAAATTTCATCTCTTTTATATTTATTTTATTTTCTCTATCACAAAAATCCACCAAAAATACTGCACATTTTATTATTTTATGTCCTTGTCATTTTAACATTTAACTCTAATAATATTATTTGTTTTGTTATTGCCTCCCTGTGGATATAACCGCCCGATTTGTATCACAGGATGTGAAATGAAGGAGGCCTAGGGTTGTTTGCTGGGCAAATGACTAATTATTCACTTTGGGTGAATAATCATACTCCTATTGGATGCATAATGAATCTTTAAGATACCGTGATCAAAAGGTTGAATGGACTTTGACTTTAAGTTGATCATGGATATCATATGAGTGTGTTGCATATATGACAAGGTCATTGGACTGCGACTACATACTGGCTTAGTACTACGATATATAATTGGGAGAACAGTTTCAGATTTATAGTGGTGTGACTTTGAAACTAATAATTGTGTAATTAATTGATTTGATATAGAATAATTAATTACATAGATTATTAGAGCCCATATTATATATATGTCCAATTGGTCCCTTCACTAGCTCAATACAATTCCTTAATGGATGGTAATCAATTAGGATATTCATTACGGCTTTAATTCTTAGACTTAGTGAAGAGAAAATTCCAGAACACCTCCTAGAAGGTGTAGGCATTTTTTCTGCTAAGGGTAGAATACGAGTTTTGTTTCATTTAATTAATAGGATAAATATTTATTTTCGATAAATATTTATTTGAAGATAAGATTTAAAATTTGAGTTAATTATATTTATCTTTTGTGATAAATAGTAAAGGAGGCTATTTGGTTCAAACTCTTTTGGATAACATCCTCAGGCATTCCCGTTGCCTTCTTTCAGGGTACGTATATTGTAGAATAATTTATTATATATGACAACATGAGTTAGTACGATCTTAAAATTTAAAAAAAAAAAATATGTTGCGTAAATTACCTCTTTTCCTACAAGTGGTATCAGAGCCAACTTATGATTATGTTAAATATATAAATTAGACAATCTAAATTTTCTCCTTAAAATATGTATGGATTTAATATTTTTTAGAGAGTGACATTCTAGGATTTCTATTATGTTGTTATCATGGATTATGTATGATGTATGTGGTTATTTTTATTTTATTACAAGCATGCTCAATTTTGCCAGTCATGGTTCCTTAGAATTAGAGAAATTGTGTCAAGGATTTTTCATGTAATCATGGGAGCGGTTTATCATCACCGTAATTTTCTCATTATTTTTTTTATTCACTGAATTTTTAGAAAATTCATACATCAAAAATGGTATATTTTTTTTAATGTAATTTATTCATGTAGGAGATGAAGATTGAAGACCTTAATTTATTTTACCCAAAAAATTTGTTTTTTTATTTAATTTTTTATACTTGAAAAATTAATGTGGGGAAGTCTTAATTTAAGTAGGGTTTCAAAATTAAAACCCTAATTGGAAAATTAGGACGAGGCAAAAAAGGGAGGAACCAAGCCCTACATGTGGGCTTGGTAGGGCTTCGTGTGCAAACTAGCATGTACGCCAATTGTGCGTGCTAGCTAGACCCGCAGGCATCGGCCTACTGGCTAGGCTTAGAATGGGCGCCAGCAGACTTGGCTGTGCACATGCAGTGCCTCGCAGGCTAGGGCTTGTGGGTTGGCGTGGCCCAATGCCCAACCCGATAGGGTTGGGTGAGCTCCTCATGTCTGGGTGTTAAATTTTAAATTTAAATTTAAATTTTGTTTTTTTTTATTTTTTTATTTCTTTGCTAATATACATTAGATCACTATTAACTATTCATAAAAGAGATCTAAATATTATGATGAAAAAGTCTCTATCCGACCAAAAGTTATCCCTCAAGCAAATATATCGATCATACCACAAACCGTGTGATATTTTTTTAAGCAGTGACTTAAACCAACTCTTATGATCAATGAACATTCAAAACCTATTTTCTCTACACTCATAACTCACAAAAAATGAAATAATTGAACTTGATAATTTTCTCAACTAAAGTGCATTCACAACCCTCTTACCACAAGGTTTGGTGAAGTGTGTAAGTGCTCTAAAGTTATTCCTTAGTAACCAATAATAGCACAATTAACCTAAACAACACCCTGAAATTATGTTAAGACAACTGGAAAATTTTGACTCAAAATTATTCACACAAACACAAAATTCCTTATGCATGAATATGCATACCACCCCCAACCAAAATTAGATAGTGTCCCCAATGTCATAAGATGCATGCAATAAAAAAGAACAGGGATAGAAAATACATGGGTGATGTATGGTTCAAGCAAGCTGGGGTGATCCTTAAAAACACACAAAATATTAAAGAAAACACAACAAACAAATAAAATAATTTAAGTAAAATAAAAAGAAACCAAAGCTGAAATATGGTACTGTAATAACCAACCTTTTTACAAATTTATGATTTCCTTTTTAAGGAATCAAAGTTTGTATTATGTATGTTTATGTGAAATAATTGATCTGATTTATCAGAGTATTATTGAGTTTTTGTAATGTTCTAAGGCTCGATAATAGTTTACTTATGCAAGTTTGAGGTCTTTTGTTGAAAGAGGCGGAATTAGGGTTTATGATCCTATGTCGGTTAACGTTTGACCAGAAGGACCTAAGGTATGATTATTGTAATGACCAGCTTGTTTACAAATTTTGATTTCTGTTGTGAACAATCAAAGTTTGTAATTAGAAATGTTTATGTGCTATGAATGTGAATGTGTTATGTTTTATCGGTGAAATTATCGAATTCTTGGTTGAAAGATTCGATAATTTATCTATGAAAGACCTTTTTGCAGTAAAAGGCAAATTTATGAATTATGATTCTTTGTTAGTAGTTTCTAATTTTAAGAGAACCCTATACGCAGTTCAGACAAAATCTGGATAATGGACCAGTGCAAGTATACTGTTTTTAGTCGAAAACAGTATCTGAGTATGTATGCTAGTATGAAAATAAACTGTGTTTAGGAGATAAGCCAAGTAAGGTCTTAAAAGGTGACACCTCGTCTTTAAAAAGAATGACAAATGTCACTTTGAGAACCGGCCACCCTATAGGGACTAAAGTGCAAATGTTTTGCCTTTAGGGGCCAAAGTGTAATTTTGTGAAAATTATGGTTTGATAGATAAATTTGTAAATTTATGGAACTATGGATTTTTCTAGTTAGATTTCCTAGTTCAATTTAGCTTATGATGATTTTTAAATTTGGTTAACCTAGTTGGAAACCAAGGAATCAAGTTAGGTTTGGATTGGTTCAAAATTGACCAATCATTTGCCTACACTTGTACTTAAGGGAACCCGGCCACATCAAGGGTTAATGAGCTGATATTTTGCTCTTAAGGACCAATAGGCAAGGTATGAAAAATTTGAAGTTCATTAGAATTTGACACCTCACAATTTTAGCCTTGCCTAGTAAGCAAAGTAGTTTTGCATACTAAGCTATGTTGCATTTTGCAACTTTCACACCTAGCAAGTAATGGCCGGCCACCTTATGAAGAATTGCAAGAAAATTTTATAATCTTAAGGGCTGATTAGTAGATAGGCAATTAGGTGTTTCTTTATGAGTTTGACACCTAAAAACCTAGCCTTGCTTAGTAAGCATTTTAGCCATGCTTACTTGGCTATTTGTGATGTATCATCAAGCAAAAATTTGTCCATGTGGCACACTAAGGAACCGGCCACCACCTTGGCTAGACACATCATGAAACTAGCCTTGGTGAGCAAGCACTCTAGCCTTGCTTATTTGGCTAGCAAAGGCAAGCACACCAAGCCACCTAAGGTTTAGACACCTAATGGCCTAGCCTTGGTGAATCACCATTCTAGCTTGCTCATTTGGCAAGCCAAGCTCTTGCCAAACCTACATCAAGGCCAGCCATCATGGGGGAGTGACACCTCATGGCTTAGCCTTGATGAGTCAATCTCATAGCTTGCCTCTTTGGCCAGCCAAGACTTTGCCAAATCATCACAAAAAAATCCAGCCATTGGGAGGAAATGACACATCATGACTTAGCTTAGATGAATCAGCATTCCTAGCTTTGCCACCATGGCTAGCTAAGGTTTTGACACATCATCACTCTAATGACCAGCCATCCTAAGGGCATGACACATCACCTAGTAGCCTTGGTGAGTCACCTTAGCCTTGCTTACTCATTTTCTAGGGCCAGCCATGGCCGGCCAGCACACAAGGATGGCTGGACAAAAATAAAAATTTTTGGAGGACTAGTTGGCAAAGTAAGAAGAAGAATTCATCTATAAATAGGTGAAGGCAAAATCTGTATGTTTCTTTTAGTAAACCTTGCAGCCAACAAGCACCTCTTTTACCCCTTAGGAGCCGAACAATAGTGTGAGTGAAAGGTGAAGACAGATTCGGTTTTGTTGGACTAGTGAAAAAGAAAACCTCCAAAACCCTAAGCTAGAATTTGTCTTGTGAAGCTTGAGGTAAACTTTTTAACCTCTAGTTTTCATTCACGGTTTTGATAAGAAGATTAAGAGTGTGATGTTATGTATAAGCATGAGTTTATGATAAGCAGATTCAAGTACTATGCTTTATGTGTAGTTGATAGTTTTCGGTTTTGGATATGCTAGTTTCGAATTAAGATTTTGAAACAAGTTTAAGATTTTTGTTTTAAAAAGATATATGAGTAAGAACTGAAAGTGTGATTATGAAATGGTTAGGTAACGCCTGCATGCTTGATATAGGCTCACGGGGTACCCGTTTGAGGTAGTGTGCACGTTAGTTTACCTAAAAACCAAACCGAATGAAAACTGCCAGTTTCGGGTCAAACTGGACAGTAATTTGGAAAGCAAATTTTGAGGCCCTTAGAAGCCGAATCTTGGAAAGGTCAAAACTATAAAGTTGTAGAGAAGGGAAAATCCTAGGGGCCAACACAAGCGGTTTTTGAAAATAAGACATCTAAGACATTCGTTTTTACAAAAACCCGAGACCAAAATTAGGATTAATGAAAATGGTCGAAAAATTTTCAAAGGCAGAAACAAGTGTGTTAAAGTCAGATTTAAGTTTTAAGTTAAAAATAGAAATTGTAGGAACCTTCAAGGTCTACAACTTTCATGAAGGAAATGTTTTCAAATTCAAAACAGAAAATGATCAAATTTAAGGATTGATTTCAAATACAGTTTTCAGAATTCAAGGTTTTAAAAAAATTGTAAAGTTTTAAAGTTTATACTATGTTTTGATATTTTTATACTAAGATAAGTTAATAACTAGGGTTATGTTGGAATGTTGGTTAGATCCCTAACATTTTTAATTCTTACTTATGTCCTTTATTATAGCAGGGGCTAACCTGCTATTGTGTCCGGACTTGGAGCGACACATTAGTAAACATAGTAATCGAGGTAAGTACAAACCTCACCTGCAGTATGGAAAGTAGTAAGCTATTTTCAAATTTATGACATAATTACATGTTATGCTATGTCATGCAATGTTATGATATGTTATGTCATGTATGATGCCAAGTTATGCTAAGTCATGCCATGTTATGATACGATAAGTCATGATAAGCTATGCTAAGTCATGTTAAGCCATGATACATCAAGTTATGCTATGTCTGATCTCATATGCATCATGACTATTAAGATCACATGTAAAGATTCTTAGTCTTGGAAATATAACGAGACTAAGACTAAACCGAGACAAGTAAGGTGTCGTACCAACCTCCCGTTGATACAGGAGGATCATGTATGTTTCAAGATCAAGTTTATGATTATCAACCTCTCGTTGATACGTGAGGGTAAAGTGATAATCAACCTTCCGTTGATACGTGAAGGGTTATGTTCATGTTTTCCAGAATTGTTAAGGGCCTTGCAAACCCTGACGTTCTGAGGCTTGCGCGCATTTGGTACGTACACTAAGGGCCCACATGTTAAGCAAGATGATTAGTTTAAGTCAATAACTGGTCATAAAAGATTCATAAATGATTCATGCATAAGTTGCACGATATTTGTTAAGTTTTGTGAGATTATGTTTGTACTTGCTGAGCGAAAGCTCATCAGTATATTTCATACTGCAGGAAAGAGGCCTGCAGCTTAAATTGGTGGGCCAGGTGGATGATGCGGAGGGTGAAGGGCGGTGTGGGATACCACTACGTAAAATTTTCCGTAAGTTTTATGAAGTTTAAATATATATGTATATTAAAGTGAGTTACGTGGTACAAAGTTATGAGGATTTCAAGACTCAATCGAGTTGTAATAATTATGTATACATAATACGTTCTATACAAGCAACCCTGTTTTAGATGTAAGTTTAAAAAAAAATTTTATGTTCAATTTTGTAAGTAAGTTAAGCAGTTATGAAAGTTTAAGTATGTTTGGTAACAGCCCTACGTAGGTTGGGGTGTTACAGTTTGGTATCAGAGCGGTATCCTGCCAGCCTACTTCACCTTGCTTCACATCATTTCCGCCACGGCCCAAGTAAGTTAAGTTATTTTTCTTATGCTTAGAATTAGTTAAGATCCTGTGTGCGTAGTGGATATCTCTCGTCAATGGTCACGCTGGGAACTCTCGCACTTTGGAATCGGATCAACGTTATGAAAGTTATATGTGGTATTTAGGGAACTCTGCCACATAAGAAAAATATTAGATACGAGGATAACGTTGGATGGTGCCTTCGCTTGGTGGTGGCAATTAAGTGACATATGAACATGATGGGAAAGTTCTATACCTTCCTAAATGTTATAATCATGTATTAAAGTGGATATGAATGAGATTATGATGGATTCAGATATGTTCCATGATTATATTATGATATGGAATTAAGATTATGATTCAATATAAAAGACATGATTTTATTGAACAAGGAGCTTATTTCATGAATTTTTTATGTAGAACCATGCCACCCAAGCGTAGAATGGCACAGACCCAAGACGTTGATCTTACGGCTCAGATGAATGAGCTAAGACAGATAATGTTAGCCCAACAACAAGAGATAGGTGGGCTTAGAGCTCAATTGGCTCAACAGAATCAGGGACCTCCTGATGTCGGAATACCACCAGCACCTGCAAATCAGCCTGCTGCACCGGAAATTCCTAATGCTGATCCGGTAATTCCAGAAAACCCTATAACTCCTGAAGTGCCTGTTGTGCCTTTGGCCGTTCCGCCAGCACCTCTGGTTCGAACTCCGGAACAATTATACGACAGATTTCGGCGCATGAAGGCACCGGAATTTGAAGGATCAACAAACCCAATTGAGGCCGACAATTGGTTGATTGACCTCCAAGTTATTCTGAACTTCCTCAGGCTTGATGATCAAGAGAAGGTTCTCTGTGCATCCTTTGTGCTACGGAAAGATGCTCGCCTCTGGTGGGAAACAGTTCAGATTCGGCGAGATGTGACACAAATGACTTGGGAGGACTTTGTTGATGAATTTAAGGAAAAATACTTCAACACTGACGTTATGGAAGCTCAACAAGACGAATTCAACAATTTTCGTCAGGGTAATCTGTCGGTAGCTGAGGCTGTGAAAAAGTTTGAGCAACTAGCACGTCTTTGTCCTCATCTTATTGGTTCCGAGAGGGACAAAGTACGAAGGATGATGAGGATGTTCCGCTCGGATTTGCTGTAATTATTAGTAGTGGTCCCTACCCACCAATCACCGTTGCTGAATGTGTCAGCCGGGCGATTCGAGCTGAGTATTGGGTAGGTCAGAACAGAGAACAACGGGCTAAGTTCTTTAAGGAAAAGAAAGAAGAGAAGGCCCAAACTAAGCAAATTCAGGCAAAACCAAGTCCAACTCCACAGCAGAAAGGACAAGGAGGATCTTTTGGTTAACACAACAACAACAAGCAGTACGGCAATAATCAACAGAAACGGAAGTGGAATGCAGGGGGACAGGGGAATCAACAAAATTTTCTCCAGAAGAAGAATGCCCCTGATAGCAGCATAAATCCCACTTGTCAGAAATGTGGGAGGAAGCACCCGGGAGATTGCCGTCTTGGAACTAATCGTTGCTTTCTGTGTGGCAAGGAAGGCCACTATGCTAGGAACTGCAATGCTAATTTTCAGAACCCGCAGAACCAACAAAAGAGTCAAGGGTATCAGCTTCATGCAGCACAGATGAAGCTCGAAGGACCTGAAATCTCTCAAGGCAGACTTGAAGCTCCAGAACCTCAAGGACGCATTTATGCTTATACTAAGGAGGATGTTCAAGCTGGACCATCTACAGTGGTGACAGGTCAGCTTCCTTTTGCCCAACAAGATGCTTATGTGCTAATTGATTCTGGAGCTACGCATTCATTCACGTCACCTAAGTTTGCTAAGAAACTAGGTAGAGGAAGCGATAGAATAGAAAGGACTTTCAGAACTGCATTACCCTCCGGGGAAATTTTGTTGTCTGATTATTGGATACGTCATGTTCCAATAATTATATGTGGTAGGGAAATGTATGTCGACTTGATCGTCATTGACCTGTATGACTACGATGTCATTTTGGGTATGGATTTCTTGGGGAAATACAACGCGGTTATAGATTGTCAACGTTGTATTGCCACGTAAAAGCCAATTGGAGACGACGAGTTCGTTTTTAGAGGATCGACTCCAAAACAGCCGAAAATGCTCATTTCAGCGCTAAAGGCTAAGAAATTATTGGCAGAAGGATGTATGGGATTTTTAGCCAACATGGTGGATAAGACGCAAGAAACCAAGAGCAAGCCGGAAGAAGTACCGATAGTCAAGGATTTTATTGAAGTTTTTCCTGAAGACTTACCAGGATTACCATCGGAGCGAGAGATCTCTTTTGAGATTGAATTGCTTCCTGGATCGGCACCAGTATCCAAGGCGCCTTATAGGATGGCCCCCGCCGAACTTAAGGAATTGCAACTTCAGTTGCAAGAGCTCCTGGATAGAGGATTCATCCGTCAGAGCTATTCACCATGGGGAGCCCCAGTTTTGTTTGTTAAAAAGAAGGATGGCACTCTTAGGATGTGCATTGACTATCGGGAATTGAATAAGATTACCATCAAGAATAAGTATCCATTACCCAGGATCGACGATTTGTTCGATCAATTGAAAGGCGCTTCAATTTTTTCGAAAATTGACTTGCGATCGGGATGTCATCAGCTTCGAATAAGAGAAGGAGATATTCCCAAGACAGCCTTTCATACGCGATATGGACATTACGAGTTCCTCGTAATGCCATTTGGATTGACAAATGCTCCAGCTGCCTTTATGGACCTGATGAATCGAGTATTCAAGGACTACTTGGACAAGTTTGTTATTGTCTTCATAGATGATATCTTGATTTATTCAAGATCTAAGGAGGAGCATGAGAAGCATCTAAAGATTGTCTTACGGATTCTAAAGCAAAACCAGCTCTATGCTAAATTCACTAAGTGTGAATTTTGGTTGGAGAAGGTCCATTTCTTAGGACATGTGGTTTCCAAAGAAGGCATATCTGTAGATCCGGCTAAGATTGAAGCCGTAAGTAAATGGCCAGCTCCTAAAAACGTCACCGAAGTACGTAGTTTCCTTGGCTTAGCAGGCTACTATCGACGTTTCGTCGAGGGATTTGCTAAGACCGCGGCACCACTCACTGCGCTTACACGGAAAGGAAAGAAGTACGAATGGACTTTTAAGTGTGAAGAACACTTCCAAGAGCTAAAGAATAAGCTGACTAGTGCTCCAATTCTTACAATTCCAATAGTAGAGGAAGGGAACTTCGTGATATATAGCGATGCTTCCAAGATAGGATTGAGAGCCGTTCTCATGCAAAATGGAAAAGTGATCGCGTATGCTTCCCGACAGCTTAAGGATCATGAAAAGAACTATCCGACGCATGATTTGGAACTTGCGGCAGTAGTGTTTGCACTCAAAATATGGAGACACTATCTTTATGGCACTTGGTGTGAAGTCTATACGGATCACCAGAGTTTGAAGTATATCTTCACACAGAAGGAGCTTAACATGAGACAAAGAAGATGGCTCGAATTAGTAAAGGATTATGACATAGATATCCGTTACCATCCGGGGAAAGCTAATAAAGTAGCCGATGCTCTTAGTCGGAAGTCATTTTCCTCGTTGATATCGATTCAGCCATTGATTGAGCCCCTTCAAAAGGAGCTAGTAGAAGCTGGAATAGAGCTTATTACGGAAGTTTAGCTGCCCTAACCTTCCAACCTACCATTTTGGATGGCATGAAGGAGCGTCAAGAATGAGATGTCTCGTTGCTTAGGACGAGAAACGAAGTCTTAGAAGGAAAGGAATCAGATTTCAACATGTCTGATGGAGGCATACTCTATAGGAAGAATAGACTATGCATTCCTAATGAGGACAAGTTGAAGAAGCGGATCATGAAAGAAGCTCATGAGACTCCATATTCCGTCCATCCTGGAGCCACAAAGATGTACAAAGACTTAAAGGAAAGTTTTTGGTGGCCCAAAATAAAGAATGATGTTGCCACATTTGTTAGTAAATGCCTTACGTGTCAAAAGGTGAAGGCTGAACATCAACGTCCCGGGGGAGAATTGCAGAAAATTTCCATTCCAGAATGGAAATGGGACCAAGTGACGATGGACTTCGTGGTTGGTCTACCCCGAACTCCCAGCGGCAACGATGCTATTTGGGTGATTGTCGATCGATTGACGAAATCCGCTCATTTCGTGGCCATCAAGCTTAGCTTTTCTGTGGAGCAGCTAGCGGAACTGTACGTCACGTAGATCGTTCGCTACCATGGGATTCCAAAATCGATCATCTCAGATCGTGATGGTCGTTTCACTTCTAAATTCTGGAGAAGTGTACATCAAGCAATGGGTACGAAGCTTACTTTTAGTACCGCTTTTCACCCACAGACGGATGGACAATCGGAGAGGACCATTCAGACTCTAGAAGATATGCTACGAGCCTGTGTGATGGATTTTAAAGGAACTTGGGATAAGAAGCTTCCTTTGATTGAATTCTCGTACAACAACAGTTTCCAAGCTTCGATTGGAATGGCTCCTTATGAAGCTCTCTATGGAAGAAGATGTAGATCTCCAGTCCATTGGTACGAGACAAGAGAGAAGGAACTTGTGTCTACGGACTTTATACGGAGAACCACCGAGGCCATAAAACTCATACGTCGACGGATGGAAACTACGTTTAGTCGACAAAAGAGTTATGCTGACAAACGTAGAAGGCCTCTAGAATTCCAAGTAGGAGACTTGGTTTTCCTCAAGATTGCTCCATTCAAGGAGTCATGAGATTTGGGAAGAAAGGAAAACTAAGTCCGAGATACATAGGGCCATACGAAATACTTGAACGAGTCGGTAATGTGGCCTATAAGTTGGCTTTGCCCCAAGAATTAGCATATGTGCACAATGTATTTCATGTGTCGATGCTAAAGAAATACATCTCGGATCCTTCACACGTATTGGATCATGAACCAATTGAGGTTCACGAGGACCTGACTTATGAGGAAAAACCGGTTCGAATTTTGGCACGAGAAGAAAAGGTGCTAAGGCACAAGGTTATACCTTTAGTCAAGGTTCTATGGCGAAATCATGAGATTGAGGAAGCAACATGGGAAGTAGAAGAAGAAATGAAAAGAACTACCCCGACTTGATGTAATTTTCGAGGACGAAAATTTTTAAGGAGGGTAGATTGTAATGACCAGCTTGTTTACAAATTTTGATTTCTGTTGTGAACAATCAAAGTTTGTAATTAGAAATGTTTATGTGCTATGAATGTGAATGTGTTATGTTTTATCGGTGAAATTATCGAATTCTTGGTTGAAAGATTCAATAATTTATCTATGAAAGACCTTTTTGCAGTAAAATGCAAATTTAGAATTATGATTCTCTGTTAGTAGTTTCTAATTTTAAGAGAACCCTATACGCAGTTCAGACAAAATCTGGATAATGGACCAGTGCAAGTATACTGTTTTTAGTCGAAAACAGTATCTGAGTATGTATGCTATATGAAAATAAACTGTGTTTAGGAGATAAGCCAAGTAAGGTCTTAAAAGGTGACACCTCGTCTTTAAAAAGAATGACAAATGTCACTTTGAGAACCGGCCACCCTATAGGGACTAAAGTGCAAATGTTTTGCCTTTAGGGCCAAAGTGTAATTTTGTGAAAATTGTGGTTTGATAGATAAATTTGTAAATTTATGGAACTATGGATTTTTCTAGTTAGATTTCCTAGTTCAATTTAGCTTATGATGATTTTAAATTTGGTTAACCTAGTTGGAAACCAAGGAATCAAGTTAGGTTTGGATTGGTTCAAAATTGACCAATCATTTGCCTACACTTGTACTTAAGGGAACCGGCCACATCAAGGGTTAATGAGCTGATATTTTGCTCTTAAGGACGAATAGGCAAGGTATGAAAATTTGAAGTTTATTAGAATTTGACACCTCATATTTTAGCCTTGCTAGTAAGCAAGTAGTTTTGCATACTAAGCTATGTTGCATTTTGCAACTTTCACACCTAGCAAGTAATGGCCGGCCACCTTATGAAGAATTGCAAGAAAATTTTTATGATCTTAAGGGCTGATTAGTAGATAGGCAATTAGGTGTTTCTTTATGAGTTTCGACACCTAAAAACCTAGCCTTGCTTAGTAAGCATTTAGCCATGTTACTTGGCTATTTGTGATTATCATCAAGCAAAAAATTTGTCCATGTGGCACAGTAAGGAACGGCCACCACCTTGGCTAGACACATCATGAAACTAGCCTTGGTGAGCAAGCACTCTAGCCTTGCTTATTTGGCTAGCAAAGGCAAGCACACCAAGCCACCTAAGGCGGCCACCATAAGGTTTAGACACCTAATGGCCTAGCCTTGGTGAATCATTCTAGCTTGCTCATTTGGCAAGCCAAGCTCTTGCCAAACCTACATCAAGGCAGCCATCATGGGGGAGTGACACCTCATGGCTTAGCCTTGATGAGTCAATCTCCTAGCTTGCCTCTTTTGCCAGCCAAGACTTTGCCAAATCAGCACCAAAAAAATCCTGGCCATTAGGAGAAATGACACATCATGACTTAGCTTAGATGAATCAGCATTCCTAGCTTTGCCACCATGGCTAGCTAAGGTTTTGACACATCATCACTCTAATGACCAGCCATCCTAAGGGCTGACACATCACCTAGTAGCCTTGGTGAGTCACCTTAGCCTTGCTTACTCATTTTCTAGGGCCAGCCATGGCCGGCCAGCACACAAGGATGGCTGGACAAAAATAAAAATTTTTGGAGGACTAGTTGGCAAAGTAAGAAGAAGAATTCATCTATAAATAGGTGAAGGCAAAATCTTTATGTTTCTTTTAGTAAACCTTGCAGCCAACAAGCACTCTTTTACCCCTTAGGAGCCGAACAAAGTGTGAGTGAAAGTGAAGACAGATTCGGTTTTGTTGGACTAGTGAAAAGAAAACCTCCAAACCCTAAGCTAGAATTTGTCTTGTGAAGCTGAGTAAACTTTTTAACTCTAGTTTTCATTCACGGTTTTGATAAGAAGATTAAGAGTGTGATGTTATGTATAAGCATGAGTTTATGATAAGCAGATTCAAGTACTATGCTTTATGTGTAGTTGATAGTTTTCGGTTTTGGATATGCTAGTTTCGATTAGATTTTGAAACAAGTTTAGATTTTTGTTTAAAAAGATATATGAGTAAGAACTGAAGTTGTGATTGTGAAATGGTTAGGTAACGCCTGCATGCTTGATATAGGCTCACGGGGTACCCGTTTGAGGTAGTGTGGACGTTAGTTTACCTAAAATCAAACCGAATGAAAAACTGCCAGTTTCGGGTCAAACTGGACAGTAATTTGGAAAGAAATTTTGAGGCCCTTAGAGGCCGAATCTTGAAAGTCAAAACAAAGTTGTTAGAGAAGGGAAAATCCTAGGGGCCAACACGAGCGGTTTTTGAAAATAAGATATTAAGACCTTCGTTTTTACAAAAACCCAGACCAAAATTGGATTAATGAAAATGGCCGAAAATTTTCAAGGCAAAACAAGTGTGTTAAAGTCAGATTTAAGTTTTAAGTTAAAAATAGAAATTGTAGGAACCTTCAAGGTCTACAACTTTCATGAAGGAATGTTTTCAAATTCAAAACAGAAAGGATCAAATTTAAAGATTGATTTCAAATACAGTTTTCAGAATTCAAGGTTTTAAAAAAATTGTAAAGTTTTAAGTTTATACTATGTTTTGATATTTTTATACTAAGATAAGTTAATAACTTAGGGTTATGTTGGAATGTTGGTTAGATCCCTAACATTTTTAATTCTTACTTATGTCTTTATATTATAGCAGGGCTAACCTGCTATTGTGTCCGGACTTGGAGCGACACATTAGTAAACATAGTAATCGAGGTAAGTTACAAACCTCACCTGCAGTATGGAAAGTAGTAAGCTATTTTCAAATTTATGACATAATTACATGTTATGCTTATGTCATGCAATGTTATGATATGTTATGTCATGTATGATGCCAAGTTATGCTAAGTCATGCCATGTTATGATACGATAAGTCATGATAAGCTATGCTAAGTCATGTTAGCCATGATACATCAAGTTATGCTATGTCTTGATCTCATATGCATCATGACTTTAAGATCACATATAAAGATTCTTAGTC
>CM046371.1:16349041-16537242 GCA_025413025.1 Ficus hispida | reverse complement strand
TTGGTAGGGCTTCGTGTGCAAACTAGCATGTACGCCAATTGTGCGTGCTAGCTAGACCCGCAGCATCGGCCTACTGGCTAGGCTTAGAATGGGCGCCAGCAGACTTGGCTGTGCACATGCAGTGCCTCGCAGGCTAGGGCTTGTGGGTTGGCGTGGCCAATGCCCAACCCGATAGGGTTGGGTGATGTCTGGGTGTTTAAATTTTAAATTTAATTTAAATTTTGTTTTTTTTTATTTTTTATTCTTTGCTAATACATTAGATCACTATTAACTATTCATAAAAGAGATCTAAATATTTATGATGAAAAAGTCTCTATCCGACCAAAAGTTATCTCAAGCAAATATATCGATCATACACAAACCGTGTGATATTTTTTAAGCAGTGACTTAAACCAACTCTTATGATCAATGAACATTCAAACCTATTTCTCTACACTCATAACTCACAAAAATGAAATAATTGAACTTGATAATTTTTCTCAACTAAAGTGCATTCACAACCCTCTTACCACAAAGGTTTGTGAAGTGTGTAAGTGCTCTAAAGTTATTCCTTAGTAACCAATAATAGCACAATTAACCTAAACAACACCCTGAAATTATGTTAAGACAACTGGAAAATTTTGACTCAAAATTATTCACACAAACAAAATTCTTATGCATGAATATGCATACCACCCCAACCAAAATTAGATAGTGTCCAATGTCATAAGATGCATGCAATAAAAAGAACAGGGATAGAAAATACATGGGTGATGTATGGTTCAAGCAAGCTGGGGTGATCCTTAAAAACACACAAAATATTAAAGAAACACAACAAAACAAATAAAATAATTTAAGTAAAATAAAAAAGAAACCAAAGCTGAAATATGGTACTGTAATAACCAACCTTTTACAAATTTATGATTTCCTTTTAAGGAATCAAAGTTTGTATTATGTATGTTTATGTGAAATAATTGATCTGATTTATCAGAGTATTATTGAGTTTTTTTTAATGTTCTAAGGCTCGATAATAGTTTACTTATGCAAGTTTGAGGTCTTTTGTTGAAAGAGGCGGAATTAGGGTTTATGATCCTATGTCGGTTAACGTTTGACCAGAAGGACCTAAGGTATGATTTGTAATGACCAGCTTGTTTACAAATTTTGATTTCTGTTGTGAACAATCAAAGTTTGTAATTAGAAATGTTTATGTGCTATGAATGTGAATGTGTTATGTTTTATCGGTGAAATTATCGAATTCTTGGTTGAAAGATTCGATAATTTATCTATGAAAGACCTTTTTGCAGTAAAAGGCAAATTTATGAATTATGATTCTTGTTAGTAGTTTCTAATTTTAAGAGAACCCTATACGCAGTTCAGACAAAATCTGGATAATGGACCAGTGCAAGTATACTGTTTTTAGTCGAAAACAGTATCTGAGTATGTATGCTAGTATGAAAATAAACTGTGTTTAGGAGATAAGCCAAGTAAGGTCTTAAAAGGTGACACTCGTCTTTAAAAAGAATGACAAATGTCACTTTGAGAACCGGCCACCCTATAGGGACTAAAGTGCAAATGTTTTGCCTTTAGGGGCCAAAGTGTAATTTTGTGAAAATTGGTTTGATAGATAAATTTGTAAATTTATGGAACTATGGATTTTTCTAGTTAGATTTCCTAGTTCAATTTAGCTTATGATGATTTTTAAATTTGGTTAACCTAGTTGGAAACCAAGGAATCAAGTTAGGTTTGGATTGGTTCAAAATTGACCAATCATTTGCCTACACTTGTACTTAAGGGAACCGGCCACATCAAGGGTTAATGAGCTGATATTTTGCTCTTAAGGACCAATAGGCAAGGTATGAAAATTTGAAGTTCATTAGAATTTGACACCTCACAATTTTAGCCTTGCCTAGTAAGCAAAGTAGTTTTGCATACTAAGCTATGTTGCATTTTGCAACTTTCACACTAGCAAGTAATGGCCGGCCACCTTATGAAGAATTGCAAGAAAATTTTATAATCTTAAGGGCTGATTAGTAGATAGGCAATTAGGTGTTTCTTTATGAGTTTGACACCTAAAAACCTAGCCTTGCTTAGTAAGCATTTTAGCCATGCTTACTTGGCTATTTGTGATGTATCATCAAGCAAAAATTTGTCCATGTGGCACACTAAGGAACCGGCCACACCTTGGCTAGACACATCATGAAACTAGCCTTGGTGAGCAAGCACTCTAGCCTTGCTTATTTGGCTAGCAAAGGCAAGCACACCAAGCCACCTAAGGTTTAGACACCTAATGGCCTAGCCTTGGTGAATCACCATTCTAGCTTGCTCATTTGGCAAGCCAAGCTCTTGCCAAACCTACATCAAGGCCAGCCATCATGGGGGAGTGACACCTCATGGCTTAGCCTTGATGAGTCAATCTCATAGCTTGCCTCTTTGGCCAGCCAAGACTTTGCCAAATCATCACAAAAAAATCCAGCCATTGGGAGAAATGACACATCATGACTTAGCTTAGATGAATCAGCATTCCTAGCTTTGCCACCATGGCTAGCTAAGGTTTTGACACATCATCACTCTAATGACCAGCCATCCCTAAGGGCATGACACATCACCTAGTAGCCTTGGTGAGTCACCTTAGCCTTGCTTACTCATTTCTAGGGCCAGCCATGGCCGGCCAGCACACAAGGATGCTGGACAAAAATAAAAATTTTTGGAGGACTAGTTGGCAAAGTAAGAAGAAGAATTCATCTATAATAGGTGAAGGCAAAATCTGTATGTTTCTTTTAGTAAACCTTGCAGCCAACAAGCACCTCTTTTACCCTTAGGAGCCGAACAATAGTGTGAGTGAAAGGTGAAGACAGATTCGGTTTTGTTGGACTAGTGAAAAAGAAACCTCCAAAACCCTAAGCTAGAATTTGTCTTGTGAAGCTTGAGGTAAACTTTTTAACCTCTAGTTTTCATTCACGGTTTTGATAAGAAGATTAAGAGTGTGATGTTATGTATAAGCATGAGTTTATGATAAGCAGATTCAAGTACTATGCTTATGTGTAGTTGATAGTTTTCGGTTTTGGATATGCTAGTTTCGAATTAAGATTTTGAAACAAGTTTAAATTTTTGTTTTAAAAGATATATGAGTAAGAACTGAAAGTGTGATTATGAAATGGTTAGGTAACGCCTGCATGCTTGATATAGCTCACGGGTACCCGTTTGAGGTAGTGTGCACGTTAGTTTACCTAAAAACCAAACCGAATGAAAACTGCCAGTTTCGGGTCAAACTGGACAGTAATTTGGAAAGCAAATTTTGAGGCCCTTAGAAGCCGAATCTTGGAAAGGTCAAAACTATAAAGTTGTAGAGAAGGGAAAATCCTAGGGGCCAACACAAGCGGTTTTTGAAAATAAGACATCTAAGACATTCGTTTTTACAAAACCCGAGACCAAAATTAGGATTAATGAAAATGGTCGAAAAATTTCAAAGGCAGAAACAAGTGTGTTAAAGTCAGATTTAAGTTTTAAGTTAAAAATAGAAATTGTAGGAACCTTCAAGGTCTACAACTTTCATGAAGGAAATGTTTTCAAATTCAAAACAGAAAATGATCAAATTTAAGGATTGATTTCAAATACAGTTTTCAGAATTCAAGGTTTTAAAAAAATTGTAAAGTTTTAAAGTTTATACTATGTTTTGATATTTTTATACTAAGATAAGTTAATAACTAGGGTTATGTTGGAATGTTGGTTAGATCCCTAACATTTTTAATTCTTACTTATGTCCTTTATTATAGCAGGGGCTAACCTGCTATTGTGTCCGGACTTGGAGCGACACATTAGTAAACATAGTAATCGAGGTAAGTACAAACCTCACCTGCAGTATGGAAAGTAGTAAGCTATTTTCAAATTTATGACATAATTACATGTTATGCTATGTCATGCAATGTTATGATATGTTATGTCATGTATGATGCCAAGTTATGCTAAGTCATGCCATGTTATGATACGATAAGTCATGATAAGCTATGCTAAGTCATGTTAAGCCATGATACATCAAGTTATGCTATGTCTGATCTCATATGCATCATGACTATTAAGATCACATGTAAAGATTCTTAGTCTTGGAAATATAACGAGACTAAGACTAAACCGAGACAAGTAAGGTGTCGTACCAACCTCCCGTTGATACAGGAGGATCATGTATGTTTCAAGATCAAGTTTATGATTATCAACCTCTCGTTGATACGTGAGGGTAAAGTGATAATCAACCTTCCGTTGATACGTGAAGGGTTATGTTCATGTTTTCCAGAATTGTTAAGGGCCTTGCAAACCCTGACGTTCTGAGGCTTGCGCGCATTTGGTACGTACACTAAGGGCCCACATGTTAAGCAAGATGATAAGTTTAAGTCAATAACTGGTCATAAAAGATTCATAAATGATTCATGCATAAGTTGCACGATATTTGTTAAGTTTTGTGAGATTATGTTTGTACTTGCTGAGCGAAAGCTCATCAGTATATTTCATACTGCAGGAAAGAGGCCTGCAGCTTAAATTGGTGGGCCAGGTGGATGATGCGGAGGGTGAAGGGCGGTGTGGGATACCACTACGTAAAATTTTCCGTAAGTTTTATGAAGTTTAAATATATATGTATATTAAAGTGAGTTACGTGGTACAAAGTTATGAGGATTTCAAGACTCAATCGAGTTGTAATAATTATGTATACATAATACGTTCTATACAAGCAACCCTGTTTTAGATGTAAGTTTAAAAAAAAATTTTATGTTCAATTTTGTAAGTAAGTTAAGCAGTTATGAAAGTTTAAGTATGTTTGGTAACAGCCCTACGTAGGTTGGGTGTTACAGTTTGGTATCAGAGCGGTATCCTGCCAGCCTACTTCACCTTGCTTCACATCATTTCCGCCACGGCCCAAGTAAGTTAAGTTATTTTTCTTATGCTTAGAATTAGTTAAGATCCTGTGTGCGTAGTGGATATCTCTCGTCAATGGTCACGCTGGGAACTCTCGCACTTTGGAATCGGATCAACGTTATGAAAGTTATATGTGGTATTTAGGGAACTCTGCCACATAAGAAAAATATTAGATACGAGGATAACGTTGGATGGTGCCTTCGCTTGGTGGTGGCAATTAAGTGACATATGAACATGATGGGAAAGTTCTATACCTTCCTAAATGTTATAATCATGTATTAAAGTGGATATGAATGAGATTATGATGGATTCAGATATGTTCCATGATTATATTATGATATGGAATTAAGATTATGATTCAATATAAAAGACATGATTTTATTGAACAAGGAGCTTATTTCATGAATTTTTTATGTAGAACCATGCCACCCAAGCGTAGAATGGCACAGACCCAAGACGTTGATCTTACGGCTCAGATGAATGAGCTAAGACAGATAATGTTAGCCCAACAACAAGAGATAGGTGGGCTTAGAGCTCAATTGGCTCAACAGAATCAGGGACCTCCTGATGTCGGAATACCACCAGCACCTGCAAATCAGCCTGCTGCACCGGAAATTCCTAATGCTGATCCGGTAATTCCAGAAAACCCTATAACTCCTGAAGTGCCTGTTGTGCCTTTGGCCGTTCCGCCAGCACCTCTGGTTCGAACTCCGGAACAATTATACGACAGATTTCGGCGCATGAAGGCACCGGAATTTGAAGGATCAACAAACCCAATTGAGGCCGACAATTGGTTGATTGACCTCCAAGTTATTCTGAACTTCCTCAGGCTTGATGATCAAGAGAAGGTTCTCTGTGCATCCTTTGTGCTACGGAAAGATGCTCGCCTCTGGTGGGAAACAGTTCAGATTCGGCGAGATGTGACACAAATGACTTGGGAGGACTTTGTTGATGAATTTAAGGAAAAATACTTCAACACTGACGTTATGGAAGCTCAACAAGACGAATTCAACAATTTTCGTCAGGGTAATCTGTCGGTAGCTGAGGCTGTGAAAAAGTTTGAGCAACTAGCACGTCTTTGTCCTCATCTTATTGGTTCCGAGAGGGACAAAGTACGAAGGATGATGAGGATGTTCCGCTCGGATTTGCTGTAATTATTAGTAGTGGTCCCTACCCACCAATCACCGTTGCTGAATGTGTCAGCCGGGCGATTCGAGCTGAGTATTGGGTAGGTCAGAACAGAGAACAACGGGCTAAGTTCTTTAAGGAAAAGAAAGAAGAGAAGGCCCAAACTAAGCAAATTCAGGCAAAACCAAGTCCAACTCCACAGCAGAAAGGACAAGGAGGATCTTTTGGTTAACACAACAACAACAAGCAGTACGGCAATAATCAACAGAAACGGAAGTGGAATGCAGGGGGACAGGGGAATCAACAAAATTTTCTCCAGAAGAAGAATGCCCCTGATAGCAGCATAAATCCCACTTGTCAGAAATGTGGGAGGAAGCACCCGGGAGATTGCCGTCTTGGAACTAATCGTTGCTTTCTGTGTGGCAAGGAAGGCCACTATGCTAGGAACTGCAATGCTAATTTTCAGAACCCGCAGAACCAACAAAAGAGTCAAGGGTATCAGCTTCATGCAGCACAGATGAAGCTCGAAGGACCTGAAATCTCTCAAGGCAGACTTGAAGCTCCAGAACCTCAAGGACGCATTTATGCTTATACTAAGGAGGATGTTCAAGCTGGACCATCTACAGTGGTGACAGGTCAGCTTCCTTTTGCCCAACAAGATGCTTATGTGCTAATTGATTCTGGAGCTACGCATTCATTCACGTCACCTAAGTTTGCTAAGAAACTAGGTAGAGGAAGCGATAGAATAGAAAGGACTTTCAGAACTGCATTACCCTCCGGGGAAATTTTGTTGTCTGATTATTGGATACGTCATGTTCCAATAATTATATGTGGTAGGGAAATGTATGTCGACTTGATCGTCATTGACCTGTATGACTACGATGTCATTTTGGGTATGGATTTCTTGGGGAAATACAACGCGGTTATAGATTGTCAACGTTGTATTGCCACGTAAAAGCCAATTGGAGACGACGAGTTCGTTTTTAGAGGATCGACTCCAAAACAGCCGAAAATGCTCATTTCAGCGCTAAAGGCTAAGAAATTATTGGCAGAAGGATGTATGGGATTTTTAGCCAACATGGTGGATAAGACGCAAGAAACCAAGAGCAAGCCGGAAGAAGTACCGATAGTCAAGGATTTTATTGAAGTTTTTCCTGAAGACTTACCAGGATTACCATCGGAGCGAGAGATCTCTTTTGAGATTGAATTGCTTCCTGGATCGGCACCAGTATCCAAGGCGCCTTATAGGATGGCCCCCGCCGAACTTAAGGAATTGCAACTTCAGTTGCAAGAGCTCCTGGATAGAGGATTCATCCGTCAGAGCTATTCACCATGGGGAGCCCCAGTTTTGTTTGTTAAAAAGAAGGATGGCACTCTTAGGATGTGCATTGACTATCGGGAATTGAATAAGATTACCATCAAGAATAAGTATCCATTACCCAGGATCGACGATTTGTTCGATCAATTGAAAGGCGCTTCAATTTTTTCGAAAATTGACTTGCGATCGGGATGTCATCAGCTTCGAATAAGAGAAGGAGATATTCCCAAGACAGCCTTTCATACGCGATATGGACATTACGAGTTCCTCGTAATGCCATTTGGATTGACAAATGCTCCAGCTGCCTTTATGGACCTGATGAATCGAGTATTCAAGGACTACTTGGACAAGTTTGTTATTGTCTTCATAGATGATATCTTGATTTATTCAAGATCTAAGGAGGAGCATGAGAAGCATCTAAAGATTGTCTTACGGATTCTAAAGCAAAACCAGCTCTATGCTAAATTCACTAAGTGTGAATTTTGGTTGGAGAAGGTCCATTTCTTAGGACATGTGGTTTCCAAAGAAGGCATATCTGTAGATCCGGCTAAGATTGAAGCCGTAAGTAAATGGCCAGCTCCTAAAAACGTCACCGAAGTACGTAGTTTCCTTGGCTTAGCAGGCTACTATCGACGTTTCGTCGAGGGATTTGCTAAGACCGCGGCACCACTCACTGCGCTTACACGGAAAGGAAAGAAGTACGAATGGACTTTTAAGTGTGAAGAACACTTCCAAGAGCTAAAGAATAAGCTGACTAGTGCTCCAATTCTTACAATTCCAATAGTAGAGGAAGGGAACTTCGTGATATATAGCGATGCTTCCAAGATAGGATTGAGAGCCGTTCTCATGCAAAATGGAAAAGTGATCGCGTATGCTTCCCGACAGCTTAAGGATCATGAAAAGAACTATCCGACGCATGATTTGGAACTTGCGGCAGTAGTGTTTGCACTCAAAATATGGAGACACTATCTTTATGGCACTTGGTGTGAAGTCTATACGGATCACCAGAGTTTGAAGTATATCTTCACACAGAAGGAGCTTAACATGAGACAAAGAAGATGGCTCGAATTAGTAAAGGATTATGACATAGATATCCGTTACCATCCGGGGAAAGCTAATAAAGTAGCCGATGCTCTTAGTCGGAAGTCATTTTCCTCGTTGATATCGATTCAGCCATTGATTGAGCCCCTTCAAAAGGAGCTAGTAGAAGCTGGAATAGAGCTTATTACGGAAGTTTAGCTGCCCTAACCTTCCAACCTACCATTTTGGATGGCATGAAGGAGCGTCAAGAATGAGATGTCTCGTTGCTTAGGACGAGAAACGAAGTCTTAGAAGGAAAGGAATCAGATTTCAACATGTCTGATGGAGGCATACTCTATAGGAAGAATAGACTATGCATTCCTAATGAGGACAAGTTGAAGAAGCGGATCATGAAAGAAGCTCATGAGACTCCATATTCCGTCCATCCTGGAGCCACAAAGATGTACAAAGACTTAAAGGAAAGTTTTTGGTGGCCCAAAATAAAGAATGATGTTGCCACATTTGTTAGTAAATGCCTTACGTGTCAAAAGGTGAAGGCTGAACATCAACGTCCCGGGGGAGAATTGCAGAAAATTTCCATTCCAGAATGGAAATGGGACCAAGTGACGATGGACTTCGTGGTTGGTCTACCCCGAACTCCCAGCGGCAACGATGCTATTTGGGTGATTGTCGATCGATTGACGAAATCCGCTCATTTCGTGGCCATCAAGCTTAGCTTTTCTGTGGAGCAGCTAGCGGAACTGTACGTCACGTAGATCGTTCGCTACCATGGGATTCCAAAATCGATCATCTCAGATCGTGATGGTCGTTTCACTTCTAAATTCTGGAGAAGTGTACATCAAGCAATGGGTACGAAGCTTACTTTTAGTACCGCTTTTCACCCACAGACGGATGGACAATCGGAGAGGACCATTCAGACTCTAGAAGATATGCTACGAGCCTGTGTGATGGATTTTAAAGGAACTTGGGATAAGAAGCTTCCTTTGATTGAATTCTCGTACAACAACAGTTTCCAAGCTTCGATTGGAATGGCTCCTTATGAAGCTCTCTATGGAAGAAGATGTAGATCTCCAGTCCATTGGTACGAGACAAGAGAGAAGGAACTTGTGTCTACGGACTTTATACGGAGAACCACCGAGGCCATAAAACTCATACGTCGACGGATGGAAACTACGTTTAGTCGACAAAAGAGTTATGCTGACAAACGTAGAAGGCCTCTAGAATTCCAAGTAGGAGACTTGGTTTTCCTCAAGATTGCTCCATTCAAGGGAGTCATGAGATTTGGGAAGAAAGGAAAACTAAGTCCGAGATACATAGGGCCATACGAAATACTTGAACGAGTCGGTAATGTGGCCTATAAGTTGGCTTTGCCCCAAGAATTAGCATATGTGCACAATGTATTTCATGTGTCGATGCTAAAGAAATACATCTCGGATCCTTCACACGTATTGGATCATGAACCAATTGAGGTTCACGAGGACCTGACTTATGAGGAAAAACCGGTTCGAATTTTGGCACGAGAAGAAAAGGTGCTAAGGCACAAGGTTATACCTTTAGTCAAGGTTCTATGGCGAAATCATGAGATTGAGGAAGCAACATGGGAAGTAGAAGAAGAAATGAAAAAGAACTACCCCGACTTGATGTAATTTTCGAGGACGAAAATTTTTAAGGAGGGTAGATTGTAATGACCAGCTTGTTTACAAATTTTGATTTCTGTTGTGAACAATCAAAGTTTGTAATTAGAAATGTTTATGTGCTATGAATGTGAATGTGTTATGTTTTATCGGTGAAATTATCGAATTCTTGGTTGAAAGATTCAATAATTTATCTATGAAAGACCTTTTTGCAGTAAAATGCAAATTTATGAATTATGATTCTCTGTTAGTAGTTTCTAATTTTAAGAGAACCCTATACGCAGTTCAGACAAAATCTGGATAATGGACCAGTGCAAGTATACTGTTTTTAGTCGAAAACAGTATCTGAGTATGTATGCTAGTATGAAAATAAACTGTGTTTAGGAGATAAGCCAAGTAAGGTCTTAAAAGGTGACACCTCGTCTTTAAAAAGAATGACAAATGTCACTTTGAGAACCGGCCACCCTATAGGGACTAAAGTGCAAATGTTTTGCCTTTAGGGGCCAAAGTGTAATTTTGTGAAAATTGTGGTTTGATAGATAAATTTGTAAATTTATGGAACTATGGATTTTTCTAGTTAGATTTCCTAGTTCAATTTAGCTTATGATGATTTTTAAATTTGGTTAACCTAGTTGGAAACCAAGGAATCAAGTTAGGTTTGGATTGGTTCAAAATTGACCAATCATTTGCCTACACTTGTACTTAAGGGAACCCGGCCACATCAAGGGTTAATGAGCTGATATTTTGCTCTTAAGGACCAATAGGCAAGGTATGAAAAATTTGAAGTTTATTAGAATTTGACACCTCATAATTTTAGCCTTGCCTAGTAAGCAAAGTAGTTTTGCATACTAAGCTATGTTGCATTTTGCAACTTTCACACCTAGCAAGTAATGGCCGGCCACCTTATGAAGAATTGCAAGAAAATTTTATGATCTTAAGGGCTGATTAGTAGATAGGCAATTAGGTGTTTCTTTATGAGTTCGACACCTAAAAACCTAGCCTTGCTTAGTAAGCATTTTAGCCATGCTTACTTGGCTATTTGTGATATATCATCAAGCAAAAATTTGTCCATGTGGCACAGTAAGGAACCGGCCACCACCTTGGCTAGACACATCATGAAACTAGCCTTGGTGAGCAAGCACTCTAGCCTTGCTTATTTGGCTAGCAAAGGCAAGCACACCAAGCCACCTAAGGCCGGCCACCATAAGGTTTAGACACCTAATGGCCTAGCCTTGGTGAATCACCATTCTAGCTTGCTCATTTGGCAAGCCAAGCTCTTGCCAAACCTACATCAAGGCCAGCCATCATGGGGGAGTGACACCTCATGGCTTAGCCTTGATGAGTCAATCTCCTAGCTTGCCTCTTTGGCCAGCCAAGACTTTGCCAAATCAGCACAAAAAAATCCGGCCATTAGGAGGAAATGACACATCATGACTTAGCTTAGATGAATCAGCATTCCTAGCTTTGCCACCATGGCTAGCTAAGGTTTTGACACATCATCACTCTAATGACCAGCCATCCTAAGGGCATGACACATCACCTAGTAGCCTTGGTGAGTCACCTTAGCCTTGCTTACTCATTTTCTAGGGCCAGCCATGGCCGGCCAGCACACAAGGATGGCTGGACAAAAATAAAAATTTTTGGAGGACTAGTTGGCAAAGTAAGAAGAAGAATTCATCTATAAATAGGTGAAGGCAAAATCTTTATGTTTCTTTTAGTAAACCTTGCAGCCAACAAGCACCTCTTTTACCCCTTAGGAGCCGAACAATAGTGTGAGTGAAAGGTGAAGACAGATTCGGTTTTGTTGGACTAGTGAAAAAGAAAACCTCCAAAACCCTAAGCTAGAATTTGTCTTGTGAAGCTTGAGGTAAACTTTTTAACCTCTAGTTTTCATTCACGGTTTTGATAAGAAGATTAAGAGTGTGATGTTATGTATAAGCATGAGTTTATGATAAGCAGATTCAAGTACTATGCTTTATGTGTAGTTGATAGTTTTCGGTTTTGGATATGCTAGTTTCGAATTAAGATTTTGAAACAAGTTTAAGATTTTTGTTTTAAAAAGATATATGAGTAAGAACTGAAAGTGTGATTGTGAAATGGTTAGGTAACGCCTGCATGCTTGATATAGGCTCACGGGGTACCCGTTTGAGGTAGTGTGCACGTTAGTTTACCTAAAAATCAAACCGAATGAAAACTGCCAGTTTCGGGTCAAACTGGACAGTAATTTGGAAAGCAAATTTTGAGGCCCTTAGAGGCCGAATCTTGGAAAGATCAAAACTACAAAGTTGTAGAGAAGGGAAAATCCTAGGGGCCAACACGAGCGGTTTTTGAAAATAAGATATCTAAGACCTTCGTTTTTACAAAAACCCGAGACCAAAATTAGGATTAATGAAAATGGCCGAAAAATTTTCAAAGGCAGAAACAAGTGTGTTAAAGTCAGATTTAAGTTTTAAGTTAAAAATAGAAATTGTAGGAACCTTCAAGGTCTACAACTTTCATGAAGGAAATGTTTTCAAATTCAAAACAGAAAAGGATCAAATTTAAAGATTGATTTCAAATACAGTTTTCAGAATTCAAGGTTTTAAAAAAATTGTAAAGTTTTAAAGTTTATACTATGTTTTGATATTTTTATACTAAGATAAGTTAATAACTAGGGTTATGTTGGAATGTTGGTTAGATCCCTAACATTTTTAATTCTTACTTATGTCCTTTATTATAGCAGGGGCTAACCTGCTATTGTGTCCGGACTTGGAGCGACACATTAGTAAACATAGTAATCGAGGTAAGTACAAACCTCACCTGCAGTATGGAAAGTAGTAAGCTATTTTCAAATTTATGACATAATTACATGTTATGCTATGTCATGCAATGTTATGATATGTTATGTCATGTATGATGCCAAGTTATGCTAAGTCATGCCATGTTATGATACGATAAGTCATGATAAGCTATGCTAAGTCATGTTAAGCCATGATACATCAAGTTATGCTATGTCTGATCTCATATGCATCATGACTATTAAGATCACATATAAAGATTCTTAGTCTTGGAAATATAACGAGACTAAGACTAAACCGAGACAAGTAAGGTGTCGTACCAACCTCCCGTTCATACAGGAGGATCATGTATGTTTCAAGATCAAGTTTATGATTATCAACCTCTCGTTGATACGTGAGGGTAAAGTGATAATCAACCTTCCGTTGATACGTGAAGGGTTATGTTCATGTTTTCCAGAATTGTTAAGGGCCTTGCAAACCCTGACGTTCTGAGGCTTGCGCGCATTTGGTACGTACACTAAGGGCCCACATGTTAAGCAAGATGATAAGTTCAAGTCAATAACTGGTCATAAAAGATTCATAAATGATTCATGCATAAGTTGCACGATATTTGTTAAGTTTTGTGAGATTATGTTTGTACTTGCTGAGCGAAAGCTCATCAGTATATTTCATACTGCAGGAAAAGAGGCCTGCAGCTTAAATTGGTGGGCCAGGTGGATGATGCGGAGGGTGAAGGGCGGTGTGGGATACCACTACGTAAAATTTTCCGCAAGTTTTATGAAGTTTAAATATATATGTATATTAAAGTGAGTTACGTGGTACAAAGTTATGAGGATTTCAAGACTCAATCGAGTTGTAATAATTATGTATACATAATACGTTCTATATAAGCAACCCTGTTTTAGATGTAAGTTTGAAAAAAAATTTTATGTTCAATTTTCTAAGTGAGTTAAGCAGTTATGAAAGTTTAAGTATGTTTGGTAACAGCCCTACGTAGGTTGGGGTGTTACAATTATGATGGTATTACAGTATGGAAATTATACTGTGAAAAACCATCATTACGTATGAATAAGTAAGAATAAGGTACGAGACCGCTTTAGGAAAATCAAGCACATTATTTAGTGCAATAAGGACTACGTAGGTTCAAGTCCTAAGAAAATCCTATACACAGTCCCGTTAAATACAGATAAATTCTAGACGGTACTCTAGTACAACTATACTGTTAAAAATTAAAAACAGTATTTATAATATTTGTATTATTATATAAAATGGACTGCATTTTAGGAGTAAGCCAAACGGGACCTTATGGGATGACACCTCATCCTAAGATAATTATGGACTTTTAGAAAATTAAGAAAGTATTAAAATAGATGACTAAGTAAGAATTGGAAGCCAAATGCCTCCATCTTAGCCGGCCAGCTCACAAGGACTAAAGTATAAATATTTTTGTCTTTAGGGGTTAATGTGCAATTTTAAGAAAAATGAATAGTTGTGGATAAGTATATAATTTTTGGACTATGGATTTTCCTAACTAAGCCTCCAAATTCAACTAGGCCAATGATCGGTTACAAGTTTGGTTACAATAGTTACCTTGGAAACTAAAGAGAATAAGTTAGAGATAGGTATGAAAGGATTTCTTTCATCTCAAGCTTCCACATGGCCCTATATGGCCAGCCACCTCATTGGGTTTATGAGCAAATATTTTTCTCTTGAGGACCAATATGCAATTTTGGAAATAAAATCACCTTATTTATTAAACATGAGAAATAAGAAAATTTGAGAATTTGACATGTCATGCTTTTAGGCTTGGTGAATAAGCACATTAGCCTTGCTTTCTTGGCTAAGTTTTGAGCTTCAACTAGCATGTCCTTCTACATGGCCCTATATGGCCGGCCACCTCATTGAGTCTATGAGCAAAAATTTTGCTCTTGGGGACCATTATGCAATTATAGAAATAAAAATAATCCTAAAAATGAAATTATTTTTCACCTATAAATAGGTGAGGTGGGTGCACTTTGTGAGCATTTAATGAAACCCAAAAATTTGTAGCTTATTCTCTAGTCTTTTCCCCCTTAGGAGTCGAGCCAAAGAAAAAAAAAAAGTGAGAGAGAGAGGTCGGATTTTGGTGGTGAAGAAAATAAAGGAGATCAAACCTAGAAGTTAGAATCAAGTTCTTCAAGGCTTAGAGGTAAACCTCCTAAACCTCTTAAACATTTCAATTAAGTTTTGGTCAAGATTTAAGTGTATTTCCATGTTTGGAATGTAAGAGCATGAGCTCACTTTTTAGTTTCATGCACAAGGGTTTATGGTAAGTACTTGATTGTGCTTGATTAGGGTTTGGTAGTCTCTAATTATGGTTTGATGCATGTTTATGATAATTTGTGTTAGAGATTATGTGGTTATATGTATGCCTACTATATATTTGCTATATGTCCTCACATACTCAAAGATGATGATTTATGAATGAATATGGAATAAGTGATGTATGTTGCATTTAGGGTTCTAGAAAACCCTAAAAACCCTAATTGGTATAGATTACCATTTGGGTTTGCATAAAGGTTATATGGAGGAGAAATGAATGTATGATAAGAAAATGTTATAAAACACGCTGCATGTTTGACATAAGCTCACGGATGTAACCGTTTGAGGTAGGGTGCTCAGATTTTTAAGCAAAAACCAACACAAGATGAAAACTGCCAATTTTCAGATTTAACTAGACAGTTTTCTGGAAACTGAATTTTGAGGCCCTTAGAAGTCGAATTTGGAAAAAGTCAAAACTGTAAAGTTGTAGAAAATTGAAAATCCTAGGGACCATTGAGATGGTTTTTAAAAATAAGGTTCCAATGACCTCTATTTTTATCAAAATCCGAGCCTGGCCAAAATAGGTAAGTATTCACGGCCAGACAGATTCAACAAGGAATATGCATAGGTTAAAGGCATAACTGAGTTTTGAGTACAAAATAAAAGTTGTAGGATCCTTTGAGCTCTACAACTTTGATGAAAAAAACTTTTTCAAATTCAAATGAAATTTTAAAGAGAAAACTGAATTCCCAAAACTGTGCAGGGTACAAAAAAAATTCCTGCACAGGATTTTCAAAACAGTGCATGAACAAGCAATTCCTGTATATGTATTGATAATCAAGTTTATGGGACTGGTTTCAAAAATAGTTTTCAGAATTTTATAGTTTTACTAATTCTGTTTAATTAATTACAGTTTTCCTAAAAACAGTTTAAAAAAGGGTAAGTTTTATTAAACTAGGGTCTGTGGAGAAATGAAATTAAGCTAAGTAATATGGTAAACTATCGTAAGACATATAGTAATCAGAAAGGTTATCAAAGTTATTTAGAAACAAATGTTATATGCTGACCTTTGGATCCAAGGTTACTTATAGTAAGTAAATGGGATACCATTGCAACATGATAGGGTTGAGACTAGGGTTATTTATGGATGTTGGTTTGGATACTAACATTAAATGATATGATTCATAGTAAGAGAAGATGATTCTTATCTTATGATTTTTTTTGAAAATCGGAAGGTAACCTGTTATTGTGACTTGGTGGAATACTGAACTCAGGATTTAACATAACTCGTAAGTATAACTCTGCCTACAGTTTAAACAAAAAATGTTTTTACTGTTTGTATGTTTTCAAGCTTGTGAATATATGTTAAAGTGCATATAATCTATGCTTTATTATTGTGTCATATGATGTATATTTTATCATTTTGGCATCATGAAGCATGCTCACTAATGATAATTCACATAGTGAGAATAAGATTAAGTTTCAAGTAAGAAACTGTTTTTAAGGAACTATTTTCAAGTAAGGAAATGTTCTCAAGAGTGTTGTTAAGCAAGTTTTCTCATGTCGTACCGACCTGCACTAGAACGGGTTTGGTTCATGGTTTGAGTTGGACAGGGCTGGCCACCCTAACTACTTCATGGCTGTGCGCCACAGTACGTACACTTATGTTATGTAAGGGTCCAAAAACTATGCTAACCTAAGGAAGCATAATGAAAGCATAATTGATTCATGCATTATTTTATTATGAAATGTTTTGCGGGTTAATAGTTGTATTTGCTAAGCGAAAGCTCATAACTTACGTTTATACTGTAGGTAAGCAATCTATTGGCAATATGTGATGCAAGGTGGTGGAGCATGGCAAGGCGAACTGTGAAACTATGGGATGGAAACTACTACGCGTTTTGTTTTAATTATGTTTAGCAGTTAATGTAAAATGTTGTATGTGCCAAAACAAGTTTAGTATTTCAGTTAATATATATATATATATATATGTATATGTATACATATATAAGTAAGTATATGATCTTGTTCGGATATAAATTGCTTTTAAAAAAAATATAGTCCTTATTTCCGCATGTTAAGTTATTATGTAAGTAAAGTATGGTAATGGCCTACGTAAGGTGGGTCGTTATAGAGTTGGTATCAGAGAAAAGGTTCATGCCTTCCAGTTTCACAGTATGCCTGTCTGCGCCGTAGTCATTGTAAGTTAATAATATTACGTGCATGTATATTTATTATGTGAGATTGTATGATATAGATCCAAAGATAATGGACGAGGATCGTGATATTGCTTCTGCATTTCATGAGATGCTACCCCTGAACCATATCGTTAGCAGGGTGGCTCCATGATATGGAGTCGATATTCTGAATATGTCATATAGAGGCACATCTCCAAGTTCCATTAGTCAGTTGATGTCTAGCGATGGGTGCCCGATTATGGTGGATTTCTTTAGGAGAGTCGGCAATTCCAGGAGGATCATGGGCAGATTTTCATGCCCTGATTATCGCGGGTTATGGGCCTTTACCGGGTGAGGAGGCCAACATGCATGTGGATCGCGACCCAGATATATATAATGATATGTACATGAGGTGATACCTTAACTATGCTGCAGATTGGTGTGACTATCCAAACGAAACGGAGAAAATGAGGAGAATGATGAAGATGTTTTGGACGGACATTGCCAAACAAGTTAGGGCAGGGGAGTAGCCCTCCAACCTTTGTAGCTGACTGTATAAGTTGGGCTATAAGAGCAGAGTACTGGATCCATCAGGATAAGGAGGCGAGGGCTCAGACATTTAAAGCTAAGAAAGAAGAAAATGCTGTGGGGAAACAGTTACAGCCTAGGCAAAACCAAGAATTGTATTCGAAGAGCCAGACTAGTAACTCTGCCCAAAATTCCAAACAGTTCGGGAAGAACAAAAGGAAAGGGAATGCAACCGGCCAGGGTCAATAGAGGAACTACCCTCAAAAGAAGAGCAACCGTGGAAATGAGGGTACTAGCAATGACTATCCAGTGTGCGCTCAATGTGGGAAGAAGCACCTGGAAGTGTGTAGATTGGGAACGAATGCCTGCTACCTTTGTGGCAAGGAAGGCCATTATGCAAAAAATTGCACCTTAAATAGTCAGAATCAGAACCCTCAGTACCCAAATAGAAACACAAGCAGACAGCTACATATGGTGCAAGCTAAGATTGAAGGTCCTTCGATTGCACAAGGAAGACTAGAGGCTCCTTAACCCCAAGTCAGGATTTATGCCTACACAAAGGGGAATGCTGAAGCTGGAACCTCTCATATGGTAACAGGTCAGATTTCTATAGCCATTTTTGATGCAGTTGCTCTATTTGATTCTGGTGCCACCTATTCTTTTGTATCGATGGAGTTTGCCCATAAATTAGAAAGAGGTGTAGATAACCTAGAACAACCTTTCAGAACCTTCTTTCCGTCGGGAGAAATTTTGTTGTCCAATTTTTTGATGCAAAATGTTCCAGTAGTCATTTGCGGTAGAGAATTATATGTAGACCTCATTGCGATTAAATTTCAAGATTACGATGTTATTCTAGGAATGGATTTCCTAGGTATGTACATTGCTAAGATTGATTGTCGAAAGCATTGTGTTATGTTTAGCCCTTCCGGTGAAGAGGAATTCAACTTCCATGGCCAGTCCAAGAGCTCATCAACCCAGCTAGTCTCGGCAATGAAGGCTTGGAAAATGGGGCTAATGTATGTCAAGGATACTTAGCTAACATGGTGGACAAAGAGCAACAAATGGAGTTAAAGCCGAAAGATGTTTCCATTATAAGGGAATATGTGGAGGTCTTTCCAAAAGACTTACCCAGACTTCCGCTGGAGCGGGAAATTTCTTTCAAGATAGAATTATTGCCTGGAGCTACACCAATATCAAAAGCACCTTATCGTATACCCCCAGCCGAACTTAGGGAACTGTAAGTGCAGTTGCAAGAATTGTTGGATAAGAGATTCATTTGGCAAAGCCATTCCCTGTGGGGAGCACCAGTATTATTCGTCAAAAAGAAAGATAGATCATTGCGGATGTGCATCGACTATCGTGAGCTGAACAAGATTACGATTAAGAATAAGTACCATCTCCCTAGAATTGATGATCTCTTTAATCAACTTAGGGGAGCAGTAGTATTCTCAAAGATTGACTTGTGATCAGGATACCATCAACTTAGAATCAAGGAGGTGGATATTTCCAAGACGGCTTTTCGAACACATTATGGGCATTATGAGTTTCTTGTCATGCCATTTGGACTAACCAATGCACCAGTTGCTTTTTTAGATCTTATGAACTGGGTGTTCAAGGAGAACCTAGATAAGTTTGTTATCGTTTTCATTGACGATATTTTGATTTACTCAAAATCCATGAAGGAACATGAGCAGCACCTCAGGATGATTTTGGAGACGCTAAGACGGAATCAGCTTTATGCCAAGTTCACAAAATTTGAATTTTGGTTAGAAAAAGTGCATTTCTTGGGTCACGTGGTTTCAAATGAAGGAATTTCAATTGATCCTACTAAAGTAGAGGATATCAGCACATGGCCAGTACCCAAAAACGTTACGAAGATATGGAGCTTTCTTGGTTTGGCCGGGTACTACTGACATTTCGTTGAAGGATTTTCTAAGATTGCAGCACCACTTACATCCCTTACTAAGAAAGGGAGAAAATTTTAATGGATACAGAAGTGTGAAGAAAACTTTCAAGAGCTCAAGGAAAAGCTTACTAGGGCACCGATATTAATAATTCCTGACGTTGACACAGGAAATTTCATCATTTACAATGATGCTTCTAAAACCGGACTAGGGACTGTCCTAATGCAAAAAGGAAATGTGGTTGCCTATGCCTCACGCTAATTGAAGAATCACGAATGGAACTATCTGACGCATAATTTAGAGTTTGCGGCGGTGTTTTCGCTTTAAAGATCTGGAGACACTACTTATATGGGAATAGATGTGAGATTTATACTGATCATCAAAGTCTCAAATACATCTTCATCCAAAAGGAGCTCAATATGAGGCGGCGTAAGTGGCTTGAACTTGTGAAGGGTTATGATTGTGAAATCCTTTAACACCTTGGAAATGCGAACAAAGTAGCAGATGCTCTAAGCAGGAAGTCATCCGGTATGCTAATGTCTCTTGGAACGTTGTCCAAGCTACTTCAAAAGAAAATTTCTGATTTCAATATGGAGATGATAACTGGGAAATTGGCTATTCTGACTCTCCAGTCCAATCTCTTAGAATCTATTAAGCTTCATTAAGGGAAGGATTCCTTTCTGCTAAAGGCGTAACTTTTCGGTGGAAAGAATAAAGTATTTAAGACCTCTACGAATGGGCTAATTTATTTCAAAAGAAGGATTTGTGTTCCTAACTTTGAATTTCTAAAGAAACAGATCATGTCTGAAGCGTATGAGACGCCATTCTCGATACATCCCGGAGCTACTAAGATGAATAAAGACTTCAGAGGAAATTATTGGTGGCCAAACATGAAGAATGAAATTGCTGACTTTGTGTCAAAATGCCTAACTTATCAGAAAGTTAAGGCTGAACACCAGCAACTTGGTAGAGATCTTCAGAAAATTGATTTGCTGGAATGGAAATGGGAACAAAAAAAAAAAAAAAAACAAGAGAGAGAGAGAGAGAGAGAGAAAATAATAAAAATGAAAAAGTAAAAAAAAAAAGACAAAGAAAAGGCAAACAAAAAAAAAAGTTATGAATTTCATTACTTTTTTTTTGTTTTATTTTCTCTTTGTTTATTCAATAAGTTGTCAGTTTTCTTCCGATTATGATGAAATCCCGAAGGCTGGTTTGTGTTAAGAATGGTGGAATGTTCTAAACAACTGGCTCATCTATCTTTTGATCAATGTTTGTTTATCTACTTGTCATAAACAGCCTATCGCATAATTGAGTGATTTCTAATTCATTTCCAACTCCATGAGAGAAAGACGTTACACAAAAATATTTCCAACACTCTTGAGGCCAATAGAGTTAAGACTTTTACTTGGTGAATTTCACAGCTAAGTGTGTTTTGGTTTATGGGAAGATGGTTTAGGTTTGGAGCACACACACACATACCTCTAAGTTATGACTGAAATAATCTCTGATAGTATCTTTTGATTTCTCATTAATATTTTGTTTGAAGTATTTTGACAGCTTTGTGAGGTTGACTCAATCTTATTCATCATAACATGATTTTTTTTTTCACTTGAATTGCTAAAGACTAGTAATAAACTAGTTGGGGGTTGTGATAAGTGCACGAAAGTACACTTTTGTTCATATACTTTATTAGATAATTTAATTTTTAATTGAGTATTTTCATTGTATTAATTCATAATAGTTTACTTTAGAAATATTTAATATTCTATTTATTTTGGTTTCTTTTAATTTGTTTTCCTTTCCTTTTCCTTTTCTTCTTCTTCTTCTTTTTCTTTTTCCCCTTTTTCTTTCTTTTCTTTTCCTTATGTTTCTTCCGCAAGACTTTTTCTCTCTCATGCATGATTTGAGGCCCAAATCTTCAGCTCCAGTAGGCCTGTGATCCCAGCTCTAACACCTGATTTGTAGCCCTGATTTCCAGCCTTCCAAACGTATATATCCAGTTGATTTACTAGCTGTGAAGAAGATTTTGTGGGTACAAATCTCTCAAACTTGTTTAACCTCATGTCTATATAAACCTAGTTCTTTAGCAACTTTAAAGCACGTTTTTCCCTCAGCATTTTTGGCTGAGTTTGGAGTATTTTTAGTGTCTTTCTTGAGTGTTTTTCTTATTCTTGCATTTTCATCTCATATTTTCTTTTTAGAATTTTGTGAGATAAATTGCAAGTTAGGTTAGACACTTTGGTGAGACTAGTGATGATCTCATATGTGAAGTGATATAATTTGGGTTTGATCTTCTTTTGGTTTATAAAGATTATATGTTTTGGTGGATTGAATCTCTTCATCTCATCTTTCAATTCCAAATATTTTGTGTCAATCTTTTATATAAATTCAGTTATGCTTTCTTTATATAGTATTATCACATTCTATTTTCACAAGATTTATTTTATGAGTTGTCCTTTACTGTAATTTTGTAAAAACAGTACATTTTCGATATTGGGTAACTTATAACGATGTATCCGTTTGGTTTCAACATAGAGATTTATTCCACTGAAACACTTTTGTTATTTTTGTTGATTTTTAATTCCATATTTTTTGGTTGTTCATTTGGGATGCGAAATGTGCAATTCAGTCATAAATCAAATATTAGATTGAAATTTGAGAACGAAGCATATGAATGATTCACGATGCCTTGCCACAATTTTCCTCTACCTAAATTTCATCTCTTTTATATTTTGTTTATTTTCTCTATCACAAAAATCCACCAAAAATATATTTGCTTTTTATTATTTTATGTCCTTGTCATTTTAACATTTAACTCTAATAATATTATTTGTTTTTGTTTTTGCCTCCCTGTGGATATGACGGCCCGATTTATACTACAACCGACCTCTTTACGAGTGTATCTTTGGGCGTTAATCACAGGATATGAAATGAAGGAGGCCTGGGGTCGTTTGCTGGGCGAATGACTAATTATTCACTTTGGATGAATAATCATATTCCTATTAGATGCATAATGAATCTTTAAGATACTGTGATCAAAAGCTCGAATGGACTTTGACTTTAAGTTGATCATGAATATCATATGAGCATGTTGCATATATGATAAGGTCATTGGACTGCGGCTACATACTGGCTTATGTAATACGATATATAATTGGGAGAATAGTTTCAGATTTATAGTGGTGTGACTTTGAAACTAATAATTATGTAATTAATTTATTTGATATAGAATAATTAATTACATAGATTATTAAAGCCCATATTATATATATGTCCAATTGGTCCCTTCCCTAGCTCAATACAATTCCTTAATGGATGGTAATCAATTGGGATATTCATTATGGCTTTAATTCTTAGACTTAGTAAAGAGAAAAATCTAGAATACCTCCCACATGGTGTAGGCATTTTTTCTACTAAGGGTAGAATAGAAATTTTGTTTTATTTAATTAATAGCTTGGATAAATATTTATTTGAAGATAAGATTTGAAATTTGAATTAATTATATTTATCTTTTGTGATAAATAGTAAAGGAGGCTAGTTGGTTGAAACTCTTTTTGATAACATCCTCCGACATTCCTGTGCCTTCTCCCAGGGTACGTATATTATAGAATAATTTATTGTATATGACAACATAAGTTAGTACGATCTTAATAATTTAAAAAAAGACTGTGAAACTGGAAGGCAGAAAACCCGCTCTGATACCAACTCTGTAACGACCTGTCTTATGTAGGCCATTACCATACTTGTCTTACATAATTACTTAACCTATTTAATTTAGCGGAATTATAGAAATTTTTTTTTTTACCACCTGAAACTAAAATCTATCTCATAACATACTTACATATGCATACACATACTTACTTACTTTAGTGCTGAATTACCAAACCTCCGTACAACATATTTAATAAATTGTAACATAATATAACAAATCGTGCAGCGGACTCCATCCCAAGTTTCACATCTTGCCGTGCCAAGGCCCACCGTCTTGTATTATGGATTACCGATAGGTTGCTTACCTACAGCATAGACATAATTCGTGAGCTTTTGCTCACCAAGTACAACTATAAACCCGCAAAACTAAACTTAATAAAACAATGCATGAACCAATTATACTTCATTATGCTTTCTTAGGTTAGCATATCTTTGGGCCCCTTACTTAACATAAGTGTACGTACCGTGGCACGCAGCCATGGAGTGGTTGGGACGGCCAGCCCAGTCCAACTCAAACCATGGACCAAACCCGACCTAGTGCGGGTCGGTACGATACAAGGCAACTTGCTTACCAACATACTTGAAAGTAACTTTAAATCTTTAAAGCTTGTTCTTATCTTAAAACATATTTAATAAACCATTTCATCCTTGAAACTTGGCCTTAGTCTTACCATATGAATTAGTGAATATGCTTCATGATGTCACATAATAAATCATAAATCATATACATCACATAACTGCATAAGTTTTAAACAAACCATGCAAGTAGCAAAACAAATAGCCTATGCTGTAGGCGGAGTTGTACTTACTAGTTAGGCTACGTCCTGTGTTTTGTTGCTCTAAATCAAGTTGGAACAATAGGTTACTTATAACAACCCGTCTTATGTAGGCCGTTACCATATTTATCTTACACAATTACTTAACCTATTTAACTTAACGGAATTACGAAATATTTTTTTTTAAACAATTGAAACTAAAATCTATCTCACAACATACTTACATATGCATACATACACTTACTTATTTTAGTACTGAATTATCAAACTTCTGTACAACATATTTCATAAAATATAACATAATATAACAAATCGCGTAGTGGTCTCCATCCCAAGTATCACATCTTGTCGTACCAAGCCCCACCGTCTTGTATCAAGGATTGCCGATAGGTTGCTTACCTACAGCATAGACGTAAGTTGTGAGCTTTCGCTCAGCAAGTACAACTGTAACCCGTAAAACAAAACTTAATAAAGCACTGCATGAGCCAATTATGCTTCATTATGCTTTCTTAGGTTAGCATATCTTTGGGCCCCTTACTTAACATAAGTGTACATACCGTGGCGCATAGCTATGGAGTGGTTGGGATGGCCAGCCCAGTCCAACTCAAACTATGAACCAAACCCGATCTAAGAGCGGGTCGGTACGACACAAGGCAACTTACTTGCCAATCATACTTGAAAACTTACATTAATTTCTTAAGACTTATTCTTGTCTTAAAACATATTTAAGAAACCATTTCATACTTGAAACTTGATCTTAGTCTTACCATATAAATTATCATAAGTGAGCATGCTTCATGATGCCATAACATAAATCATAAATCATATGCATCACATAAATGCAAGTAGCAAAACAATTTGTTTATGTTGTAGGCGGAGTTATACTTACTTGTTATGCTACGTCCTATGTTTTGTTGCTCCAAATCAGGTCGCAACAACATGTTACTTCCCTGTTTTCAAAAAGGACGTAAGATAAGTATCCTCTTATCTTGCCATAATTTATTACATTTAAAGCTAGTATCCTTAACCAGTATTTCTTAGTAATCCTAGTTGTATGTCCCCCACACACTACACGATTGCTTATTGGGTTACTAAGTGTAACCCTAGGGCTCATGACCCAAATTGAATGAAACAACATCTTGTTTGATTAATTAATAAACTTTGGGTTTAAGGCCTCAATTCATTTATTTCTTTTTCCTTACTAGACTAGTTTAATTAACCATTTCACAAACTTTTATTTTAAAACTGTCTAAGTCTAAAGGAATTTACTAAAAACAGTCCCATTAATCCAATTATTAGTGTATGTACAAAAACTGCCTGTTCAAGTACTATTTTAAAAAATCTTGTGTAGGAATTTCCTGTTTTCTGCATAGTTTACATAATCTAGTTATACCTTAATATCCGTTTCGAATTGGAAAAACTTTACTTCATTAAATTTTTAGATCTTGGAAAATCCTACAACTTTTGTTCTTTGGTCAGAACCCAGTTCTGCCTCTAACCTTCTCTTTTTACTTGTTGAACCTATCTGGCTGTGCACAAGGTCTGGGTATGACCAGGCTCGGATTTTTGTGAAAACAGAGGCCATTGGAGCCTTATTATTAAAAATCGTTCATGTAGCCCCCTAGAATTTTCCATTTCCTACAACTTTATAGTTTTAACTTTCCTCAAATTCAGCCTCTAAAGGCCTCAAAATCCGGTTTCCAGATTACTACCCAGTCTTGATCCGAGACTGGCAGTTTCTCTTTTTATTGTTTCTTGCGTAAAATTATGCATACACTACCTCGAATGGTTAAACCCGTGAGCCTACATCAAATATGCAGCACGTTACAAAAGGTTTTCATTACCATGCATTCATTCTTATTCATAAAATCATTCATATAAACCCATTTGGTAAATCTTTACCAACTAGGGTTTTTAGGGTTATCTATAACCCTTCTTGCATTATACATCAATATCACATAATCAATCACACCATACAACCTCTTAAGTGTGTGGGGACATACTACAAACATATACAAGGCATTTCTACATACCTCACATACTTTAACACATAACATCATATACATACATCAAACCATAAATTCAAAACCACTAAACCCTAATCAAGCACAAATCTAAGCTGTTACATAAAAATTAAAATGAGCTTATGTTCGTACTTACCCATATGAAATACACATAAATCTTGAACCAAAACTTAATTGGATAGCTTAAAGGTTTTAGATGATTACCTTTAAGCTTGGAGGGAGGTTCTAAGTCTTGAATCAAAATTTCTTTCTTGCTTTGGTTCCTCCAAAAATCCGACCACCCTAGCCTTTTCTTTCTCTTTCTCTTCTTTTTTTGGGTTTGACTTTCTAAGGAGGAGAGAGAGTGAGGTGAAAGTTTGGTATAGTTTTGGGGTAGTTTCACATAAAATGAACCAAAAAACACCCTTCATCCCCTATTTATAGGTGATAAATAATTTATTTCTAGATTTATTTTTATTTTCAAAATTACATATTAGTCAATGAGATCAAAATATTTGCCCAAAAATCCAATGAGATGGCCGGCCCTTATGGTGCCTTAGAGGCCAAGTTTCCAATTATTTCCCTAATTTCCCAAAAATCCATAAATTATGTAATTATCCAAGGAAGAGGTGTCCTCCCTCTTGGGCCTTGTTTGGCTCTCTTCCTAAAATGCAATTCATTTTCATACTAGTGCAGATATTACAAATACTATTTTTACTAATAGTAGTAATGTCATCCTGAACTATAGTCCAGAATTCATCTGCGTATAATTGGACCGCAAATAATTTTTTCTTATGACTTAAAGCTACTTAGCTCTTATTGTCCTAATTAATGTGCTTGATTTTTCTATAGTGGTCTTGAGCCTTATTCTTACTATTATATCTGTAATGAAGGTTTTTTGTAGTATAATTCATATACTGCTTGCTATCTTGCAGTACCGTCATATTCATACATTTGACTTTTCTTGGTCAAACTTTGACCAATATTAAATCATAAATTTTATTCTGCCCTTTTTGCTCAAAAGGCCTTATGCATGTCTAAACAAGCTATTATTGAGTCTTATAAAACTATAAGGACTCACACAAAATCTGACAAAGATCAGATCAAGCATTTCGTAAATGCTTACATAGCACATTTTAAATTCCTTAAAAAGGAAATCGTAACTTCATTAAACGTTGGTTATTACATTACATCCCTATTTTCAAAAGGACGTAAGATAAGGATCATTTTATCTTGCCATAAATTATTGCATTTAAAGCTGGTATCCTTAACCAGCATTCCTTAGTAATCCTAGTTGTATGTCCCCTACACACTACCATGATAACTCATTAGGTTACTAAGTGTAACCTTAGGGCACATGACCTAATTTAAATCAAACAATATCTTGTTTGATTATTTAATGAACTTTAGGTTTAAAGCCCTATTTGTATTTAGTATCTTATTAGGTTACTATTAGTAACCTTAGGTATAAGCCCAAGTCATATATGGATCAAAACCCTGTTGGGTTACTAAGGCCCAATTTTTAAAATCATATCCTACTAGGTTACTATTGGTAACCATGGGCTTTAGGCCCAACCCAATAACTTGGTAACCTATCCGGTTACTAATGGTCATCATTCTATTACTATGTTTCAAAATAATTTTGGCCCGAATAAGAACTAGTAACCAATCCAATGACCAAATATCTTACTATGGTTACCCTGTTACTTGGCCTAATTCATTTATTTCTTTTTCCTTACTAGACTTGGTTTAATTAACCATTTGATAAACTATTTTTATAAAACTGTCTAAGTCTAGAGGAGTTTGGTGAAAACAGTCCCATTAGTCCAACTATCAGTGTATCTACAGGAATTGCCTGTTCCTGTACTGTTTTGAAAATCCTGTGCAGGAATTTCCTGTTTTCTGCATAATTTTCAGAATCTAGTTATATCTTAAGATCCGTTTCAAATTTGAAAAACTTTTCTTCACAAAAGTTTTAAATCTTGAAAAATTCTACAACTTTCATTCTTTTCTTAAAACCCAGTTCTAGCTCTAACCTTCTATTTTTCCTTGTTGAACCTGTCTAGCCGTGCATAGGGTCTGGGCATGACTAGGTTCGGATTTTAGTGAAAACAGAGGCCATTGGAGCCTTATTTTTAAAAAATGTCCATGCTCTCCCCTAGGATTTTCCATTTTCTACAACTTTACAGTTTTAACTTTCCTCAAATTCGGCCTCTAAAGGTCTCAAAATACTGTTTCCAAATTGTTGCCATTCTTGATCCGAGACTGACATTTTCTATTTTAATTGTGTCTTACGTAAAAATACGCACACACTATCTCGAACGGTTATGTAAGAACTAGAATTTTACAACGTCACAATTTCTTGTATAGAAATTTAAACTGTACCATGAAGGTATTTATGAAAAGCCCGGTTTAGGGTTTTTATTCAGAATTATGAGTTTTTATGTTTGTAAAAGACTCAAAAATGATTGCTTAGTTAAGCATACGACCTTTTGAGGAAAAAGGTATGAAAACGCCATGATTTTTACGAAAGTCAAAGTTTGACCCGAAAGTCAAAGTTTGACCTGAAAGTCAAAGTTGACCCGAAAGTCAACGTTTGACCAAAATCGTCAAGTTGACCAAATAAGTTCATGTTGCCAGGATAAGCAACATTTGACCTAAGAAAGCCAAAAATTTGCTAGAAATATCAATTCTTTGACGATATCAAAGAATGGTAAGCAGTATAGGAAGTATACTGCGGAAAACCCATTTTTCAGATAAAATGGTTTGAGTTAGATTCAAAACCACCATAGAAGAATCAAGCACACTAAATAGGAAATTAAAAGCCAAAAGGCTAGAAACGAAAAGACAATTCTTCGTATGGCCTATTATTAGACAGATAAATTTTGGACTGTATTTTATTAATTGGTACTGTGAATCAAAGACCACAGTACCAACCATATCTGTTTGGTATTAAAGTATACTGTTTAATCAAGAATGAGGCCAAACAAGGGTTTAATGATGTCACATAGCTTTTTAATTATGACATCATTAATTTGATTTAATGAAAATTTTGGAAAGAATTAGTTGGTTCTAGACTTGGAATGGCCGGCCACCTCACCCCCTTTTTGTGCAAATTGGCTAACTTTGAAGGACTATTTTACAATTTTGAAAAATTCAAATTTGCCTATAAATAGGAGTGCATTCTATTCACAAAAATGTGAAAATTTAGGCAAACTTTGGCCAAATTTCAGCACAAAATCCGACCATATTAGGAGCTGCCAAAGAGAAAGAAAAAGTTTGGGGAACCAAGAATTTAGTCCTAGGAGGGTTCGGTTTGCACTAGGAATCAAGCTATAAAGCTGAAAAAAATTTTGGGAGCCAAACTAGCCATAGTGGCCGGTTGTGTGGCTGCTGCAAGGGGGGCGAAATTTTGAGGTGGAAAACTAGTGAGGAAGTGGCTGATTGCTGTGAAACTTGGCTGGAAACTTGGTTGGTGCATGCACTAGGAGGCTGGAAAATTTCAAGCTCATTAGGTGGAGCTAGGGCCGGCTGCACCAAGGAGAAAGGAAGGGAGAAAGATCGAGCCAACCAAACCCATTTCCACTCGGATTAAGGTAAAATTCGTTTGGCACTTAAATCTCTCAATTCAAGTTCTAAATTGGAGATTTAAATGTATTACAAGCTATTTTGTAATGAGCATAAGCTCAATTTAATTTTCTGATTAAGGTCAGATTTTTAAGTGTGCTTGATTAGGTATTAAGGGTGGTTGATTTAGTAGTTTAGGCAATGTTTTGATTATGTTTATGATTGTTAATAATTAGGGTTGCATGATAGAAAGTTTAGTAAGTTATATGTTCCCCAAAATCTGATTATGCTTGCTGTAAAAATTTAGTCAGGATGCTAGAATGAACATGCATACAAATGGTTTGATGATTAGCCAAAACCATGCAAACCCTAAAACCTATAAGCTGCCATTTTGTGATTGACTTGCATGGACGGGTTTAAATTGCATGCAAGTTAAATTGGGACGTTAGAAAAACGCTGAATGTTGATTCTAGGCTCCCGCTGAGTTCGGTTGAGGTAGTGTGCACGAATTAGGACGAGAAACCAAGAAAATACCGAAAACTGCCAATTCGGGTTAGATCTGCCCAGTTTTCTGGAAACCGAAATTTGAGGCCCTTAGAGGCTGATTTTGGAAAAATGTAAAACACAAAAGTTGTAGAGTAGGGTTTTTACTGTGGGACAGCTCGGACATTTTTTAAAAATAAGGCTCCAATGGCCTTTGTTTTTAAGAAAAACCGAGCCTGACCATGCCCAGACCCTAAGCACGGCCAGGTGAGTTTAACAGGGCAAACGAACGGGTTAGAGACCGATTTGGGTCTCGAGTTCAAAACGAAAGTTTTAGGATTTTTAATGCTTTAAAACTTTCATGAAGAAAACTTTTTCAAATTCTGCTTTGATTTTTAAATAGAAAATTGGATTTCAAAACTGTGCAGTGAACAAGAAATTCCTGCACAGGAATGTTTAAAACAGTGCAGGAAAAGGACGTTTCTGCATATCCACTGACTAATTCTCAGTGAAAAACTGTTTCAAAGGCAGTTTCTGCTTTTAATAATTTTTACAAAGACCCGTTCTACGTTTTTTTAACAAATGCTCTTAAAACCCTAAGTTTTTCCAAAGAAAAGGAAGAGTTTTTTTAAGCACGTTTAAATGAACCATAATCGGAAAAGGTTCCGCGTTATTGGTTTGGGCCCTAAGCCCAAGGGTTATCCAACGTAACCCAATATAATAGTAAAAATGACTAGTCGGGCCTAAAAACTCAGGTTATCGGAAATAACCCTTTGAGTTGTTTATTAGAAGGCATAGGCCCAAGATTTAAAAACAGTAGTCCAACACTACTAAAGATGGCTGTTTAGCCAAGGTTACTTGGTGTAACCAATCAAAGTACACGTTAAGTGTAGTAAACCCTAAACCTTAGGGGTATCCGCGATACAGAGGAAGTATCCGGGTTTGTTTAAGAAAAGGGGGGAAACATATAACTATGACTAGGCATGAATGTTGGTTTGATTACCAACATTCCGTAAGAACTAAATTCTTACCCTGTGTCCTCTGATGTAGCAGGAGATAGCCTGCTGAGGCATCCTGAATTGGATCAACATACCTCGGGACATAGTACTAAAGGTAAGTACAACTCCGCCTACAGCATATGCTTTTGTTGTATACTTGCCAAGTATGTTTGATGTTTATGATGAAATGATGTTATGTTTACAATATGATTATGAGCATGAGATTATGGCATGATATTAAGATATGAGCATAATTATGAATAGTGACATCACGAAGCATGTTCACTAATAAGAACAAGTATGAGTTCATAAAAAGTAAGTATGATGGCAAGCAAGCTTGCCTGTGTCGTACCGACCCGCGTCAGGTCGGGTTGAGCTATGGCAAGAGTAAGTCCATAGAGCGCGCCCGGTACGTACACTCATAATAAGGGGCCCATAAGTAAGATAAGTTAAGAATGAATACGATGGCATAATAAGAGCATAATTGGTTCATGCATATATTATGCGATGATGTGACATGATATGTATGTTATGTATGATGTGTATGCTATGAAAAGTTATGTATGATGAGTTATGTTTATGTTTAATTGTCGCGGATATGTATGTTGTACTTGCTGAGCGAAAGCTCACGTGACTTACGTCTATGCTGTAGGTAAGCAACCTACTGGTAACTGATGGTGCAAGGTGGCGAGCGAGGCAGGGCGAGCTGTGGAATGTGGGGATGATAACCGCTTCGCGTTTTGATTTTTATTATGTAAATTAAATCGTATGCAAACATACTTACATATGTTATACATTTCACGTATCCGCATTATTAAAAAAAAAAAAAAAATTTCCGCTGCTTACCTTACGCCTATTAATTAAGTATGCATGTATGTATGTATGGTAACGGCCTGTGATAGGCGGGTCGTTACAGGTTAAAACTATTAGCCGACATCAAGCTTTCAGTGTGTTACGTAATGTTTTCATTGCCATGCATTCATTTGTATTCATAAAATCATTCATGCAAACCCATATGATAAATCTTTACCAACTAGGGTTTTTAGGGTTTTCTCTAACCCTCCTTGCATCATTCATCAACATCAACATAATCAATCATACCATACATCTTCTTGAGTCTATGGGGACATACTACAAACATCTACTAGGCATTTGTATATACCACACATACTTTAACTCATAAGATCATAACCATACACCAAACCATAAATCAAAACCACTAACCCTAATCAAGCACAAATCTAAGCTAAAAAATAAAATGAGCTTATGCTCTTACATACCCACATGAAATACACATAAATCTTGAATCAAAACTTAATTGGATAGGTTAAAGGTTTTAGAAGGTTACCTTTAAGCTTGTAGATTAGTTCTAAGCCTTGAATCAAACCTTTCTTCCTACTTTGGTTCCACCACAAATCCGACCACCCTTACTCCTTTCTCTTTTTCTCTCTCTCTCTCTCTTTCCCTCTCTCTCTCTTTGGGGTTTGGCTTTTATGAGGAAAAGATGAGGTGAAAATGAGCCATAGTTTTGGGGTAGAATCAAATAAAATGATCCAAGACTACCCCTAATCACCTATTTATAGGTGATAAATAATTTCTTTTCTAGATTTATTTTTATTTCCAAAATTACATATTAGTCCTTAAGAGAAAAATATTTGCTCAAAAACCAATGAGGTGGCCGGCCATTAGGGTGTCTTGGAGGCCAAGTATCTAATTCTTTCTTAATTTTCCAAAAATCCATAAATCATGTAATTATCCAAGGATAAGGTGTCCCCCCTACTTGGGCCTTGTTTGGCTTTCCTCCTAAAATGCAATCAATTTTCATACTAATGCAGATATTACAAAGATTGTTTTTACTAATAACAGTAATGTCATACTGGACTGCAGTTCAGAATTCATCTGTGTATTATTGGACTGCATATAATTTTTTCTTATGACTTAAAGCTACTTAGCCCTTATTGTCCTAATTATGTGCTTGATTTTTCTATAGTGGTCTTAAGCCTTATTCTTACTATTATATCTGTGATGACGGTTTTTCACAGTATAATTCCTATATTGCTTGCTATAATATAGTATCGTCATATTCATACCTTTGACTTTCTTAATCAAACTTTGACCAAAATAAAATCATAAATTTTTATTCTACTTTTTGCTCAAAAGGCCTTGTGCTTGGCTACGCAAGCTATTATTGAGTCTTATAAAGTTATAAGGACTCACCAAAATCTGATAAAAAATTAGATCAGGCATTTCGTAAATACCTACATAGTACATTTTAAATTTCTTAAGAAGGAAATCGTAATTTCGTAAAATGCTGGTTATTACAGTAACTATGAGTTGGCTAGATTTTGTAACCGAGTTTAGAGTAATGTATTACAACCAGGAAATCCTCACCGCCCTGGTATCTGACTATATCAGTCGGGCAATAAGAGCAGAGTACTGGATTAACCAGGATAAGGAGGCAAATGCTCAAATTTTTAAGGCTAAGAAAGAAGAGAAGGCCGTGGTGAAGCAGTTGCGGACCCGGCAGAATCCGGAGTTATATTTGAAGAGTTAGCCCAGTAATGCTGGCCAGAATTCTAGACAGTTCGGGAAGAACCAGAGGAGAGGGAATGTTATAAGTCAGGGCCAACAGAAGAATTACCCTCAAAAGAAGGTCAACCGAGGTAATGGGGGTAATAATAATAATAACAATAATTATCCTATATGAACCCAGTGTAGGAAGAAGCATTTTGGGGTATGTAGATTAGGGTCAAACGCCTGCTACCTTTGTGGCAAAGAAGACCACTATGTAAGGAATTGTACCCTGAACAGGCAGAACCCGAATTCACAGTTTCTGAATAGGAATGCAGGCAGTCAGTTTTATGTAGTCAAAGTAAAGATCAAAGGGCCGTCCATAGCGCAAGGAAGACTGGAAGCTCCCGAACCACAAGCTCGGATATATGCCTACACTAAAGGGGATGTTAAAGCTGGGACTTTTTCTGCAGTAACAAGTCAGATTTTTGTCGCCACCCATGATGCGATTGCTTTGTTCGATTATGGGGCTACTCATTCTTTTATATCGAGGGAGTTTGTCAAGAAAATAGGAAGAAAAGTTGATAGTTTAAAACAAACCTTCAGAACATCCCTTCCACCAGGAGAAATTTTTCTGTTCGACTACTGGATACAAAGTGTTCCAATAGTCATTTATGGCAGAAAAATGTATGTTGATCTTGTTGTGATCAAACTTCAAGATTATGATGTGATTCTAGGAATGGATATCTTAGGAATGTACAATACTAAGATTGATTGTTGAAAGCGTTGTTTTATGTTTAGTTCGGTTGGCGAAGAAAAATTCAACTTCTACGGCCAGTTTCGGAGCTTAACAACCAAGCTAGTCTCAGCAATGAAGGCTTGGAAAATGTTAGCTAATGGATGCCTATGATATTTAGCTAATATGGTGGACAAAAATCAAGAGGTGGAGCTAACACTGGAAGATGTCCCCATTATAAAGGAATACGTGGATGTCTTTCCGAAAGACTTACTCGGACTTCCACCAGAGCGGGAAATTTCTTTTGAAATAGAATTATTGCATGGATCTGCACCAATATCCAAAGTGCCCTATCGTATGACCTCGACCAAACTTAGCGAACTTCAAGTGCAGTTATAAGAACTATTGGACAAAGGATTCATTCGACAAAGTCACTCCCTATGGGGTGGCACCAGTTTTGTTTGTCAAAAAGAAGGATGGATCATTATGGATGTACATCGACTATCGCGAGTTGAATAAGATTATGATCAATAACAAGTATCCCCTCCCCAGAATAGATGATCTTTTTGATCAACTTAGGGGAGCAGTAATATTTTCGAATGTTGATCTACGATCGGGATACCATCAGCTTAGAATCAAGGAGGCAGATATTCCCCAGACGGCATTTCGGACACGATATGGGCATTATGAATTTCTCGTCATGTCATTTGGATTAACTAATGCCCCAGCTGCCTTTATGGACCTTATAAACTGGCTGTTCAAGGAGTACTTAGACAAGTTTGTTATTGTCTTCATTGACGATATTTTAATTTACTCAAGGTCCAGAGAAGAACACGAGCATCACCTTAGGTTGGTGATGGAAACGTTAAGGTGAAATCAACTTTATGCTAAGTTCACGAAATGTGAATTTTAGTTAGAAAAAGTTCATTTCTTAGGCCACGTTATTTCAAAGGAAGGAATTTCCGTCGATCTAGCTAAAGTAGAAGCGATCAGTAAGTGGCCAGCACCAAGAAATGTTACGGAGATATGAAGTTTTCTTGGACTAGCTGGGTACTATCGACACTTCGTGGAAGGCTTCTCCAAGATAGCAGCCCCTATTACTATCTTTACTCAAAAAGGGAAGCAATTTGTATGGATGCAGAAGTGCGAAGAAAGCTTCCAAGAGCTTAAGAAGAGACTCACTAGCGCACCAGTATTGATAATTCTTGACGTGGACGCAAGGAATTTTGTAATACATAGTGACGCCTCTAAAAATGGATTAGGGGATGTCTTGATGCAAAAAGGAAATGTGGTCGCCTATGCCTTATGCTAATTGAAGAATCACGAATGGAACTATTTGACACATGATTTAGAGCTCACTGGTGGTTTTCGCATTAAAAATCTGGAGACACTACTTGTATGGGAATAGATGCGAAATCTATACAGACCATCAAAGTCAAAAGTATATCTTCACCCAAAAGGAACTCAATATGAGGCAGCGTAGATGGCTGGAACTCGTAGAACTCGTAAAAGATTATGATTGCGAGATCCTTTACCACCATGGAAAGGCAAACAGGATAGCAGATGCTTTAAGTAGAAAATCATCTGACATGTTCATGTCTATTGGAATGTTGCCCAAGCCACTTCAAAGGGAAATTTCTGATTTCAACATGGAGATGATAACTGGAAGTTGTTTACTCTGACTCTCCAGTCTAGCATCCTACTTCATCAAGGGAAGGATTCCTTTCTGCTAAAGGCACAACTTTTTGGTAGAAAGAATAAAGGATTCAAGAGCTCTACGGATGGGGTAATTTATATCAAAGAAAGGATTTGTATTCCTAACTTTAAATTTCTTAAGAAACAGATCATGTTAGAAGCATACGAAACGCCATACTCGGTACATCCTGGAGCTTCCAAGATGTACAGGGACCTTAAAGAGAATTATTGGTGGCCGAAGATGAAGAACGAGATTGCGGATTTTGTGTCAAAATGCCTAACTTGTCCGAAAATTAAGGTTGAACACCGACAACCTGGTGGAGATCTTCAGAAAATCAGCCCACTTTATTGCTACTAAAGCTACTTTTTCAGTTGAAAGACTTGCTGAAATCTGCGTATCTCAGATCGTTAGGCTGCATAGAGTGCCAAAATCGATCATTTCATATCATGATGGGCGTTTTACCTCTCGATTTTGGATAAGTATTCACACTGCTATATGGTCAAAATTAAAGTTTGGTAAACTGATGCCATTCGGAACGAATAATCCAAACACTGGAAGATATGCTAAGATCATGTGTTTTGGATTTCAAAGGAAGCTGGGATCAGAAGCTGCCTTTGATCGAATTTTCATATAATAACAGTTATCACGCTTCAATTGGTATGGCTCCATTTGAAGCGTTGTATGTAAGGAAATGTCGATCTCCCATTCAATGGCAAGAAGTTGGACAAAAGCAGCTTCAAACCACGGATTTCATCAGGAAAGCCTATGAGAATATCAAGGTGATCAAACATAGACTCGACATAGCTTTTAGTCGACAGAAAAGTTATGCCGACAAACGTCAAAGACCTTCTCTATTTTTATTAAGGTTGCTCTTATAAAGGGAATAATGAGGTTTGGAAAGAAAGGAAAACTCAGTCTAAGGTATATAGGACAATTTGAGATCCTTGAAAGGATTGGAAAAGTAGCTTATAAGCTCGCCTTGCCGCCAAAATTAGCTTCTGTGCATGACATCTTTCACGTCTCGATGTTAAAGAAGTATGTACCTGGTACTAAGTTAGGAACCAGTCAAAATCCAAACTGACTTAATGTACGAAGAAAAGCCAGTTCGGACTCTAGATCGTGAAGAAAAGGTGTTAAAGGAATAAGACAATTCCTTTGGTCAAGGTACTATGGCAAAACCATGCTGTGGAAGAAGCCACTTGGGAAATAGAATAAGAAATGAGAAAAAGCTATCCCAACTTGTTCTAATTTTTTGGCACGAAAATTTTAAGGGGGTTTTGTAATAGCAGCCCTTTTTGCTGATTCGTGATTCCTTGTTAAGAAATATGAATGTTTATGTAAAATATATGATCTGATTTTATCAAATTATATTTGAGTTCTTATAGCCTTATAAGTCTCAATAATAGTTCACTTAGCCAAGTATTAGGCCTTTTAAAGAAAAAGACAGAATAAGAATTTATGATTTTATTCCGGTCAATGATTGTCCAGAATGACTCAAGGCATGATTATGACGGTACTGCAGTATGGGACTTACACTGCAGAAAACCGTCATCACATATGAAAATGTAAGAACAAGGTGCGATACCACTTTAGAAAAATCAAGTACAGCATTTAGGGTAATAAGGACTAACTAGCTCCAAGTCCGAAGAAAAATTTATATGCCGCCCAGTTAGCACATATTTTATTTTATTTTTGGATAATTAAGCATTAATTAGGGGCAAGATAGCTCATTGTTGGTAGGCCACCTCAAGGGTCCCTTTAGCAAATATTATATTTTTGGGGTTAGATATGTAATTTTAGGAATAAAAATAATTCTAGAAAAGAAATTAATTTTCACCTATAAATAGGTGAGGTGGGATGAGTTTATGACCATTTAGTGAAACCCCTAACTTTCTAGTTCATTATCAACTTTCTCTCCCTCCCCTAGGAACCGAAGCCAAAGAAAAAGAGAGAGAGAGAGAGAGTAAGGGTCAGATTTTTGAGGAAGTAGAGTAAGGAGGGAAATTCTTAATCCAAGACCTAGAGCCATTTTCAAGGCTTAAAGGTAACCCTCCTAAACCCTTTAAGCAATTCAATTAAATTGTGATTCAAAAGTTTAAGTGTATTTCATGTTAAGTATATAAGAGCATAAGCTCACCTTTTATTATTATTATTATTTTTCATGCTGTTATTCAATTTGAACACTCGCAAGTATACGAGTCGTACAAGTAATAAAGTGTACACAATCGTACGGATATCGTCCCTCGAGGATTAAATCACCAAAAATATCAAGTAAAAGCTATTTTAACACCAAACAAGGTATGAAATAAAATAAAGCTGAATTGGAAATTCACTAACAATTATGGAACAATTCAAAGCAAAGCAAAAGCAAACAAAACTAATGAAAAGAACGGGAATGCAATTGAGTTTGGGAAACCAATGGATTAAACAAGTTAGGACACCTAATTTCACCTCTGTTGCAGGTCTGCTACACGAATGCTACTAGAATGCTATAGCATATTCTGCGCCTGTTAACCAAACCTCTGTTTTAATGCATAAAAATCTTCCGAATTATTATGGCTAATTCCTCAAACCTTTTTCAACATATTCCTATGTGAATCCAGCTCTTAGAATGCAATTTTAATGCTCGGGTCTTATGGTTTATGCAAGATGAACAATATATTCCTATACCATTCATAAATCAATAAACCTAGATAAGCATATTAAACTTACATCATTCATGTTATTTCCAACTTAAATTAACCCTTCCGGTATTAATCTAAATCTGATTTCCTATAGTTGATGGCCAGTCAAACAAATAGAAATAAACATAACACACACATGAATGAACAAGAGCAGAATAATATCTAGCAATCCAACATCAACATAACATTCCTACAACCTTGGTTCCATTAGGGTCCTAGCTAAACAATTTAGTTCATGATTGAAAAATCAAGTTCCATAATCCAATAATAATCCATGAACAAATCCATGAGCAGAATACAAAAAGATTAATCTAGCAAGAGAGAGAAAAGAAATCAGCCAAGTTTGGAAGCTCCTCTCGCTCTCTTGTTGCTCCTTGCTCACGCTTTTGTTCTCTCAGCTGTACCCTCTGTTTTTTCTTCAGAAGCTGCTATGGGTATTCGCCTCTCTTTTCTCTCTTTTTCCTCTTTCAGCTCTCTGCTTCCCCTCCCTCTGGCGGTTGCCCTTTTTTTTCTAAAACAAAATGTATTCACCCTTTAGGGTAACCATACCAGCTCACGTGACCCCCAGCTGACGTAGAAAAAATTGGTCCCCACAAATATGAGCTGTACTCTCCTTTTTTGCTTCTTTCAGAAATATTCCAGCTGGACAAATTTGCTGCAAGAAATGCTGCAACATTGCTGTAGCATTTTCGGCCAGCTTCTTTCACTTTTTAATTCTGCATTTCATTCAAAAATTAAAGCACAAATTAGCCCTCATTTGACCAGAATTTGCTTCACAATTACCAAATATCAACCAAACACTAAACCCAAGATAAAAAGTTCACACAAACATAAAACATAGGAAAATATACAAAAAATAATACAAATACTCTCTAAACCAATTGCATCCAAGTCTAAAAGTGCCTAAGATAACTCTAATTTCTAGAGTTATCACACCCCCAAACTTAGAACATTGCTGGCCCTCGAGTAATGACTGAAACAAAAGACAATAAACACAAACATTTAGAAAAGACAATAACAAAAAGAAGTGATGACAGCAAGAGATTCCATCTATCAGTCATAACGGTCAAGAAAATATGCTGTTTTCTCATAGTTTTTTTTTTTTTTTTTTTACCAAATTAAACCACCTGCCCATGCTCAACACCAACTTTCTTAAATGCTAGGTCAACCTATCTTATCACTTGGTCTGAATGTTATCCCTTGGTGTGTGTGTGCACATCCTTTGTACTTCTTTCCCAATGACTTACTTCAAACTAGACCACATTTACCGAGCCTCCATAAGTTGACTTATTGATTCCCTCTCCATTAATGCAAGAATACTTAGCACTAAGGATCAATAGGACTTAAATGGCTTGCAATGTTAGGCTGAGTTTAGGGCAAGATAAAGGATTTAATCTTTAGGTTCAACACCATAACACACAGCTAGTTCTAAGAATCAAAATGGTCCTCCTCATCCTTTAGGACACTTGAAACTGAATACCTTCTTTGATCAACACTTCATACAACACTTTATTCTTTTTTTTTTTTTATTTACATTCATCATGTCACTGTTACCTTTTTACGCGAATGCCAACATTGGTGATGAAGACACCCGGTTACTCAGCAACGTCACATTTCAGAATTGCTAACGCATACTCATATTCTAAATTGCTGTTTGACGCAAAAGTATACATGGGGCTCATGTTACTCCTGGTTACCAGGCAACTCAGAATAGCGGAGTATTTTTTTTTTTTTTTTTTTGGAACAAAAATCGCATGCTAAATCATAAAACAACTGTATAGCGTTTAGGTGTAATTCAAGGTGTCAAAGAAATAAGTCTTGATGCTCAAAGTGGGTGACTAAGGATGCATATAATCATTGGTGGCTAGAAAAAGGCTCCAACTGATCAAACAGTGCCTAAATCATCTCCCTTATGCTAAGTTTCCAACGATTTCGCCTCGAGGGTTCCTCTAAATCAATTCTAGAAACCTCAGTTCTCACAGCAATCTAGCTATCACTAAGCTTCTTAGAAAGTTATACTAAGATGTTGTGCTCAATGAAACAAGGGAAATTATATCCAAAATCAGCTCAACTGGTTTTCCTAACACCCAAATAAGCCAGAGCATTGCACGAAACAAGGTGGTCAAGATTTTGTTTTTTTTTTTTTTTTCATCATTGAAAATCATCTTCTAACAACCGACTGAAAGACGGATTCTCCAAGACATTACTAACACAAAACAAATCACGAACATTAAAAAGCCTAAAAACAAACAATAAAAACAACACCAAGCAAACATACGATAGAAAACAAACATAACTCGGGTTTAGCATACTAAATCAACCAGCACAAAACAAAAGGAAAAACACAAAACAAACAAAAACATAAAAAACTAGCAGGTAAACACATGGAATTGCGGTTCCATGCACCCCCAAACTTAAAAGCAAACAGTGTCCTTACTGTTTCTAAAATATAAAAAGAAAAATAAACACTTAACACTAACCAGATATGTAAAAATAAAAAGAAATAATAATAATAATAATAATAATAAACTCAAAAAAAACTCACGCCCCTTTGGAATCTGATGAGTTGCAGTGAATTTGATGCCCAAATCTTCGCCCACAATGCTAGCACAATCTGTAAAAACAACTCCCCCAAACTTGGTTCGTGACCCAAAATCAGAATACCCAAATTTATGGGTCTTCTCGCGCAAAATCTATGGAGTAATCTGAGGAGGAATAGACTGCAAAGGGAAGATGGCAAAATGCTGGCTGCTTGCGTGGACTGGGCCGTTGGCAAAGTCCGTGTGCCGGCAGCGCGTGGGGTGGTCTGGTCAGCTAGCCTGATGCTGGTGCAGCTTGGTCGGTGGACTGGCCTTGTGCGGTGGACGGTGAATGGCTGATTCTGAGAGGCGAAGGAGAAGACAAAAGAATGGACAAAAATTTTGAGAAGAATTTGTGGCTTGGTGGACGGCGCAGAAGAGAGAGCACAAACATACAGGGGCTTCTACAGGGTTATGGGTTTATATATATATATATATACTATCATTATTATTATTATTATCGCTATATATAAATGTACATATATGTGTATATAGATATATATATATATATATATAGAATTTTTTTTTTTGCTGCAGCTTTGCTATAGCATTCCCTGCAACATTTTAATACAGATTGCATCTCCAATTCGGCCCAACTTTGCTGCAGCTTTGCTGTAGCATTCCCGCAGCATTTTAATACAGATTGTTGCTCAATTCTGCCCAAATTTGCTGCAGCTTTGCTATAGCATTCCCGCAGCATTTTTGTACATATTGCATCCCCGATTTTGCCCAACTTTGCTGCAGCTTTGCTGTAGCATTCCCGCAGCATTTTAGCAAAGATTGCACTGGAAGGCTGAGTCCTCGGCCGATTTCTGCATAGCAAAATATCTTCAAATCAGTTCAAATTTCTTAGCAACTACTGAATCAATAACTCAAACAAATTAACATAAACCAAAATAACAATATAAGAAAATAATTTTGGGTTGCCTCCCAAGAGCGCTTGTTTTTAAGTCGTCAGCCTGACTACTTCCCTTGTTCAAGCTTCCTTGAAAGTGATGGAGGTCTTAAAACGATCCACAGGACCTCCCCAATAATGCTTGACTCTCTGCCCATTCACTAAGAACTTCCTTCCAGACCGGTCATCTTGCAATTCCACTGCTCCATGAGGAAATACAGTAGCAATTGTGAACGGACCTGACCAACGAGACTTTAACTTTCCTGGGAAGAGTTTCAATCTTGAATTGAACAAAAGAACTTGCTGCCCTGGTTCGAAAGTTCTGCTCATGATTCTCCTGTCATGCCACCGTTGGACCTTCTCCTTATAGTGCTTGGAATTCTCATATGCTTGCAATCGAAACTCATCTAACTCATTGAGCTGCATCAATCTCTTTTCTCCAGCTGCATTCATGTCCATATTCAGTTGTTGTAGCGCCCAATAAGCCTTGTGCTCCATCTCCAAAGGTAAATGACATGCTTTCCCAAACACCAATTGGTAAGGAGACATTCCAATTGGGGTTTTGAAGGCAGTCCTATAGGCCCATAGTGCATCATCCAACCTTTTGGACCAGTCCTTTCTAGTAGGGCTTACAGTTTTCTCCAAGATGGACTTGATTTGCTTGTTAGATGCCTCGGCTTGCCCATTAGTCTGTGGGTGATAGCTTGTAGCAACTCTATGGCGGACGTTGAACTTTGCCAGCAATGCCTCAAAGTACTTGCTGCAAAAATGTGTCCCTTCATCGCTGATTACTGCCCTTGGGGTGCCAAATCTTGTGAAAATTTGCTTCTTCATGAACTGCATCACCACCTTCGAGTCATTTGTAGGAAGGGCAACGGCCTCCACCCACTTTGAGACGTAATCTACTGCCACCAGTATGTAAAGATTACCAAAAGATGGAACAAAGGGACCCATGAAGTCAATCCCCCACACATCGAACAACTCCACCTCGATGATGTTGGTTAGAGGCATTTCATGTCTTCTTGAGATACTACCAACTCTTTGACATCTATCACACCTTGATACAAAATCTCGAGCATCCCGAAACAAGCTTGGCCAATAAAAGCCTGATTGTAAGACTTTTGCTGCAGTCCTATCACCTTGAAAATGCCCTCCATAGGGTGAATTGTGACATTGATGCAGCACTTCTTTTATTTCTTCCTCAGGAACACACCGCCTTAGGATTTGATCTGCACATTTTCTGAACAAGTATGGCTCATCCCAATAGTAAAACTTGACCTCATGCAGGAACTTCTTTCGTTGATGGGCATTTAAATCGGGAGGCATCAACCCACTAACTAGGTAGTTCACCAAATCCGCATACCATGGAACCATAGTTGAGACTCGATTCACAACAAGGAGCTGCACATCGGGGAAGACCTCCTTAATAGCTTCTAAATCTGTGCCCTTTTCAGCTTTCTCCAACCGAGATAAATGGTCAGCCACTTGATTCTTCGTGCCCTTCCTATCCTTGATCTCCAGGTCAAACTCTTGAAGCAAAAGCACCCATCTAATTAACCTTGGCTTGGCATCCTTCTTTTCTACCAAGTATTTGATGGCTGAATGGTCTGTGAAAACCGTGACCCTTGCTCCTATCAGATAAGCTCGAAATTTATCAAAGGCATAGACAACAGCCAACAACTCCTTCTCTGTTACTGTGTAGTTCAGTTGGGCTCCTGAAAGAGTCTTGCTAGCGTAGTAAATGGGATGAAAAACCCTGTTTTTGCGCTGCCCTAAAACAGCCCCCACAGCCCAATCGCTTGCATCACACATAACTTCAAACGGTAATGACCAATCCGGTGCTACAATAATTGGCGCTGAGATGAGCTTCCGTTTTAACTCTGAAAAGGCTGATAAACATGCTTCGTCAAAGATGAATTGGCTGTCTTTCTCCAATAGGCTGCAAAGAGGCTTAGAAATCTTGGAGAAATCTTTAATAAATCTTCTGTAAAACCCTGCATGCCCAAGAAAACTCTGAATCCCTTTCACATTTGATGGTAGTGGCAGCTTCTCAATTATGGCAATCTTGGCTTTATCAACTTTAAGGCCATTCTTTGAAACTCGGTGTCCCAACACTATGCCTCCTTTGACCATAAAATGGCATTTCTCCCAATTTAGGACCAGATTAGTATCTTCACATCGCTTCAAAACCCTTGCCAAGTTAGTGAGACAATCTTCAAAGTTTTCTCCAAAAACAGTAAAATCGTCCATGAACACCTCCACATATTGCTCTACCATATCAGTGAAAATCGCCATCATACACCGCTGAAAAGTAGCAGGAGCATTGCAAAGACCGAATGGCATCCTTCTAAAAGCAAATGTACCGAATGGGCAAGTGAATGTAGTCTTGTGCTGATCCTCAGGAGCTATGGCAATCTGATTATAGCCAGAATAGCCATCCAAAAAACAGTAGAATTCCTTCCCTGCCAATCTATCTAGCATCTGATCAATGAAGGGGAGTGGGAAGTGATCCTTCCTTGTGGCCTTGTTTAGCTTCCTGTAATCCATGCAAATCCGCCAACCTGTTACTGTTCTAGTAGGAATCAATTCGTTGTTTTTGTTCTCCAAAACAGTAATTCCCCCTTTCTTAGGAACACACTGAACTGGGCTTACCCAAGAACTATCAAAAATTGGGTATATTATCCCAGCATCCAACCACTTAATAATCTCCTTCTTGACAACCTCCTTCATGATTGGATTCATTCTTCTCTAACCCTCTATGGAACCTTGCCTATCATCCTCCAAGAGAATCTTGTGCATACAAAATGAGGGACTTATACCCTTTATATCTGCTATTGTCCACCCGATGGCGCCTTGGAATTCTCTCAAAATGTCAAGCAACTTCTCCTCCTGATCTTCTGTCAACTCAGCCGAAATGATGACCGGAAGAGTTGAAGATTCTCCTAGATATGCATATTTCAGGTGAGGTGGTAAAGGCTTCAATTCTAGGACTGGTGGCTCTTCTCTTGATGACTTGGGTGGTTGGTGTTCACGGTTTGACAAATCCAGCGACTCAAACTTCCTTTGAGGTCTAGGCATGATGGTATTGGTGTCTAACCAAGCTAGCTGCTCAACAACTTCATTTTCAACTTCAACTGATTCTCAGGATGAGGGAAGTTGCATCAACTCCTAATGATTACTAGTTTCAAGCTCTTCAGCCACTAAAGAATCAATGACAGATATGGCAGAGCACTCCTCCATCTCATTAGGAAACTTCATCGCCTTGAACACATTAAAAGTCACCTGCTCGTCTTGCACCCTCATAGTTAACTCGCCTTTTTGCACATCAATTAAGGTGCGGCCTGTAGCAAGAAATGGCCTTCCCAAGATGATTAGCACTTCTCGATCCGCCTCATAATCAAGGATGATGAAATCAGCAGGAAAAATGAATTTATCAACCTTTACAAGAACATCCTCAATCTTTCCTTCAGGAAGAGCAATAGATCTATCTGCAAGCTGCAAAGATACTGTAGTGGGCCGAGCTTCTCCTATTCCCAACTTCTTGAAGATGGACATCGGCATCAAATTAATACTTGCTCCCAAGTCACACAATGCCTTACCAAAGTAGTGGGTTCCGATTGAACATGGGATTGTGAAACTCCCCGGATCCTTCAACTTAGGGGGGAGTTTGTTCTGCAAAATAGCACTGCATTCTTCTGTCAAAGCCACAGTCTCAAATTCCCCAAGTCGGCGCTTCTTTGTGACCAAGTCTTTCATGAACTTGGCATAATGAGGCATTTGCTCCAAGGCTTCAACAAGAGGTATGTTGATGTGAAGCTGCTTCAAGACATCCAGAAACTTACGAAATTGACCATCTTTTTGCTGCTTTTGAAACCGCTGAGGAAATGGTGGAGGAGGTCTGATTTCACTGCTTTCTGCTGCTCCAGAATGCTGCGTAAATGCTGTAGCATTTTCTGCAGCAGAGTCCGATGGCTGATTCTTCACCAGAATTTCTTCTTGTTGATGCTGCTCATCTTTTTCTTGGATTGAAGTGGGCTCTTTCTGCACAGCTTTTGGCTTTTCCCTTCGCTCGATCTCCCTTCCATTCCTTAATAGGATCGCCTTACAATGTTCTTTTCCTTCCCTCCTTGGATCTTTTGTATTACTTGGTAGGGAGCCTTGTGGCCTAACATTCAAGGCGTTTGCAATCTGCCCAATCTGATTCTCCAAGCTCCTCAATGTTGCATCATGACTCTGAACTCTAGCGTCATTCTTTGCTATATACTCCTTGATCAAATTCTCCAAAGAGCTAGATGAGTCCATAGCTTGAGTTCTTGGTTGCTGAGATGGAAAACCCGGAGGGTGAGAAGGTCGTTGATAAGCATTTGCTCCACTAGAACTGGCCCCTTGATTGCTCCATGAAAAGTTTGGGTGTTGTCTCAACCCTTGATTGTACGGCGCTGCATAATGATTGTTCCTGTTGAAATTACCCACATAGCAAGCAGAGACTGGATTAGAGGGGCAATCATCATACAAGTGTCCCTCTCCACAATAAATACAATTGACGCCAACCGATTGTACCGAATTAACCCCAGCCGACATGTTCATAATCTTGATCATATTCGTCAAACTCGACACTTGAGCAGAGAGTGCTGTAATAGCATCCACTTCATGAATTCCTGCAGCCTTTCGCGCATTGAGTCTCTCGGTGGGCCACTGATAATTATTGGTGGCCATCCTCTCCAAAATCTCGTAAGCTTCATTGTATGATTTGGCCAAAAGAGCACCATTGGCAGCTGCGTCAACGATTGTACGTGTTTGCCCATTGAGCCCATTGTAGAAAGTTTCCATCTGAATCCAATGGGGAATCCCATGATGAGGGCATTTTCGCAGCAATTCTTTGAATCTCTCCCATGCTTCATACAAAGACTCTCCCTCCGATTGTTGGAATGCTATGATGTCATTTCTGAGCTTGGCATTCTTGGTTGGAGGAAAGTACTTCATGAGGAACTTTTCTGCCAAGACATTCCATGTTGCAATCGAATCCGGTGGCAGCGAATTAAGCCAGGCTCTAGCTCTATCCCTCAAAGAGTAAGGAAACAACTTCAGCCTCAATGCTTCCTCGGACACCCCTGGTAGCTTGAAAGAATCACACACTTCCATGAATAACCGGAGATGCAAATGGGGATCCTCTGTTGCCATTCCACTGAACTGGCCCACGGTCTGTAACATTTGGAACATGACTGGCTTAAGCTCAAACTGTGGTGCCTGTATTTCTGGCCTAAAAATGCCCGGATTGAGTCCATGTAGAATAGGTATAGCGTAGTCTCGAATAGCCCTGTTTCTGTCAACCAGCAAAACTGGCTGAGGCGCTAGATTGTTGACATTCACTTGCTGCCCATCATTAGCCATATTGGCAGCAACTCTTTCTGGTATTTCTCCCACACCTGCAAAAACTTGTTGCTCCCTTCTCCTTGCTAGAAATGTTCTTTCAGTTTCTGGGTCCAAGGGCAGCAACTCTTGGTTTCGCTGGTTATTCATGCAGAAAAAGCAAGCTCCTGAAATTACAAAAACTCAACCAATAAGCAAATGCAGAAACAAGAACTAAAATTAAATAACTCTTACAATTAATTTTAATGATTTCAATCCCCGGCAACAGTGCCAAAAACTTGTTATTCAATTTGAACACTCGCAAGTATACGAGTCGTACAAGTAATAAAGTGTACACAATCATACGGATATCGTCCCTCGAGGATTAAATCACCAAAAATATCAAGTAAAAGCTATTTTAACACCAAACAAGGTATGAAATAAAATAAAGCTGAATTGGAAATTCACTAACAATTATAGAACAATTCAAAGCAAAGCAAAAGCAAACAAAACTAATGAAAAGAACGGGAATGCAATTGAGTTTGGGAAACCAATGGATTAAACAAGCTAGGACACCTAATTTCACCTCCGTTGCAGGTCTGCTACACGAATGCTACTAGAATGCTATAGCATATTCTGCGCCTGTTAACCAAACCTCTGTTTTAATGCATAAAAATCTTCCGAATTATTATGGCTAATTCCTCAAACCTTTTTCAACATATTCCTATGTGAATCCAGCTCTTAGAATGCAATTTTAATGCTCGGGTCTTATGGGTTATGCAAGATGAACAATATATTCATATACCATTCATAAATCAATAAACCTAGATAAGCATATTAAACTTACATCATTCATGTTATTTCCAACTTAAATTAACCCTTCCGATATTAATCTAAATCTGATTTCCTATAGTTGATGGCCAGTCAAACAAATAGAAATAAACATAACACACACATGAATGAACAAGAGCAGAATAATATCTAGCAATCCAACATCAACATAACATTCCTACAACCTTGGTTCCATTAGGGTCCTAGCTAAACAATTTAGTTCATGATTGAAAAATCAAGTTCCATAATCCAATAATAATCCATGAACAAATCCATGAGCAGAATACAAAAAGATTAATCTAGCAAGAGAGAGAAAAGAAATCAGCCAAGTTTGGAAGCTCCTCTCGCTCTCTTGTTGCTCCTTGCTCACGCTTTTGTTCTCTCAGCTGTACCCTCTGTTTTTTCTTCAGAAGCTGCTATGGGTATTCGCCTCTCTCTTCTCTCTTTTTCCTCTTTCAGCTCTCTGCTTCCCCTCCCTCTGGCGGCTGCCCTTTTTTTTCTAAAACAAAATGTATTCACCCTTTAGGGTAACCATACCAGCTCACGTGACCCCCAGCTGACATAGAAAAAATTGGTCCCCACAAATATGAGCTGTACTCTCCTTTTTTGCTTCTTTCAGAAATATTCCAGCTGGACAAATTTGCTGCAAGAAATGCTGCAACATTGCTGTAGCATTTTCGGCCAGCTTCTTTCACTTTTTAATTCTGCATTTCATTCAAAAATTAAAGCACAAATTAGCCCTCATTTGACCAGAATTTGCTTCACAATTACCAAATTTCAACCAAACACTAAACCCAAGATAAAAAGTTCACACAAACATAAAACATAGGAAAATATACTAAAAATAACACAAATACTCTCTAAACCAATTGCATCCAAGTCTAAAAGTGCCTAAGATAACTCTAATTTCTAGAGTTATCACATGCAATAGCCTAGATTGCTTGATATCTGCTTGATTAGGGTTTAGTGGTCTTGATTTACAATTTGGTGCATGTTTGTGATACTATGTGTCAGAAATTATGTAGTGTGTGTGAATGCCTATTATGTGTTTGTAATATGTCCCCACATACTCGAGAAGAGGTATTGTATGAATGATGATGATGATGATGTATGATGAATAGAGGGTTAAAAATTAACCCAAAACCCTAATTTGGTAAAGGTTACCATTTGGGTTTGTAAGGATGGGAAACCAATGCATGATGATGAAAACCATATGTAACGCACTGCATTTTTGTCATCGGCTCACGGTTTCAACAGTTTGAGATAGGGTGTGAGTAATTTTACGTAAAAATCAACAAAAGTTGAAAACTACCAGTTTCGGATTAAACTGGGCAGCAATCTGGAAATGGAATTTTGAGGCCTTTAGAGGCCAAATTTGGAAAAGGTTAAAACCAATAAGTTGTAGAAAATTGAAAACCTAGGGTGTATAGCTTGAACAGATTTTGAAAAATAAGCTCCAAAGGCTTCTGTTTTTTTGAAAATCTAAACCTAGTCTACCCAGACCCTGTGCACGGCCAGGAAAATTCAACAAGGAAAAAGGATAGGTTAAAGATAGAATTAAGGTTTGAGAAAGGAATAGTTGTAGAAATCATTGAGATCTACAACTTTAGTGAAGGAAACGTTTTCAAATTCAAAACAGATTTTAAGATAAAACTAGATATTAAAAACAGAATAGGAAACAGGAAATTCCTGCACATGATTTTCAAAACAGTGCATGAATAGGTAATTCCTGCACATGCACTGATAACTAAAATTATGGAACTATTTTCAAAAGATTGCTTTCAGAATTTGATAGTTTTTGTTTAAAAGTTACAGATTTATAAAATAACGGTTTTAAGGAATTAAAGATTTACAAAAGACTTTTAAAAGAAAAATTAGACAAAGTCTTGTTAAGAAAAGAGAAAAATAATTACATGGGCCAAAAATTATTTTGAAAACATAGTAACAAAATGATGACCATTAGTAACCGGATAGGATACCCAAGCTATTAGGTTGTGCCTAAAACCCATGGTTACCAATAGTAACCTAATAGGGTATTGCTTTAAAAGTAATTGGGCCTTAGTAACCTAATAGGGTATTAGTCTAAATATGATTGGGCTTATACCCAGGGTTACTAATAGTAACCTAATAAGATACTATTTAAGTATAATTGGGCCATGTACCCAAGGTTGCATTAAGTAATCAAACAAGATACTGTTTGATTATAATTAGGTCATATGCCCTAGGTTTACATTTAGTAACCAAATAAGATATCATTATAATATGGGTTACTGATGAATGTTGGTTAGGATACCAGCATTGAATGTAATGATTTATGGTAAGATAGGATGATTCTTATCTTACATCCTTTTTGGAAACATGAAAGTAACTTGTTGTTACAACCTGTTGGAGCAACAAACCCAGGACGTAGCATAACCTGTAAGTACAACTCCGCCTACAATATAGGTAAAAAATGTTTTTACTGCTTGTATGTTTTCGAGCTCATGCATACATGTTGAGATGCATATGATCTATGCTTTATTGTTGTGGCATCATGAAGTATGCTCACTAATAATAATCACTTGGTAAGAATGAGAACCCAGTTTCAAGTAAGAAACTGTTTTAAAAAACTGTTTTCGAAAAGAAAACTATTTTCAATGAATTATTTTCAAGAAGAAAGCTATTTTTAAGAAATTGTTTTCAAGATCAAGTTAAGGAAAAGTTTTCAAGTATGAAGGCAAGCAAGTTGCCTTGTATAGTACTGACCTGCCATGAGAGCGGGTTTGGTTCATGGTTTGAGTTGGATTGGACTGGCCGCCCCAACCACTCCATGGCTGGATGTCATGGTACGTACACTCATGTTAAGTAAGGGGCCCAAAAACGTGCTAACCTAAGACATAATAATGAAAGTATAGTTGGTTCATGCATTGTTTTTATTACAAAATGATTTGCAGATTAAAAGTTGTACTTGCTGAGCGAAAGCTCACAACTCACGTTTATGCTGTAGGTAAGTAACCTATCGGTGATACTTTGTACAAGACGGTGGGACTTGGCATGACTAGTTATCAAACTTGGGATGCAGACCGCTACGCATTTTGAATTTTCAGTTGTCAAGTTGTTTTAAAAAATATATATTACGTATTTCCACCGAGTTAAACAAGTTAAGCAATTATGTAAGATAAGTATGATAATGGCCTACATTAGGCAGGTCGTTACAAGTCATGAGCTTTCAGTCAACAAGTACAACTTATTATTCCGCAAAACATCTTGATAAAGAAATGCATGAACCAATTATGCTTTCTTATCAATTCAATTATGCCTTATTATGTTATCATATTTTTGGGCCCTTTACATAACATGAGGGTATGTACCGTGGCACGCAGCTATGGAGTAGTTAGGGCGGCCAGTCCAATCCAACTCAACAGTGGACCAAACCTGCCCTCGTGGCAGGTCGATACGACACAAAGCAACTTGCTTTCTATCATACTTGAAAACTTGTCTTAAATCCTTAAAAACTTCTTCTTGCTTTGAAACATACTTGAAAAACCAATTCATACTTGAAATACATTTCCTGCTTGAAATCCCTTTCATACTTGAAAACTTGAATCTTTATTGTTTCAAACTTAAAACCTTGGTTTTGTTCTTGTCATATCATTTATTACTGGTGAACATGCTATCTTGAAGCCACATTAATTAAATATAGAATATATGCATCACATACATTAATGCTTGAGCTTTGAAAACATGCAAAGCAGTAAAAAAAAAATATATATTTTGCCTATGTTATAGGTGGAGTTGTACTTATAAGTTATCCTATATTCTTGGTCTATCATCCAACAAGGCACGTCAATAGGTTATACTCCTGTTTTTAAACCATGCATAAGAATACTTCTTACCGCATTCCTTAACAAATCTTAACATACACATTGATTAATTAGTCAGTCTCCAACCTGACTACCATTCATCATAAAACCATTACCATTTAAGAAATCTTGTGCATTCTCTCATTTTCTTAAAAAAAATAGCTTGTTTTCATAATTTCAAATATTATCTTGATTTAATAGTTGAAATTACCTTTTAAAACCACTTGTAAAATTTTAAAACTGTTTTCTTAGTAAAACCGTGATTTCTTTTTAATCGGAATTATAAAATCATAAAACTTTGAAAACTCCTTTTGAAAATAGCCTTGTAGTTTGATTGAAGATGCATGTGCAGGAATTTCCTATACCATGCACAGTTTTAAAAATCATGTGCAGGAATTTCCTGTACCTACATAGTTTTGAAAATCCAATTTTATCTTTAAATTGGTTTAAAATTGGTAAAATTTTTCTTCATGAAAATTGTAGATCTCATTGAAACTTACAACTTTTGTTTTTTATCAAAAACTTGAATCTACCTTTATCTTACTTGTTTCTCCTTTTGAATATTTTGGCCGTGTACATTGTCTATATAGGCTACTCTCGGATTTTGATAAAAACAAAGACGTTTGGAGCCTTATTTTTAAAAACCGTATATGTCACCCCCTAGGATTTTCAAATTTCTACAACTTTGCAGTTACAACTTTTTCCAAATTCAGTATCTAAGAGGCTCAAAATTTAGTTTTCAGAAAACTATCAAGTTAAATCCAAAAATTAGCAGTTTTGTTTTTTGTTGGTTTTTGCTTAAAAATCTGTGCACACTACCCCAAACGGACAAACCGTGAGCCTATATCAACATGTAGTGCATTGGATTTATTCTTAACAATCATTCATACACTTGTTCATCTTCTTGAAAAACACAATATTTGATAACTTTTAAGTTTACCAAATTGTGTTTTTAGGTTAATTCCTTAACCAACATACTTAGATCATTCACATAACCATCATCCATATTCAAGCATGTGAAAACAAATTCACAAACACTTGGTGAGCGCATAAAATCATAAAACTCATTCTAGAGTGTATCACTAAATAAATGCTTAGGACTATCATCCAAATCATCCTAAGCATAGATCTAGGCCATACCAATCATATAAAACTATAACAGAGGGCAACATAACAATTATGAGCTTATGCTCTTACAACCCAAGTTTGAAATACACATAAATCCTTGATCAAACTTAATGAAATGCTTATAGGGTTAATAGGAATACCTCTAAGTTTGAATGATTGATCTAGACTTTGGGTTGAGGAAAATTTTTCCTTCTCACTCCACCAACACCAACCGGCCACTCTTGCTCTCTCACTCTTTTTTTTTTTTCGGTTCCTAAGGGCTAGAGAAGAAGTTGGAAAAGAACCAAAAGTTTTGAGGCTCAACTAAATGGTTCGCCAACAACCTAACATCACCTATTTATAGGTGAAAAATACCTAATTTTCAACAATTATTTTTAGTCTTAAAATTGCATAGTTGTCCCTGAAAACAAAATATTTGCTCATAAATCCCTTTAGGTGGCCGGCCATGTGGAGCCATTTAAGGCCTAGAAATTTTTCATAATGGTCCACTTAATTCTTTCCATAATTTTCCAAAAATCCCAAAATTCACATATTTATTCATGATGAGGTGTCCTCCAATTAGGGCTTCGTTTGGCATTTCCTCATAATATGCAGTCCATTTTCTTAACAATGCAGATATTACAAATATTGTTTTCAACTATTAACAGTACTGCAATACTGAACTGCAATCCAGAATTCATTTGCACTTAACTGGACGACGTATAGGTTTTTCTCAGGACTTGAAACTACTAAGTCTTCATAGCTCTAAATATTATTCCTGATAATTCTAGAGGGGCCGAATACCTTATTCTTAACTCTGCATCTATAATGACAGTCGGCCACAATATAATTTCAATATTGCTTATTATACTGCAGTACCGTCTCATACCAGTCATGAGTTATTCTGGTCATACTTAAGCCATAATAAAAACATAAATCATGATTCTGTCTATTTACCAAAAGGCCTCGTTCTTGACATAATAAACTTATTATTGAGTCTCATAGCTGATTAAATGATAACTCAAACATATACTGATAAATCAGATCATGCATTCATATTAACATACATGATACAAACTTGGATTTCCTTTATATCTATGGAAATCATGAGTTCATAAAAAGTATGGTTATTACAAAAGGAGTGTCGGTGAAGGTATTATGGTACATTCGACCAGCTCCATGTTTGTATCGTTTATTCTGTAATGCCGAGCATGATAAGATTTAACATGGCATCATGATAAACATGTTGACGATGACAAGCTTAGCATCCAGCCAACGCACCACAATGGAAGACCTTTGATGACAATCATATATATTTTAGTGCAAAACTAAGGAATTTACATCTCAGTTTGTCGACGGATGGATGAACCCACATAGTAATATGAGTAGTACGCATCATATCTGGCCAGTCATACTTGTCAACTACAATGTCCCTCCAGAATTATGCATGAAGCGGAAGTTCTTGATATTGACTTTATTGATCTCAGGTCCTCAACAACTGGGGAATAATATTGACATGTACTTAGCACCATTAATCGATGAACTAAAAAGCTTGTGAGAAAATATTTTACAAGTTGGAGATTCTTACCCTCAAGATACATTTAATCTTCGTGCAATATTGATTTGATCAGTTAATGACTTTCCCACACTTGGCAACCTATCTGGTTATCCTCTGAAGAGTTCTATAGGTTTTCCCATTTGTATGAAGGAAATATCTTCCATCCAGTTGAGGAATGGTAAGAAAACCGTTTACCTTAGTCACAGGAGATTTTTGCCAAAATATCATTTGTACCGCAAACAAAAGAAGGCTTTTGATGGTAATACCGAAAAAAGAACCACTCCTCGGATTTTATCTGGTGAAGATGTATTTGAGTTGGTTAAAGATGTGAAAGTAGTTTTGGGAAAGAGAAAACGTAAAGTTCCAGCTATAAATGGGCCTTGGAAGAAGAAGCCAATCTTCTATGAACTTCCATATTTGAAGTCATTTTACATTCGTCGTTGCTTAAATGTTATGCATATTGGAAAAAACATATGTGAATTGATAGTGGGCTTGTTACTTGACATTCCAAACAAAACTAAAGATGGTGAAAAGGCATGGCTGGATCTTAAAGAGATGAAGATTAGACCAAATTTGCTCCTCGATAAAATATCGAATGGCATTTACTTACCTCCAGCAAAGCACACATTATTGAGACAAGAAAAGAGAAAGCTTGGTGATTGGCTTGCTTCCATGAAAGTGCCAAGTAGGTAGTCTTCCAACTTCAAAAGGTCGGTGTCGATGAAGGATTTGAGGCTCATTGGAATGAAAACACATGATTGTCATATCTTGATGTAACAATTATTACCTCTTGCATTGCGGGGAGTTTTAATGAAAGATATGAGATACGCAATTACGTAGTTATGCTCATTTTTCAATTCAATACGATCCAAGGTAATCGATTCACTTATGCTAGATTCACTACAATCAGAATTGGTGATGACTTTGTGTATGCTTGAGAAGTATTTCCCACTAGCCTTTTTTGATATAATGATCCACCTAATGGTGCACTTAGTTCGGGAAGTTAAGCTATGTGGACCGGTCCATTTGAGGTAGATGTATCCTTTGGAAAGGTATATAAAGGTTTTGAAGGATTATGTGAAGAATCGAAATAGGCCATATGGATGTATAGTGGAAAACTACATAGCGGTGGAGTCAGTTGAATTTTGCTCTGAGTATTTGTCCAACACAGAACCAATGGGTTGCCAAAGAGTGGGCTATTTACGTCGAAAGGACTATCTGTAGCGTTCCTTCACCAGTAAATCAAGATGAATAGGAAAAAGCTTGTCTGTATGTTTTGCACAATGCTAAGGAAGTGGAGCCTTTCATTGAGGTTCATATGATGGAATTAAGAGCTGCGAATCCAAGAAAAGGAAGAAGTGAGAACTGGATTCAAGTTGAGCACAACCAGACATTTCGAGAGTGGATAAGAAAAGATTTGCATATGAAGGCTAGTGTTTCCCAAGACTTAATGAAACTAGCAAGAAGACCGTCATCGATAGTCACAACATATACATTGTGCTTTGTCAATGGCTACTCCTTCTATACTCGTGAAAGAGATGAGAAGCATCCCATCCAAAAGAGTGGTGTGGCCCTTTGTGCCGAGTCTATGCATATTTCATCTGCAAAAGACAAGAATCCGGTATACGGTTTCATTAACTACTTTGGGTTCATTGAAGATATTTGGGAACTTGATTATTGCGGTTTGTGGATAGCACTCTTTAAATGCAAGTGGGCTGACAATAATTTTATTAAGATTGATAGTGACGGCATGATAGTAGTAGACTCACTACTACAAAATTGGGATTCCACGACTGTCCTTCAACGACCGTTTTTTAAAAAACTATCGTAAAAAAAACTCAAAAACACGGAGCGGAAAAGATAGGCCGCTTCCACGACGGTTTTAACAAAACCGTCGTGGAAGCGGCTTGCTTCCACGACGGTTTTAACTGAACCGTCGTGGAAGCGGCCCAATGCTTCCACGACTGTTTTAGCAATCCGTCGTGGAAACGAGATTTCCACGATGGTTTTGTCTTGACCGTCGTTGAAATATCAGGCTTCCACGACCGTTTTTCTAGAAACCGTTGTGGAAGCTTACTTTTTTAAAACAAAACACCGAGAGTTGTTGCCTTCAGTTTTTCACTTCACATATCCCAAAATATAGTTTGAGATTGCTCCGATCATTTTCAGTACGCCAATATATTCGCTCTCTTTCTGTAAGTGATAAATAATGAACATATTAATTCTGCTTGTTGTATGTGTTTAATGTATATATGTTGTGGGATCAATTTAGAGTAATTGTGCAATGGGTGTTAAATTAAGTCATCAGTACATGTTAATTTTGCCCCGTATTTAGACTTAATTATATTATGGCTTTACATGGTGTTTTTTATTTTAATTAGTTTTTTGATATGTTCCTTCGATTTTTAATTGTGATCTATTAATGAGCCGGTGTTAATTAATGAATATGATAGAGCACTTTCACTTTTAAATAAATATTGTAATTTTTTTTTTTATTTAGGAGTTGCAAATATCATGGATAAGAAGTGGATGTGGTTTGATAGATTGCCTAAAGCATATGAAGCTGGTGTTGAAGAATTTTTGTCGTTTGCCAAAGCTCACATACAAGATGATAAGATTCCGTGTCTGTGTCAAATATGTGGTAATCATAGATCTCATTCCATTGATGATGTTAGAGGGCATTTGCGTGCTTATGGGATTATTTGTTCTTACTAAACATGGTATCTACATGGCGAAGATTTTTTCGATATTAAATATACATCGACGAGTAGTAAAGGTAAAGAGCCTATTGTTGAGGAAGACATTCGTGATGATATGGTCAATATGATAAATGATTTGGAAGAAAACTTTATGAACCGGCCGGAGTTATTTGAGGCAATGATTAATGATGCCGAAACACCCTTGTATGCCGGGTGTACAAAATATACGAAATTAGGGGCATTGGTTAAATTATGAAATCTGAAAGCGTCGGGAGGGTGGACGAATTCTAGTTTAACGGTTCTTTTAGAATTTCTAGAAGATGTTCTACCGGATGATAACAAAGTGCCACCTAGTATGTACGAGGCGAAGAAGACGTTGAGTACTTTGGGAATGGAATATGAAAAGATACATGCTTGTCCAAATGATTATGTTCTTTACCAGAAAGAATTTGAAGATTTAGATGAATGTCCAGTTTGTAGCGAGTCAAGATGGAAGAAGGGCAAGATACCATCGCCTGGTAGGAAAGGAGTGCCGGTTAAGGTGCTATGGTATATTCCACCGGGTCCACGTTTACGTCGTTTATTCCGTAATGCCGAGCATGCTAAGAAATTGACATGGCACCATGATAAATGTATTGACGATGGCAAACTTAGGCATCCGGCCGACGCACCACAATGGAAGACTTTTGATGACAATCATCCATATTTTAGTGCGGAGCCAAGGAATTTACGTCTCGGTTTGTCGACAGACGGAATGAACCCACATAGCAACATGAGTAGTCGGCATAGTACCTGGCCAGTCATACTAGTCAATTACAATCTCCCTCCAGAATTATGTATGAAGCGGAAGTTCTTGATGTTGACATTACTAATCTCAGGCCCTCAACAACCGGGGAATGACATTGATGTGTACTTGGTACCATTAATCGATGACCTAAAAAGCTTGTGGAAAGATGGTTTACAAGTTAGAGATTCTCACCGTCAAGACACGTTCAATGTTCGTGCAATGTTGATTTGGTCAATTAATGACTTTCCTGCACTTGGCAATCTATCTGGTTATTCTGTGAAGAGTTCTATAGGTAGTCCAGTTTGTATGAAGGACACATCTTCCATCAGGTTGAAGCATGGTAAGAAAACCGTTTTCCTTGGTCACAGGAGATTCTTGCCAAAAAATCATCGCTACCGCAAACAAAAGAAGGCTTTTGATGGTAATACCGAAAAAAGACCCCCTCCTCGGATTTTGTCTGGCGAAGATGTATTCGAGATGGTTAAAGATGTGAAAGTAGTATTAGGAAAGAGAAAACGTAAGGCTCCAGTGGTCGATGGACCTTGGAAGAAGAAGTCAATCTTCTATGAACTTCCATATTGGAAGTCACTATATGATCGTCATTGCTTAGATGTTATGCATATTGAGAAAAACATTTATGAATCGATCGTGGGCACGATGCTTGACATTCCAAACAAAAGTAAAGATGGTGAAAAGGCACGGTTAGATCTTGAAGAGATGAAGATTAGACCAAATTTGCTCCCCGACAAAAGATCGACTGGCACATATTTACCTCCGGCAAAACACACGTTATCTAGACAAGAAAAGAGAAAGATTTGTGAATGGCTTGCATCCGTGAAAGTGTCAAGTGGATACTCTTCCAACTTCAAACGGTTGGTGTCGATGAAGGATTTGAGGCTAATTGGAATGAAAACACATGATTATCATATCTTGATACAACAGTTATTACCTCTTGCATTGCGGGGAGTTTTAACGAAGGATGTGAGATATGCAATTACGAAGTTATGCTCATTTTTCAATGTAATCTGCTCAAAGGTCATCGATCCACTTATGCTAGATTCGCTACAATCAGAATTAGTGATGACTTTGTGCTTGCTTGAGAAGTATTTCCCACCATCCTTTTTTGATATAATGATCCACCTAACTGTCCACTTAGTTTGAGAAGTTAAGCTATGCGGACCGGTCCATTTGAGGTGGATGTATCCTTTTGAAAGATACATGAAGGTTTTGAAGGGTTATGTGAAGAACCGAAATAGGCCGGAGGGATGTACAGTGGAAAACTACATAGCCGAGGAATCAGTTGAATTTTACTCTGAGTATTTGTCCAACGCAGACCCAATAGGGTTGCCAACGAGCGGGCTATTTACATAGTAAGGACTATCCGTCGACATTCATTCACCAGTTAATCAAGACGAATGGGAAAAAGCTTGTCTTTATGTTTTGCATAATGCTAAGGAAGTTGAGCCTTTTATTGAGGTTCATATGACGGAAGTACGAGATGCGAATCCAAGAAAAACAAGGTGTGAGAAGTGGATTCAAGATGAGCACAACCGGACATTTCGGGAGTGGATAAGAAAATATTTGCATATGCAGGCTGGCCATTCAAAAGACTTAATTAAGCTAGCGAGAGGACCGTCATCGATAGCTATTTTGTCAATGGCTACACCTTCTACACTCGTGGAAGAGATGAGAAGCATCCCGTCCAAAATAGTGGTGTCAGGCTTCGTGCCGAGTCTTTGCATATTTCATCCGCAAAAGATAAGAACCCCGATTTACGGTTCCATGAACTACTTTGGGTTCATTGAAAATATTTGGGAACTTGATTATTGCGGCTTACGGATAGCACTCTTTAAATGCAAGTGGGCGGACAATAATTTTGTTAAAATTGATAGGGACGGCGTGACAGTGGTGGACATTAGGCGGTTGGGATATAAAAATGATCCTTTCATTATGGCTTCGCAAGCGGTACAGGTCTTTTTCACAACAGACCCCGACAATTTAGAGTTATCTTTAGTTGTGCCAATGAAGCCAAAAATGATCGGGGATGGCCAAGAAGACGTTGAAGATTGCAGCGACATTCCATCTTTCACAAACGGATTGCCACCAATTGAGGAGCTTGATGATTTTGACGATGATGCCTCACACTTGCTTCGTTTAGATATAGAGTGGACACGTGTTGAGAAGACAAAAAAAAAAAGAAAAAAAAAGACATTAATGTTTGTAATTTCCCAAGGTATATAATTGATAAGTTGTTCAGTATGTTAATGTATATATCTTTTTTTGTATGCTTTTTTGTTAAACGAAATAAGAACATATTATATATATATATATTGATGTGCAGGTTTATGCATAACACGCAGGTGTCGCCGCCCGTGGGCTTATTACTAATGATCATCAATAATTTTTTTTATATTTTTAATAAATTTTAATTTTAGATACCACGACGGTTTATAAAAACCGTCGTGGTATCTAATATACTACGACGGTTTCTCAAGAAAACCGTCGTGGTAATTTTTTTGAAATTTTTAAAATTTTTTTTATTTTTTTTAAAAAAATTTGAAAAAAATTTAAATAAAAAATTAAAATTTAGATACCCCGACTGTTTATTTCAAGAAACCGTCGTTGTTTTGACAAAATTCGAAAATTTTTTAAATTTCAAAAGTTCGTAGAAACCGTGCGCGCGTATATTTTACGATTCAATTTGCCACAAGTATATGTATAAAATCAAACTAAGCACCCATTTGGCTTCATTTCTCTATCATTTTCCCCAATTCTCTCTAGCTTTGGCTTCCTTCTCCATTCTCTCTCCCTCCAAGCTCGCCCCCTCTCTCGCCGCAGCCGCCCACACCCTCGCCCCCCCGTGCCCTCGCCGGCCCACGGCCTCGCCCCCCCGCACTCGCCCACGGCCTCACCCCCCGCCCACGGCCTCGCCCCCCCGCCCTCGCCCTCGCCCTCACCCGTCGGCCCACGGCCTCGCCCGTCCTCACCCTCGGCCGCCTAGCCCTCCCCCCCCACCCCCTCGCCGGCCCACGGCCTCGCCCCCCCCGCACTTGCCCTCGGCACCCCGCCCACGGCCTCGCCCGCCCGCCCGTCCACGGCCTCGCCCGTCCTCGCCCTCGGCCGCCGACGCCCGGCCTCGCCCGGCCACACCCGTCCTCGCCCGCCAACGCCCGGCCTCGAACGCCCACGTCGGCCCACGCCCGTACCAACACTTGACCTCTTGGTAAGTCGACGTCTCTCTTTAACTCAAAACTTTGTAGATGTGTATTTGCTTGACTATAGTAATAATTTATGTGCATCGTACATGTTCGACAAAATAGTGACGTTTAATAGAATTAGATAAATATGATATTAAATTGCTTGGATTATGTGCGGATTTGTCAATTATCGGGACAAATTATTCATTGTAGGCTAACGCAACGCATATAAGATGTTCGACATAATGCCTTGGTTTGTAGAAATAGTTTTATATTGGATGTAATTTGTTTGCTTGAGATACGGATTTGACATTTAGCCGAGGAAAAAAATGGGATTTTGTGACATAGATATGTTAGCATATTTCACGGTTTCGATAAAATCCTTTTATAATTGGGTTGTCAATCATTTCCGTAATTAAGTTAAGGATTTGGTTACTTAAACCGATTTATCATGAATTAATGTATGCTTTCGTTTGATACTTATGAGTTTTGGTGACATGATTTGATTATGGTTTGATGACAAATAAAGTTTGTTTTTTAATAAGTATCGGTGGGGAGTTGCGTCAGATTGATTTAAAATGTCACAAGATCACGAAGAGGAATGCTCAACACAAACTCATGTGCGAAAACCACGACGAACCATCTCACCTAAATTCAATCCTGATGAAGATGGTAAACGAAGAGCAACTCTTATGAGAAGAGTACACCATGTTAGGACAAGGGGAGAACAAATTGCAATTTCGTTTGACGAAAAAGGGCAACCATTAGGGAAGGAAGGAGATGAATTACAGAGTTGGATTGGCGTGCTAGCTCGAGAGCACATACCAATTTGGATAGCTGACTTTAGAAGTGCCGATTTGGCCCCAAGGAAAGAAAGAGTGTGGGTGGAAATCGTAACTTCTTTCACCGTGGAGCTATCGTTTAAAAAACAAGCTTTAAAGTGTTGTGCAGAGTCAGCGAAAAATTTTAGATATGATCTTTACTAAACTTTTGTCAGAGATCATATTGATGAAGAAACCATATGGCAACGACCGCCTAAAGTAGCTCACAATTACCCCACCATAAGCGAGGAGGATTGGGAAAAATTCATTGAGTATCGACGGACCCCGGAATTCAAAAGACTATCCGAACAAGGAAGTGAGATAAGAAAAAAGAGCAAATACGGATCAACCGGTGGCCGAGACGGATATAGGAAACGTGACCAAGCTCATGTATGTTCTGTAGTTGGAATTTCTTGATAAATGGTTGAACTTCGAATTTATTCCATTATCTTTACTAACGGTAATTATTAAACTGCAGTTCGAGAAGACGGGAAAATGGGCAGAGCGGCATACTAGGTGGCTGGACATGCGCATCAAACCCGATGGAGAGTTCAAGAATGAAGCATTTAAATCTATTGCCGGTACAATAGTAAGATTTCGAATCCATTTACAATATATTTATCCCGTACACTCATTTATGATTAAGAGTTAATAAAATATTATTTAATTGTTACAGGATGACTTCAGTGAACAAGAGACACAAGGAAGTTTCGAATCTGTGGGTACAAATGACATTTTGACGAAAGCATTAGGCAATGCCGAGCACTCGGGGAGGATTCGGGGTCAATCTAAGTTTGTCAAGCAGGCGCAATACTTCAATTTTGTGCAAACTCCAAGGGAAAATCCTGAAGTATCGATGATGAAACAGCAGATCGCTGCATTGGAAAGAACCGTACAGGAACTTTGTGCGAAGCACGGTATCAACTGGGAGACTATGGCTGAGGAGATGACCGCACCAACTGTTGATCAACACAACAGCGTTAAGTCTAGTTGCACGCTGAATGAAAAAGAAGTTAGGCCATCGGCTCCGAAGCCCAAGCCGAATGAAAGTAAGGAATGCCAACTCTTTATTCCTGATTTAGTTAATGGAGGAGATGTGCTTGTTGCAAACGGCAGGGCATACATGGACTGTGTTCCTACTGACACAGTCCATGGGATTCCTTTAGGTGAGGAGAATGTAAGGGTGACAATTACAGTTCCAAAAATAAAACGTGCACTCCTACCTAATCCGACGAACGAAGCCACGTTCATTGAAGAAGCTGTTGGTGGGTTTGTTGCTTGGCCTAAAAGATTAGTCGTCGTTCAACCAAGTTTGAGCCAGGCAAGTAAAGGTCCCAGCCATGCTCCTCATATAGAAGATCAGGGAAGCAAACGAACAAAAAAGAGAGCAGGGAGGAAGAAATTACAGTCACAACCGGAGGTACAACAACAACTGGAACAAGAAGAACTACCTTCGTTCGACTTTAATGAAATTCCCTTCGAATTAAGACCTTTGGCATATTACGCACAAAGTTCCATGCGTGACGGTACCCAAATAATGTGCCCACTACAACAGTGCGTTATTGGCGATGACATGCCAATATATATTGGTTATGAAGATGTATACCATTTCATAACATTTAAAGAAATTAGTGCAAACAGCATAATGGTATACATCAGGTAATATATTTATCCTTAACTAAACATTATTATATATAATCCTTAAGCTTATATATGTAGTGTTTGCGTAACAAGTGAGCCGAATTATTTTGCAGATACTTAGCGGATGGTTGTGCAAGAACAGGTATGGATCAACGGTTCGAGTTTATTTCTCCAGTCCTTGTCTCACCAGTTCAACAAAATGTAGATCGTGTTGCCTACGTTCGAGAGAGGGCCGAATACATTGTACGGATATTAAGAAACGCACCAAAAGGAAAGCGGTTTCTAATGCCATATAACAGCGGCCAACATTGGATCTTGGCAGTTATTGATCCGTGGGATGACTCGGTCATGTATTTTAATCCTCTAGCAAACGAACCGAGTGATGATTTTAAAGACCTAATTACGACGTAAGTATTCTTTGATGTTCATATGTATATCTGCTTATAGATAAAATGATTGTTCTTGTAATTGTTTTCAATGTGTTGAAATGGTAGGGCACTTAGCGGTTGGAAATTGTTGGTGGGAAGAGGAATAAAACAGTGACGCAACTGCCAAACGTTGATTGATACTGTTTGATGTCCAGTACAGGAAGGTTATGTTGAGTGTGGTTATTTTGTATTAGCTTTCATGCGAGAAATAACCTTATCTGTTGATGGATTAGCCTTGCTTCAAAGGAAGGATTTTTATACTGATGCTGACATGATCTTAGTTAGGTAGGAGTGGGCTTCATTTGTCATGCGGTTTATACAATATTGACTGCAAACAATAAATAAATAACATTTTTACTCTCGTTAAATTGATTGTTGTAAATTATAAATTACAGGTAATCATAGATTATTTGAGGAAATATTATTGCATGTTTTAATAATATCGTATTAAAACACGGGCTTTGCCACCTGTGAATAAAGAAACGAACCGAAGCCAAAAACGCCGGCTTTTTTTTCACAAAAAAAAAAAATTCATTATAAACCACGACGGTTTCTAAATATCGTCATGGTTTACGGGAAACCACGACTGTTTTAACGAAAACCGTCGTAGTTTAGAAGAAAACCATGAGGTTTTAAAGATGTAATATCCGAAATTTTGATGACTCTAGATTTCCTTAGAAATAAGGAAAACCTAAGTCTGGATCAAGATTGGAATGAAATAACAGTATAAGTTTGAGCTCTCGGTTAACTAGCTACGAGACTCAACGATAGATTACTTAGCCAAGTATAAGGCGTTTTAAGGAAAACGGCATGACAAAATTTCATGATTTCATGTTGGTCAAAGTTTGACCAAAAAGTCAAAGTTGACCAAGAACAGTCAAAGGTATGACTGTACCATAATAGGATAAGCAGTATGAGAAATATACTGCGAAAATTATCTTTTGGACAAGATAGCTGGAATAAGCTTTGAGACCACCCTAGAAAAATCAAGCACACTAAGTTGGATATCAAAGTCCTAATGACTTTCAGAAATAAGAAGAAAATTTTTACAGTCCATTTTTACGCAGATAAATTTTGGACTGCAGTCAAGTATAACAGTACTGAATCGTACTGTGTATTAGTGAACACAGTATTGGATTTATCTGTGTTAGATTAAGATTGGACTGCTTTTTCAAAAAGTAGCCAAACAAGGCCTTATGGTGACATCACCCTATCTTAGAATTATGACATCATTTTGATTTAAGGAAATTGTGGAAAGAAATCTTTGCCACCTAAGCACCATAATGGCCGGCCACCTAGGGGGCATTTTTGTAAGAATTTTCACTTTTGGGGAAAAAGTGCAAATTTTGGAAAATATGATGATGTAAGCATGAGGTAAGCACATGATGTCATCAAGATGATGTCATCATGATGAGGTAAGCAAAACTTGGGCTCCAAGGCATGCAATGGCCGGCCAACACTTGTAGGGGTCAAAGTGCAAATATTTTTGCTTCAAGGACTAAAGTGCAATTTTGGAAAAATAATTAAATCCAAATTCAAGGACTTTTTAGCAATTTTGAAAGTTCAAAATCAGCTATAAATAGGGCCAAGGGGGGGGGGGGCGGATTTCAGCTCAAAAAAAATTAGAAAAACAAGCCAAACTATGGCAAAATTTTCCCTCACCCATTTTCTCCACCAAAACCGACCCTAGGAAGAGAAAAAAAAAATGGTTGGCTGGATTTTTGGTAATGGCCAGACCTTATGTGAGTGTGTGAGGCTCAATTTAATTGGCCAAAATTTTTGGAACCCAATTGGAGGGGAGGCCGGTTGTGTGGAGCCAAGGAGAAAGGGAGAGAAAAATTGGAATCAATCAAGCCAATCTCTTGGATTGATCTAGGTAAATCTCTAAACCCTTAAGTTTTTCTATTGAGATTGAAACTAGATATTTATGTGGTTGTTTTTCATGAGGAATGGCTGAAAATTGGAACCCATTTGGGGGAGGAGAATCGGCTGCAATGACAGCCAAGGGGGAGTAAGAAAAAATTGGAATCCAAGCTTGTGAACCAACTTCCAAACCCTAGAGGTAAACCTTATGACCTTAAACCTTTCTAATTTGAGCTTAAATTTGGGAAATTTAAGTGTATTTCCATGTTTGGGATGTAAGAGCATAAGCTCATTTTCTTATGCCATGCAATAAGTTATGTGCTTGATTAGGGTGCTAAGGTCTCAATTGTGGTTTGGTTATGTTTATGCTTGATTGAATGTTAGGGTGCATGTTAGATGCATGATGGATTGGAACGTTAGAAACGATTGCATGTGTGACTTTAGGCTCCCGCTGTGGTCGGTTGAGGTAGCGTGCACGTTTTAGGACGTAAAACGAAATTAAGAACCGAAACTGCCAGTCTCGGGTCAAGACTGGGCAGTGTTCTGGAAATGGTATTTTGAGGCCCTTAGAGGCCGAATTTGAAGAAACTCAAAACTACAAAGTTGTAGATAAGGGTTTTTCCTAGAGGGCATCGCGGACCGTTTTTCAAAATAAGGCTCCAATGGCCTCCGTTTTTACAAAAACCCGTGGCTAGTTTGCCCAGACCCAGTTTACAGGGTCAGCCAGTTTCAAATTAAAACTGGTACGAATCCAAGCAGAACTGGACTTTTCGTAAAACACGAAAGTTTTAGGATTTTTCAAGATCTAAAACTTTCGTGAAGACAACTTTTTCAAATTCAATTCAGATTTTTAAACTGACACGGATATCTATAGAGTGTGCAGGAAACAAGAAATTCCTGCACAGGATTTTCTAAAACAATACAGGAAAACTATATTTTTGCACCAACACCAATGTTTTGACTGTGGGAAACTACTCCAAAGGCAGTTTTCAACAGTTAATAATTTTTACAAACCTTTCTCAAAGAATTACAATTTTTCAAAGTTAAACTAGAATTTTTGAACAAAGAGAACTAAGTTTTTCCAATGCAAAGAGAAAAACAAGTTTTTGGATTCAAAAGTTATCTTACTTTTGGTAACAAAACAATGATGGACGGTAACCGGGAAGGATACCCGAGTTACGGGATGGAGTCCAAAGCTCAAAGTTGACTTAGGATAATTGAACTAAGTTTGACTACCTCAAGGGTTACTCAAGGTAACCCAACAAGGTATAAAAATTGAGTTTGATCTTAAAACCCAAAAAGGATTAAAATTAAAAATGACAAGGCATAGGCCAAGGTTAGGATGATACCTAACCCTATTCATATATAATTGGGATTAATACCCAAGGTTACCTTAAGTAACCAAGTAAGTCATCATAAGTTATAAGGGAGACTTACAGCTAGAATTTCGTAGGCATGTTGGTATGGTCACCAACATTCCACAATAATAATTAGACCCTTACCTATGTCCTTCATCAAGCAGGAGGAAGCCTGCGGCTACCCGGAAGAGGAGCAGCTTTACGTAGGACATAGTAAAAGAGGTAAGTACAAACCTCACCTGCAGTATGGAAAATAATAAAAGATATTTTCCAAGTATACATGCTATGCTATGTTATGCTATGCTATAATGCTATGCTATGTTATAATGCTATGCTATGTGATGCTATGCTATGTTATGATATGAGATGCCATGTAATGATGTGATGCTATGACATGTTACATATTATGCCATGTTTTCTAAAATGTCATGGTTTTAAAAATGTCATGTTTTCAAGAATGCCATGATATGGCAAATGTTAAGTTTGGATTTGACCTTGTGACATCATGAAGCATGTTCACTAATATTGAACCACATGGTAAGATAAATCAAGTAAGGTGTCGTACCAACCTCCCGTGATCGAGGAGGCTACATGTTCAAAACCAGTGGTGACATTTACCTCTCGTTGATGCGTGAGGGTCACGTTATGATTCCCAGAACTGTTAGGGCCTTGCAAACCCTAGCTTTGTCTGGAGGCTGCGCGCTTTTGGTACGGACACTAGGGGCCCACATGTAATCAAGATAATGAGTAAAAGTGCCTAAAAGATTTATAATTGGACATAATCGGATCATGCATAAACTACATGATGATTGATATGTTACTTGATGTTTGAAAAGATTTTTGTGAGATCATGTTTGTACTTGCTGGGCGAAAGCTCATTTGTATATTTCATACTGTAGGTAAGAAGCCTGCAGCATTACTTGATGGGCCATGGAGACGATGCAGCGAGTGAAGGGCGGTGTGGGATACCACTACGCAATATTTTCCGCAAATGTTTTTAAGTATGATGTTGTATATGGATGTGATGTAATGTTTCCAAGGTCCGATTTAAAAAGGTCATGGTAACCTTATAATCGGCATAACAAGTAAAAGGGGTAGACATGATGAAGTTTACCCGTCAGTACAAGTTAATTCAAGTTTAGTTTCGAGTTATGATTTTTAAATAAAGTTTAAAGTTTTAAAAGAAGAAAAAAAAATTTATCCTGAAATTTTCGGTAAAACAATGATTTAAGTTAAGCAAGTGTGGTAACGACCCACTTTTACGTAGTTGGCCCTACGTAGATTTTGGGGGCGTTACAAAGTTGGTATCAGAGCGGTATCCTGCCAGCCTACTTCACTTTGCTTCACATCGTTTCTGCAAGTGCCCAAGTAAGTTAATTTATTTTTTTCCTTCGATTAGAAATGTGAGGAATTAAGAACTAGAATTAGAAGATGGTTCATCGTGCATACGAACGAACCAAATTTTTGCAAGAGTCTAATCTTGCAACTATAGTGATTAAGTTATAGCGATAATTGCTGGAATAGCAACAAGAAAAGAATAGGCTTCAAGATCATATAGCCTATCGCTTCATCTCGGGTATAGTGATATTAAGAAATTATTTTCCTTCTAAGGAATGGATCAATATCATGGAAGTTAAGTTTCCTGATTGTGAAACTTTTACCCCATAAGAGTATTATTAGATACGGGGAAAATTTTGATGATGCCTTAGTTTGGGGGTAGCAACTAGGCATTAAGCCAATATGAGTTGGATGCTACCAACAACAATTTATTAGGCTATGATAATGATGATGGCTATGAGTCTGATGATCAAGTTAATGAGGTTGAGATCGATAGTAACAACCTTGGAGTCGATATATAATGGTTTGACTAATGTCGACTATATACGACCTTTTAAGTAATGGAAATCATGAAATGATGATGGGAAGTTTTACATATTCCTTAGAGCTATGATTATGTGCTATAAAGGAAATGTCCGAAGCAATGAGAAAAGCTTATACTAGTTAACAAGTAGCTAGTTGATATGAGGATATCTTTCAATGCATCACTCGAACAGTAATACGTTTCAATAATACTATTTATTATTGTTTTCCATGATTAACTTGGAAAAGATTCCAAGAAGTTATTTTATGTATGGTGCTTGATCTTATGCTTATTAGAACCAACTCACGTTATGTTGTGATATGTTATGGGCTGAACCCTTGAGGAATAGAGTTCCAAGAGAGGGGCCATCATGTCAAGAAAAGGGCCGATCCTTGAGGAAGAAAAATATTTCCAAGATAGGGGCCATCATGATAAGAAAAAGGGTTCTAATAGCAAAAGATTAACATTGTACCAGAGGGTTCTCAGCTTTAGTTAATTGAAAGAAAAATATTTTCAATATGATATATTCGCTGAGCCCTCAAATAAAGTTAAAGAAAAGTATCTTAATTATAAGATACAATATGTTTTCTTTTCAAGTATGGAAAAGTTATATCTACTTTTCAAATATAGCAAGTAATATGATATACTTGCTCAGTTTTTCATGTAAATAGTTCTTGTGATGCAGTATGAAAGGAAAGTATGAGGACATGAAAACATGGGAGTATGAGGATATAAATTATGAAGATATAGAAAGAAGATTATGGTTCTATATAAGAGACATGATCCCATTAAGATGTTAAAATGGGAACATGAACAAGTTATTCAATCTAAAGTAACTTGTGAAGAATTGATGGTGGATTGAAGAAAAGCCATTTAGGATTATTCGAATTTTCGAGGACGAAAATCTTTTAAGGAGGGTAGAATGTAATATCCGAAATTTTGATGACTCTAGATTTCCTTAGAAATAAGGAAAACCTAAGTCTGGATCAAGATTGGAATGAAATAACAGTATAAGTTTGAGCTCTCGGTTAACTAGCTACGAGACTCAACGATAGATTACTTAGCCAAGTATAAGGCGTTTTAAGGAAAACGGCATGACAAAATTTCATGATTTCATGTTGGTCAAAGTTTGACCAAAAAGTCAAAGTTGACCAAGAACAGTCAAAGGTATGACTGTACCATAATAGGATAAGCAGTATGAGAAATATACTGCGAAAATTATCTTTTGGACAAGATAGCTGGAATAAGCTTTGAGACCACCCTAGAAAAATCAAGCACACTAAGTTGGATATCAAAGTCCTAATGACTTTCAGAAATAAGAAGAAAATTTTTACAGTCCATTTTTACGCAGATAAATTTTGGACTGCAGTCAAGTATAACAGTACTGAATCGTACTGCGTATTAGTGAACACAGTATTGGATTTATCTGTGTTAGATTAAGATTGGACTGCTTTTTCAAAAAGTAGCCAAACAAGGCCTTATGGTGACATCACCCTATCTTAGAATTATGACATCATTTTGATTTAAGGAAATTGTGGAAAGAAATCTTTGCCACCTAAGCACCATAATGGCCGGCCACCTAGGGGGCATTTTTGTAAGAATTTTCACTTTTGGGGAAAAAGTGCAAATTTTGGAAAATATGATGATGTAAGCATGAGGTAAGCACATGATGTCATCAAGATGATGTCATCATGATGAGGTAAGCAAAACTTGGGCTCCAAGGCATGCAATGGCCGGCCAACACTTGTAGGGGTCAAAGTGCAAATATTTTTGCTTCAAGGACTAAAGTGCAATTTTGGAAAAATAATTAAATCCAAATTCAAGGACTTTTTAGCAATTTTGAAAGTTCAAAATCAGCTATAAATAGGGCCAAGGGGGGGGGCGGATTTCAGCTCAAAAAAAATTAGAAAAACAAGCCAAACTATGGCAAAATTTTCCCTCACCCATTTTCTCCACCAAAACCGACCCTAGGAAGAGAAAAAAAAAATGGTTGGCTGGATTTTTGGTAATGGCCAGACCTTATGTGAGTGTGTGAGGCTCAATTTAATTGGCCAAAATTTTTGGAACCCAATTGGAGGGGAGGCCGGTTGTGTGGAGCCAAGGAAAAGGGAGAGAAAAATTGGAATCAATCAAGCCAATCTCTTGGATTGATCTAGGTAAATCTCTAAACCCTTAAGTTTTTCTATTGAGATTGAAACTAGATATTTATGTGGTTGTTTTTCATGAGGAATGGCCGAAAATTGGAACCCATTTGGGGGAGGAGAATCGGCTGCAATGACAGCCAAGGGGGAGTAAGAAAAAAATTGGAATCCAAGCTTGTGAACCAACTTCCAAACCCTAGAGGTAAACCTTATGACCTTAAACCTTTCTAATTTGAGCTTAAATTTGGGAAATTTAAGTGTATTTCCATGTTTGGGATGTAAGAGCATAAGCTCATTTTCTTATGCCATGCAATAAGTTATGTGCTTGATTAGGGTGCTAAGGTCTCAATTGTGGTTTGGTTATGTTTATGCTTGATTGAATGTTAGGGTGCATGTTAGATGCATGATGGATTGGAACGTTAGAAACGATTGCATGTGTGACTTTAGGCTCCCGCTGTGGTCGGTTGAGGTAGCGTGCACGTTTTAGGACGTAAAACGAAATTAAGAACCGAAACTGCCAGTCTCGGGTCAAGACTGGGCAGTGTTCTGGAAATGGTATTTTGAGGCCCTTAGAGGCCGAATTTGAAGAAACTCAAAACTACAAAGTTGTAGATAAGGGTTTTTCCTAGAGGGCATCGCGGACCGTTTTTCAAAATAAGCTCCAATGGCCTCCGTTTTTACAAAAACCCGTGGCTAGTTTGCCCAGACCCAGTTTACAGGGTCAGCCAGTTTCAAATTAAAACTGGTACGAATCCAAGCAGAACTGGACTTTTCGTAAAACACGAAAGTTTTAGGATTTTTCAAGATCTAAAACTTTCGTGAAGACAACTTTTTCAAATTCAATTCAGATTTTTAAACTGACACGGATTTCTATAGAGTGTGCAGGAAACAAGAAATTCCTGCACAGGATTTTCTAAAACAATACAGGAAAACTATATTTTTGCACCAACACCAATGTTTTGACTGTGGGAAACTACTCCAAAGGCAGTTTTCAACAGTTAATAATTTTTACAAACCTTTCTCAAAGAATTACAATTTTTCAAAGTTAAACTAGAATTTTTGAACAAAGAGAACTAAGTTTTTCCAATGCAAAGAGAAAAACAAGTTTTTGGATTCAAAAGTTATCTTACTTTTGGTAACAAAACAATGATGGACGGTAACCGGGAAGGATACCCGAGTTACGGGATGGAGTCCAAAGCTCAAAGTTGACTTAGGATAATTGAACTAAGTTTGACTACCTCAAGGGTTACTCAAGGTAACCCAACAAGGTATAAAAATTGAGTTTGATCTTAAAACCCAAAAAGGATTAAAATTAAAAATGACAAGGCATAGGCCAAGGTTAGGATGATACCTAACCCTATTCATATATAATTGGGATTAATACCCAAGGTTACCTTAAGTAACCAAGTAAGTCATCATAAGTTATAAGGGAGACTTACAGCTAGAATTTCGTAGGCATGTTGGTATGGTCACCAACATTCCACAATAATAATTAGACACTTACCTATGTCCTTCATCAAGCAGGAGGAAGCCTGCGGCTACCCGGAAGAGGAGTAGCTTTACGTAGGACATAGTAAAAGAGGTAAGTACAAACCTCACCTGCAGTATGGAAAATAATAAAAGATATTTTCCAAGTATACATGCTATGCTATGTTATGCTATGCTATAATGCTATGCTATGTTATAATGCTATGCTATGTGATGCTATGCTATGTTATGATATGAGATGCCATGTAATGATGTGATGCTATGACATGTTACATATTATGCCATGTTTTCTAAAATGTCATGGTTTTAAAAATGTCATGTTTTCAAGAATGCCATGATATGGCAAATGTTAAGTTTGGATTTGACCTTGTGACATCATGAAGCATGTTCACTAATATTGAACCACATGGTAAGATAAATCAAGTAAGGTGTCGTACCAACCTCCCGTGATCGAGGAGGCTACATGTTCAAAACCAGTGGTGACATTTACCTCTCGTTGATGCGTGAGGGTCACGTTATGATTCCCAGAACTGTTAGGGCCTTGCAAACCCTAGCTTTGTCTGGAGGCTGCGCGCTTTTGGTACGGACACTAGGGGCCCACATGTAATCAAGATAATGAGTAAAAGTGCCTAAAAGATTTATAATTGGACATAATCGGATCATGCATAAACTACATGATGATTGATATGTTACTTGATGTTTGAAAAGATTTTTGTGAGATCATGTTTGTACTTGCTGGGCGAAAGCTCATTTGTATATTTCATACTGTAGGTAAGAAGCCTGCAGCATTACTTGATGGGCCATGGAGACGATGCAGCGAGTGAAGGGCGGTGTGGGATACCACTACGCAATATTTTCCGCAAATGTTTTTAAGTATGATGTTGTATATGGATGTGATGTAATGTTTCCAAGGTCCGATTTAAAAAGGTCATGGTAACCTTATAATCGGCATAACAAGTAAAAGGGGTAGACATGATGAAGTTTACCCGTCAGTACAAGTTAATTCAAGTTTAGTTTCGAGTTATGATTTTTAAATAAAGTTTAAAGTTTTAAAAGAAGAAAAAAAAATTTATCCTGAAATTTTCGGTAAAACAATGATTTAAGTTAAGCAAGTGTGGTAACGACCCACTTTTACGTAGTTGGCCCTACGTAGATTTTGGGGGCGTTACAAAAGAAAACCGTCGTGGTTTCCTGGGGAAACCACGACGGTTTCCACTTGAAACAGTCGTGGTTTCACGGGGAAACCACGACGGTTTCCCCGTGAAACCGTCGTGGTTTCACGGGGAAACCACGACGGTTTCCCCGTGAAACCGTCGTGGTTTCACGGGGAAACCACGACGGTTTCCCCGTGAAACCGTCGTGGTTTCACGGGGAAACCACGACGGTTTCCCCGTGAAACCGTCGTGGTTTCACGGGGAAACCACGACGGGTTTCCCAGAAACCGTCGTGGTTTCTCTCGAAACCACGACAGTTTCACGTGGAAACCGTCGTGGTTGATGTGTTTACCACGACGGTTTTTTAAAAAACCGTCGTGGTATGTCCTGCAATATCGATTCTACAGTTTTTATTTTTCGCATTACACGACGGTTCAAAAGCCGTCATGGAATCTCAAAAGATTCCACTACTGTGGATTCCACGACGGTTAGAAAACCGTCGTGGAAATTTTACCACAACAGTTTTTAACCGTCGTGGAATCTTCATTCTGTAGTAGTGACTTTAGATGATTGGAATACAAAAATGATCCTTTCATTATGGCGTTGCAAGCGGTACAAGTGTTTTATACAAACGGATCCCGACAATTTAGAGTTATCTTTAGTTGTGCCAATGAAGCCAAAAATAATACGGGATGGCCAAGAAGATGTTGAAGATTGCACTGACATTTCATCTTTCACAAAAAGATTGCCACCGGTAGAGGAGATTGATGACTTAGACGATGTTGTTTCACACTTGCCTCATTTAGATATCGAGTGGATACGTGTTGAGAAGCCAAAAAAAAAAAAAAAAAAACCTTGACAGTGATTTTTTTTTTGTTGTATATAATTTATAAGTTGTATTAATTTTGTTAATTGTGCACATTATATTATTTATATATGCTTTTATGTGAATCAATCTAAGAACATGATTTAATGATGGATTGCTTTATGCATACCACATAGGTTTGGCCGCCTGTGGGATTATAGTTAAACAGAAACAAAATTTTTAAAAATTCTCAATCATAATACCACAACGGTTTCTTTTAGAAACCGTTGTGGTATATCACTTACTACAATGGTTTTTGGGAAAAACTGTCGTGGTAGCTTAGATACCACAACGGTTTTGGGAAAAATCATCGTGGTCTTATGACTGGGAATTTTTAAAAATTTCATGATAAGTTGACCGAGAATTTTTTAAAAATTTTAAAAATTGAGATACCAGGATGGTTTTTAGATTGAGATACCACCAAGTATTGTTTCAGGTGCCATGTAAGATGCGGCACTGGCATGGGACTCTACTTGCATAAGATGGTTGACAAATTTGCATGAAAGGAGAATTTATATCAGAAACTGAGTGAAAGCTTGACATATTTAGCTATTAGTTAGAAGAATTAAATATTATTTAGTCGAAGTAAGGGCACAAACATAAATGTCAATGTAATAAAAAAATTTGAGGAATGAATTTTTAAATATATTTGGACGTGGAAGTGAAGTTATCACTACTACAGAATGTCGCTTCCACGACGAAGATTGGACGACCGTTTTTTAAAAACCGTCGTAAAAACGATGGCAAAAACACGGAATAGAAAGTGGCATCCGAAAACCGTCATGGAATTTTAGATTTCCACCATGGTTGTTTAAACCCGTCGTGGAATATTGTATTTCCACGACGGTTGTGTAAAACCGTCATGGAAGTATATATTCCACCATGGTTTATGGGAACCGTCGTGGAATATCTCGATTATTACACGACGGTTGTATAGAACCGTCGTGGTAGTGCCGTGGATTACACGACGGTTGTCTAAAAACCGTCGTTCAATCCCATTCTTCCATGACGGTTTCCATAAAACCGTGGTGGAAACATCGTACTTTTTTTTTAGTCATATATCGAAAGAATTGCCCTGTTTTTTCCACATTGATAGAGCTGCTGCCGTGAACCAAAATCATATCAGATCGCTCCTTCAACAGTTCCATACACCGCTGTTGGATGCCACCCATCGCCTCTACTGCTCTCCCGTCGTTTTTGTAAGTGATGATGACACAAATTAACTAACAAGGAAGTTGTTTTCCTCTGTATTATATTTTTATTTACGAACCCGGCCAGATTATATAAATTTTAAATTGAAATTTTTTGGATTGCTTTTGATACGTTATATACTGCAAAGTGTTTAATTAATTAAGTGATCTCATGACGATCAATGTATTTTTAATTTGGTTTTATTTAAATTAGTTTGGATTTTTTAGTTAAATAATTAAAAAAATTTATTTATATATAAATCCTATATATTACGATGTATTTATAGTTCGTTTTTTTAGTTAAATAACCCGGGCCGGTTTTTAATTTATAATGGTATTTTTAGTTTTTTTATGTTTTTTGGAGTTTTAATTTAGTAAATATATTGTTGATTTAATTAATGCATGAGCCGGGGGTCTTTATATATAACTAGCTATGAATTAAGTGCATGCAATTAATGATATTCACACCAAAAATTAAAAAAGATGCACACCTTATATTGACTTATCGATAACTTTTATTGATTGATTTAGGATTTGCGCGCTAATCATGGATAGGAAATGGATGTGGTTTGATAGATTGTCTAAAGCATATGAAGATGGTGTCGAAGAATTTTTGTCATTTGCTAAAGCTCATACGCAAGACGATAAGATTCGGTGTCCGTGTCAAGTTTGTGGTAATCATAGATCCCATTCAATTGATGATGTTAGAGGGCATTTACTTGCTTATGGGATTATTTGCTTATGGGATTTCATCGGTTTTAAGTATAGTAAGACTAGTACTAAAGATAAGGAGCCTATTGTGGAGGAAGACGGTGGTGAATCTATATACAATATGATAAATGATTTGGAAGAAAACTTTGTGCACCATCCGGAGTTATTTGAGGAAATGATTAATGATGCCGAAACGCCCTTGTACGTCGGGTGTACAAAATATACAAAATTAGGGACATTGGTTAAATTATGGAATATGAAAGCGTCGGGAGGGTGGACGAATTCTAGTTTCACGACTCTTTTAGCTTTTCTAAAAGATGTTCTACCGGCGGATAACAAAGTGCCACCTAGTATGTACGAGGCGAAAAAGACTTTGAGCATGTTGGGAATGGAATACGAAAAGATACATGCTTGTCCAAACGATTGCGTACTTTATCGGAAAGAAAATGAAGATTTAGATGAATGTCCGGTTTGTAATGAGTCAAGAGGGAAGAAGGGCAAGATTCCATCGAATGGTAGTAAAGGAGTGCCGGTGAAGGTGTTATGGTACATTCCACCAGCTCCACGTTTCCGCCGTTTATTCCGTAATGCAAAACATGCTAAGAGTTTGACATGGCATCACGATACACGTGTTGACGATGGCAAGCTTAGGCATCCGGCTGATGCACCGCAATGGAAGACCTTTGATGACAATCATCCAGACTTTAGTGCAGAACCAAGGAATTTACGTCTCGGTTTGTCGAATGATGGAATAAACCCGCACAGTAACATGAGTAGTTGGCATAGTACCTGGCCAGTCATACTTGTCAACTACAATCTCCCTCCAGACGTTTGCATGAAGCGGAAGTTCTTGATGTTGACATTATTGATATCAGGCCCTCAACAACCAGGGAATGATATTGATGTTTACTTGGCACCATTAATCGATGACCTAAACAAGTTGTGGGATGATGGTTTACAAGTAAGAGATTCTTACCGTCAAGATACGTTCAATCTTCGCGCAATGTTGATTTGGTCAATTAATGACTTTCCTGTACTTGGCAACCTATCTGGTTATCCTGTGAAGAGTTCTATAGGTTGTCCCATTTGTATGGAGGAAACATCTTCCATCAGGTTGAAATATGGTAGGAAAACCGTTTACATTGGTCATCGGAGGTTCTTGCCGAAAAATCATCGCTATCGCAAACAGAAGAAGGCTTTTGATGGCAATACCGAAGAAAGAATCGCTCCTCGGATTTTGACTGGCAAAGATGTTTTTGAGATGGTTAAAGATGTCAAGGTAGTTTTGGGAAAGAGAAAACATAAGGATCCAGCTGTCGATAGCCCTTGGAAGAAAAAGTCAATTTTCTATGAACTTCCATATTGGAAGTCACTTTACGTTCGGTATTGCTTAGACGTTATGCATATTGAGAAAAACGTCTGTGAGTCGATAGTGGGCACGTTGCTTGACATTCCAAATAAGACTAAAGATGGTGAAAAGGCACGGTTGGACCTTAAAGAGATGAAGATTAGACCGAATTTGCTCCCCGATAAAAGATCGAACGGCATTTACTTACCACCGGCGAAGCACACATTATCTAGACACGAAAAGAGAAAGCTTTGTGAGTGGCTTGCTTCCGTGAAAGTGCCAAGTGGGTACTCTTCTAACTTCAAAAAGTTGGTTTCGATGAAAGATTTGCGGCTCGTTGGAATGAAATCACATTATTGTCATATCTTGATGCAACAATTATTACCACTTACTTTACGGGGAGTTTTAACAAAAGATGTGAGATACTCAATTACAAAGTTATGCTCATTCTTCAATTCGATATGCTCCAAGGTAATTGATCAAATGATGTTAGATTCGCTACAATCGGAATTGGTTATGACCTTGTGCCTGCTTGAGAAGTATTTTCCACCATCCTTTTTTGATATAATGATCCATCTTTGTGTGCACTTAGTTCGGGAAGTTAAGTTATGTGGCCCGATGTATTTGAGGTGGATGTATCCTTTTGAAAGGTACATGAAGGTTTTGAAGGGATATGTGAAGAACCGAAATAGGCCGGAGGGTTGTATAGTGGAAAACTACATATCCGAGGAAGCTGTTGAATTTTGTTCTGAGTATTTGTCCAACGCGGACCCAATAGGGTTGCCAACGAGCCGGTCATTTATATCGAAAGGACTCTCTGTGGCCGTTCATTCACCGGTAAATCAAGATGAATGGGAAAAAGCATGTTTGTATGTTCTGCACAATGATAAGGAAATGGAGCCTTTCTTTCAAGTTCATATGGCGGAATTAAGAGTTACGAATCCAAGAAAAGGAAGAAGTGAGAAGTGGTTTCAAGAAGAGCAGAATCGGACATTTCGGGAGTGGATAAGAAAATATTTGCATATGAAGCCAGGCGTTTCACAGGACGTAATGAAGCTATCCAGAGGTCCATCATCGATAGTCACAAGATATACATCGTATTTGGTGAATGGCCACTCCTTCTACACTCGGGCAAGAGATGAGAAGCATCCCATACAGAATAGTGGTGTCACACTTCGGGCCGAGTCTATGCATATTTCATCCGCAAAGGACAAGAATCAGATATATAGTTTCATGAATTACTTTGGGTTCATTGAAGATATTTGGGAACTTGATTATTGCGGCTTGCGAATAGCCCTATTTAAATGCAAGTGGGCTGATAATAATTATGTTAAGGTTGATAGTGACGGCGTGACAGTAGTGGACTTTAGGCGATTGGGCTACAAAAATGATCCTTTCATCATGGCGTCACAAGCGGTATAAGTATTTTATACAACGGATCCTGCAAATTTAGAGTTATCTTTGGTTGTGCCAATGAAGCCAAGATCACTCCGGGATGGCCAAGAAGATATTGAAGATTGCACCGACATTCCACCTTTTACAAAGGGTTTACCACCGGTGGATGAGATTGATGATTTTGACGACGACGTTTCACACTTACTTCGATTGGACGTCGAGTGGACATGTGTCGAGAAGCCCAAAAAAAAGAAGGGAAAAAATGCTTAACATACAATTTCACGTTTCACACGTTGTAAACATTTCGATACGGGTTTTTATTTACGCGAGAAATATGTATCATTGATTATTTATACATGCAAAAGTGTATGGAAGCATATAACAACAGTGGTGAATAATTACACAACTATCAGGATTGGCCGCTTATCTGGATTACGGTATAAAGTTGAAAACAAATTTTGCATGTTCAAAAGATACCACGACGGTCTTCACGACGACCGTCGTGATAGATTGATATACCACGACGGTCTTCTTGAAAGACCGTCGTGGTATATACCAAACCCTTTTTGAATTAGCCGGCCCCGTAAATCTATACCACGACGGTCAATACGAAAACCGTCGTGGTATTATTTTGTGCATGTCCGTCGTGGAATCCGTCCATGAAGTCTACCACGACGGTCGAAACAAAAGACCGTCGTGGTAGATACCACGTCGGTTTTTGTATTGACCGTCGTGGTAAATCTATACCACCACGGTTAATACGAAAACCGTCGTGGTATTATTTTATTTTCATGCTCCTCTACCACGATGGTTTTTGTGCATGTCCGTCGTGGAATCCGTCCATGAAGTCTACCACGACGGTCTAACCGAAAGACCATCGTGGTAGGCTTCGAAATTTGAATTCTTTCCACGACGGTTTTATAAAGACCGTCATGGTAGGCTTAAGGCGGCTCTTTTAAAATTTTTGGGAATAGGTTAAATTTTTCCCGCATTTAATAAAACCCAAACATACACCATTTTTCCCCAACCCATTTCATTCGAAACCTCTGCTCATCTTTTCACTCACTGCTCAAATCTCAAGTTTGCCCAAAAAAAATTCCCTCATCCTACTCCATCGACGATCTTTTACAATCATCTGACACTCCATTCCTCGCTCAAAATCCACGACGTCATCCTCCACCAACGCCAAGGTTTTTCGGTCATTTCCAAGTATCTCTCGCCGCCCACAACCCGTGTTGGCCCAGACTAGATACCAATCTGCCCGTGACCACGCTCTACACGCCGGTAAGTTGAACTCTATATTGCTTGTCTAAATTTCAAGTTTGGGAAATTTCTGTTTGTTACAGAATAAAGCATATGAATGTGGTTTGCAAAAATATTCATTTCTTGCTGTTGATTGTCCCAGTCATTTAGGTTTATTTTAAATAGTTGGGTAAGGCTTAGGTTGATAACACGTTTGATTAAATGCCTCTTAATTTGTTTGATATTTAGTTTTAGAGTTCCTTAAATTGGATGTGTTTGGCTCGGCTTTGGGCATTTTCAGGTTAAAAAGTCATGATTTTGTTCGTTATATGTTTTTGTTCGTTATATGTTTGGATAGTAATGTGTTTTAGAACCACGGCCTTTGTAATTATTTAATGTCAATAATGCTTTGTTTATAACGGTTCGTGTTGCAGTTTTTTTTCAGATTGATTAACAATGTCAAACTCTCACGAGGAGGATTGCTCAACCCAAACTCAAGCTGCAAAACACGACGAACCAACGCACCAAGATTCAATGCTGATGAAGATGGAAAAAGACGAGCAGCTCTTCTTAAAAGAGTGCACGTTGTTAGAACGAGGGGAGAACGAATTCCGGTTTCATTTGACGCGAAAGGGCAACCATTAGGCAAGGGAGGTGATGAATTACAGAGTTGGGTTGGAGTGCTTGCTCGGGAGCACATTCCCATTTGGATTGCTGACTTCAGAAGTGCTGATTTGGAACCGAGGAAAGAACGAGTGTGGTTGGAAGTAGTCACTTCATTCACTGTTGACGAATCGCACAAAAAACAGGTTTTGAAGTCATGTGGGGAGTCGGCGAAGGGTTTCAGATATGATCTGTACCAAGCCTTTGTTAGGGATCATATCCACGAAGAAACCGTTTGGCAACGAGCGGCCAAAGTGGTTCGAAATTACCCAACCATCAGCCAGGACGATTGGGAAAGGTTTATTACGTATCGACAGACGGCTGATTTCAAGCGACTTTCCCAACAAGGAACTGAGATCAGGAAAAAGAGCAAATATGGATCTACGACAGGCCGTGACGGATATAGGAAACGTGATCAAGAAATCGTACGTTAATTACTTTGCCAAACAGCTTCATGTGAATAATTGGTTAATTGACATTACGTGTTTTATGTATGTTTCTTAACTTTAATTGCTAAACTGCAGCTCGAGAAGACGGGGGAATATGTTGCCGGACATTTTATTTGGCGGGACACGCGTCTTAAATCCGATGGAGAGTACAAGAATCCGTCGGTTAAAATTATTGACGACACAATAGTAAGTATACGAAATGTTTTTGATATTCGGCTACAATTGTCTCCATTATGTTTACGGGCTCAATAACATATTGTGTATTTGTTATAGGACGATTTAACACAACAAGAGACGCAAGGCAGCTTCGAATCCGTGGGTACGGAGGACATTTTGACCAAGTCTTTAGGCAATGCCGAGCATTCCGGTCGTATTTGTGGGCAGTCAAAATTTGTCACGCAGGCGCAATACTACAATGCCATGAATATATCGAGGGAGAATCCTGAAATCTCCTACATGAAACGATAGTTGGCTGCCTTGGAAAGAACGGTGCAGGAACTTTGTGCAAAGCACGGTATCAACCGTGAGACGATGGCTGAGGAAGCATCCCAACCTGCTGTTGATCAACACAACAGTTTCAAGGCTAGTTGCACCCTCAATGACAATGAAGCCGGCCCGTCGGATCAGCAGCCCATGCCTAATGAAAGTAAGGAATGCCAGCTTTTCTTGACTGATGTCATTAATGGTGGAGAAGTTCTGGTTGCAATTGGCAGGGCATACATGGACTGTGTTCCAACCGACACAGTCCATGGGATTCCATTAGGAGAGGGGAATGTGCGTGTGACAATCAGTGTCCCAAAAATTAAACGTGCACTCCTTCCGATTACGACGGATGAAGCCACCTATATTAAAGAGGCCATCGGGGGGTTTGTTGCGTGGCCCAAAAAAAACATCGTCCTGTAAAGCAGTTTAAGCCAGGCCAGTCGAGGTCCCAGTCAAGCTCCCGAGCCAACTGCAAAGGGAACCAAACGAATAAAGAAGAGAGCCGGGAGGAAGAAACCACACTCAGAACCGGAGGTACAACAGCAAACCGGTGAAGAAGAACTGAGGTTTGACTTTGATACCATTCCCGTTGATATGAGACCGTTGGCGAACTACGCACAACGGTGCTTGACTGACGGTACCTAGATCGCGTGCCCACAACAACAGTCTGTCAATGCTGATGACATGCCCATATATATTGGCTATGAAGATGTATACCAATTCATTTCTTTTCAAGAAATAAGTGCAAGCAGTATAATGGTTTACATCAGGTAATGATTTTTTTCGTAAACAAGACTTATTGTTCCAATTAGAATGGTGATACTGTAATACAATTATTTCCGGGCTGCAAGTTTGACTTAATTATTTTGCAGCTATCTAGCGGATTGTTGTGCAAAAGCCGGAATGGATCAGCGTTACGACTTTGTTTCTCCATTCCTTGTCTCACCAGTGCAACAGAATGTAGATCGCATAGCGTACATTAGAGAGAGAGTCGACAATATCATCCGGATCATAACAAACACACCAAGGGGAAGGCTTGTTCTCATGCCATTTAACAGCGGCCAACATTGGATATTGGCTGTTATTAATCTGTGGGATGACTCGGTCCTCTATTTTAATCCTCTTGGAAACGATCCGGGTGAAGATTTTCAACAGCTAATTACGTTGTAAGTATTCTTTGATGTTGATATTAATGATTAGATTGATATTCTTGTTGTTGTAGTTCCGGATGTACTGATATTTGTTAAATTGTTAGGGCACTAAACGATTGGAAGTTGCTGGTGGGATGAGGAATAACAAAGCGACGCAACTGCTAGACGTTGATTCAGACTGCTCGCTGTCCTATACAACAAGGAAATGTGCAATGCGGCTATTTTGTATTGGGGTTCATGCGAGAAATAACGTTGACCGTCGATGGCCTTGCCCTACTTCAAAACAAGACGTCTTATACAGAAGCTGATTTGAATTTGGTTAGGCAGCAGTGGACTACATATGTCATGCGCTTCATACAATATTGAGCACATTAGCTGGCTGTTGAATTTTGTATAGGCGTTATATTTAATTTTTTTGTACATTGTGATATTTTATTTGCCATATCAGTTTTGTTATTTTTTTATTCTTGGCTGTGTAATTAATCCGTGGGATGAATGAATGAACTGGTATTCAAAACGAACGAATTGTAATTTGTTTTGTTTACTTGACAACATACCACGACGGTTTTCAATAGAAACCGTCGTGGAATTACAAATAACACGACGGTTTATAAATGCACCATCGTGGTACATAACCTACCACGACGGTTAAATATATAAACCGTCGTGGTAGAGTAATATACCACGACGGTTTCAACATAACATAGAGCCACCATCGTTGTAAGGAGAACTACCACGACGGTGACTCACATAAACCGTCGTGGTAGATTGGTTTACCAAAACGGTTTCAAACAAATCACCGTCGAAGTATGTAGTATACCACGACGGTGACATAAAATAACCATCGTGGTATACTACATACCACGACGGTGAAATATATAAACCGTCGTGGTAGAGCAATATACCACGACGGTTTCAACATACAATAGAGCTACCGTCGTTGTAAGGAGAACTACCACGACGGTGGCTCACATAAACCGTCGTGGTAGATTGGTCTACCAAGACGGTTACAAACAAATCACCGTCGTGGTATGTAGTATACCACGATGGTGACATAAAATAACCGTCGTGGTATACTACATACCACGACGGTGAAATATATAAACCGTCGTGGTAGAGCAATATACCACGACAGTTTCAACATACAATAGAGCTACCGTCGTTGTAAGGAGAACTACCACGACGGTGGCTTACATAAACCGTCGTGGTAGATTGGTCTACCAAGACGGTTACAAATAAATCACCGTCGTGGTATGTAGTATACCACGATGGTGACATAAAATAACCGTCGTGGTATACTACATACCACGACGGTGAGTTGATAAAATCCGTCGTCGTAGACCAATTTACCACGACAGTGGCTCGTAAGAACCGTCGTGGTACATTTAATTCCACGACGGTTTTTTTCATCAAAAACCATCGTGGTATGGTTCTAAATTATCCATTTTTGACCCTATTTTACCTATTCTACGACGGGAAAAAGACCGTCGTTGAATATTAAAAGATTCCACGACGGTTGGAGAACCGTCGTGGATTTCTTCCACGACGGTTAAAAACCGTCGTGGAATCCACATTCTGTAGTAGTGTATGACGGTAGATTTGTATATATAAATAAAATGGAATGTGAAAGACAATAGACATAGAATATGAGTTGAAATTGCTGAGTAGGTTTAGATATCTGGTATAAATTATAGTTGATATCGCTTGGATTCAGTCCTAATTGGAGTGACAATGGTAGTAAAGCTCACAGTCGGCCATTAAGCTTCTCTCACATCTCGGTGATGTCTTATCACCTGCCTCATTTACAAATGCAAATAGTTCTCTTTTTTTTTTTTTTTCTTAATATTCTTTTGGTGATTGTAATATTTACATCAACAAACAAATATAATTACTTTAGCCTTTGTTGGTTTTTTTTGTCATTGTGATCATAACTTCCTCAGCTTGATCTTGATTTTGTTAGTCAAGCATTTTTGGAAGGCAATGGAACCAAATTACGATATTCAGCGAGAGCCCAAATAGGAAAGATGTTCCTATACGCTGCATAATGCAACATGCAATTCCTCATGAAAACTCCCATAAGTTCCTGCAATTATAGTAAGTGTAACCAACAATATTTAACAAATATTTTAAGATATATATATATTTATATGTAAACAGTACTACAATAGGCATCTCCGCTAACTCATCAGTCTTAATGGAAGTTACACAGATTGCTAATAGTTTAGGGTGTTTGATCCTTAACAATTTTATAGTTGTGACATAGTTCCCAACCTTCTTCTTCTTCTTCTTTCCTTCTTTCTTTCCTTTTTTCTTTTTTTTTTTTTTTTTTTTGTAGCAAATAGAAAATATCATGTTAATCATACATATTCACTATTTAAGGATTACTAACAAAAGAAAATTATATAATTCAACTTACATATATTATTCACATGATCTAATTTTTAATATCTATTAGTAAAAATGATAAAATTTCACCCCTTAAAAGATTTTAGGGATCTTTTAGCTACCAAAAGAAAAGTTGGGACCAAATCGTTACTTTTTAAAGAAGTTTGGGACCAAATGAACAATTTATCATATTGTTTAACTAGATTGTACCTGTTGGGGAAAATCGCCATCTTCCAATTGAGAATTGATAAAAAGTTTCGCAGCATGGTGGATAGGAGTTGGATCTCTCTCAGCCTTCAAATTTAATAAATAAGTAAATAAATTTTAAAATTAACTAACATGAGGATGAAGTTCAGTCTTAAATAATATCAAACCATATTTTGCTAACCTGTCTACCATGAATCAGGCCCATCAATCCAAATGCAGTTTGAACCAAATTGGAGTGGTCTCCTTCAAAAGGTGTATATACCTAAATGAATATGGGGCAAATTAACCAAAAAAAAGAAGAAGATTTGTTATTCAATATTGCTAAGAAAGTTAAGTACAAATAGATGGGCTTATGTTATGTTATTTCATACCTTGTTTGTGCAAGAAGTGTAGCTCTCCGCCCAACCACCATCCTCTCTCTGGGTTTCGAGTAAAAAGTTAACGGCTCTACGAACAGCCTCGCAGTTGTAGTAGTGCCTACCGGCAGCCTCCAAGCTTCTAATGGCAAACCATGTACCATAGATGGAGCAAATTCCCCAATTTCCATACCAAGAGCCGTCCGGCATTTGTGTGTCTTCAAGGTAGTTAGCGGCATTGGTGATGAAATTATCAATCTCCTTTCTTCTATGTCCTGGATATAATTTTCGAAATAAATTCAATGCTTGGATTGAAGAGGAGGTGCACTCTATGTACCTGCATCATATGAATCACATCTTTAATTCAAGTGCCAAGTGATCGTCTCTGATTCATTGTTAATGACAAGAATTCGTACAAAATCAAACAACTAAAATGGGGTAATCATATGTCTTACTCGTATTCGATAACAAGGTCCTCCAAAAATTCCACGGGATTGAGCCACTGCGCTTCGGGAAATATAAGTATAATTGTACTTGACACAAATATGTCAATATATTCCAACTGAAATTTTTTATTGCTTACCTCCAACCATTTTGGAGCTCCTGTCGGCTCCCAAGCTGATACGCCACCATTTGGACTCTATTTTTGGGTTTACACAATTGAATCAACAGTCAATATTAAACAAAAATATATACAGCAAAGCTCTTTTATTATGTACAAATGCTCGTATATATATAAGTGTAAATAAGTTTCATCACATTCCTCTTTTCTTACCTGTAGTGAGAGAATGACATTAACAGAATCATACATATGCTCAGCAACCATTGGCTCACCTACCATGTCGGGAGACATCTTTGCGAGCAGTAGGCAACACTGAAATATCAACCAAAAAATAAAAAATAAAAAATTGTTCACATCATTCGCAAACATTCTTGCCAAATATAATTTTAAGGTTCTTCGGGTATATAGCTTAACAAATTCATAATATAATTACAGAGTTAAAAACATGTTAATGAAATTACCTTAAGACCTTCTGCGGTACAATCGGAAACTTGCCATCCATGATCTCGGTCGGAGAAAGTCCATGCCCCTTTCGAAATATGGCGAAAATGGTCTAAGCGGTCTGGAGGGTCCTCCCTAACCTGAGACATCTTTAAGAATTCGTGTGCTTTTTTCAGTACAGGAGCAATTTCGTCGTTGATGTTGCCGGCAAGTAGTGCTTGAATGGCAAGACTGCAGTCCCATGACTGACTACCAAAACTCTTCATAGATTTCAAAAATGTATTTAGTAGACTCAAACACGACTAATAATTACAGTAATCGCTTCCAAAACGAGATGTAATTTGTTTACATATTTGCATAGTGATTCCGTCTTCTGCTACCCATAAGTAATCTGCAACTCTGGGAATATGCTTCTTGAAAGCTTCTCCATTCGGATCTTCAACCCAGCAAGCGAGCATCATAAGTGGCTGCATGGGAAATTCGACAATATGAATAATAATAGAAAATATTAATATCTTGAAGATGGGGAATATGTGTTTCTCTTACCTTCTCAACACATCCGATTGTGATGTATCGACTATTCTCGTCCTCATAATGGATGTGTTCTATTGCTTTCTGGACTGCTCTCTCCCTTATCTTGTTAAAGGGCCAAGTGTTGATAACAGATTCTCCAATATAATAGACACTATCCCATAAGAGACGTTGTACACTACCATGAGGATAGTAGTTGTCAGCCTTAGCACAGACATGGCGCATTTTGCTCCACTTGATATTTTTGTAAGGTTCATTGTAAATTTCTTCTCTTAATTGCTGAATGAGAGGTGTGATAGCACCAACAAACTTTCTTCCATAAAAGTACGACATAGGCATGAACGTCAATCGGCAATAGCAGAACATTTTTGCTGCAATTTGCATTCAATGCAATGTACAACGACGGTATGAGAATGTTTATAATTACAGTACTAGTTACGTTATCTTGGAAATTTTAGAAAGAAAATGAAACAAAGATGACGATAATTTACATGGATGAAGAGGTACAACGGAGGGGTAGAACCAAAACTCTGGTGGCATGGGGTTGCACCCATCCCACTCGTACACACCAAGTATCTGTTATTGAAACATAAAAACAAATTAAGTGAAATGAGATTAGTATTCTAAAATAAGTTCATGACAAGATAATGTTGTCTAGTACCTCAACATATATAATATTAGATCTTTTCAAGATTAACATCTTGAATTGTATATCACTATTTGCAATATTATACCTTAACGGTTGGCTTGTAATGAAAAGAAATTCAAAATTGTCACACAACGATACATATCATCAATCCATCCATATATATGTACAAATTCAAGTAGGCATACCGCCATCCAAGTCTTTCCCCATGAGCCAGAGCCCATTGCTCCGCCATTGTCAAGAATCCACTTGCGAGCTCTAGCGCAGGCATTGTCAAGGCCGCCGTCGCGGCCTTCTCCTAGAATGCGCATGGCGAGGTAGTTTAGAACCGTGCACATCATCATGCTTGGACCCTCGATATGTAACCCCCACCCTCCATCTTCATTTTGGTGGCAGTACATGTACCACAACATTTCCCTCTTGTGATGCTCATTGAACACTGTGTCAATAGTACCCGAGATGTACATGCAAAAGACCTGCAATTTCATTTTATTTTTGTACATTAGAAAATAATTAAACCTAATTAATACACTAATTACTTAACCAATACGAGGTCTTTATAAGCTAATTAAAATATAGTACCAGTGGAGGGATGTAGAACATAACAACAGCATTTTCTGCGGGCCAATGGCCGTGTGGCGATTGCAAAGCGGACCAATAGTTCATGGACCTCCTCATGGCAGCATCAGCTTTTTGGAATGTTATTTCCTCACCATCTTCAACTTTCACTTGGCGAATTGTTTGTTTGAAATTATTCTCTCTTAGCATCTACATTTACTCAAAAATTAAAATGACACTATAAGAATATTGTATGGATGGATAAGTTAAATGGATAAATTTCACTCTCTCTTATAAATTTTAGGCCTTGTCACAAAAATGTCCTATGAATTTTAATTTATAGCATTATAATTTTCTCCCGAAATTGTAAACTTTCACAAATTTCTTAGTCTTTTCACCTAATATGATTGCATACATAACCTAACGATAATTTTACACCTGATTCTATAATAAGATGCGGAGTTCGATTCTCCCCACATCAAATTCAAAATTCATATATAAATATAAATATATATACATATACAGCTTGCTAGAGCATAACGTGAATAGATTGTCAAGAATACAATTGTTGAATATATATATATATATATATATATATATATATATTATGGGGCTACTAGAATCATGAACCCATATTCCCATCCGACTTTAGCACTTTAACAGACAGACGAAACCTTGTGTGTCTGATATTGGCCGTCGAACTATTTTGACCATACATACTCTACTTTTACAAGGATTTAATTATTTAGGATAAGGATGCGGTAAAGTTTTTTTATATATTATATTAGTAGAATTTATTTTTAAATCGTTAAGATGCAATCAAACGGTTGAGATGTTACTTATGCATGACAGTTATAATGCACCTAACTATTTTACAACTACCGTCATTGATTTATGGTTTGTTGAATTGAACGGATTTAAATTTATCAAAATAAAAAAAATTTATAGGTAAATTTACCAACAGTGAAATGTTCAAAATAGCAATTAGCATTGAATATTCATGTGTCTAACTCTAGTTTTTTTCCCTTGATCGCGTCCTCAAAATTGACAATGAAATTTAATTAGCAATATTTTATTTTTGACGAATTAATAGTTAATTAGAGAGTACACTTCCATAGCTTGACACATACCTGGAGACGCCAAATGTGGTCACTGCAGGGCTTAACCTTGTAGCGGTTTGTGTAGAAATTTTGGCGAGCATCTTCTACTTGAGCTCGCTCTTCAGGAGTGCCGGCATTCGGATCGAACTCGAATGTCTGTCTTCCTAAGAAGTTGTTTGTGCTGAACAAGTATGGATCTTCTGTACTCCGCCCATACTTAACCTTCCACATTCTATCAAATTATTCCCTTCCAAAGCTTCTGATTCATATATATATATATATATATATATATATATATTATAGGAGAATCCGAAAGCAGAAATATTGAACTCAACAGTCTAGTGCCTGCAAGTTGAAGTCACGACATAATTATGTGTTACTTTATAATTGCAATAGTTCACAGATTATATATATATAGAGTGCATATACATTAGAACATGCACAAAACACTTATATTTGGGCATACATATATACACGTGTATATCTGTATATATGTGTCACAAAAAAAAAATTAAAGAGAGAGAACTGGAAACATAAGATAGAGAACTCCAGTAGCTTACCGAAGGAGAAGAGCCTGGAACGAAATAATTAAAGACACACACACACACACACACATATATATATACAAACATATGGAGAGAGAGAGAGTTCGGCCAGTGATGGGAAGATGCATGGAAAGCCAAATCTATATAGCTCTTATTACGCCTTCACCTACCATCTACAACGCATAAATTAATCCCACGGTACCCTTTTTTTAATTATTATTAAGAGTAAAACTGTGGTAGGGTCTCTTTTAGAGTAACTATCGGTATAACACTTTTTTGAACCTTTAAGATTTAATCGAATGGTTAATTTATTGTCAGTGTATTATAATTACCATATACCTTACCTCATCTTACCCCTTCCCATCCCAATCTTTCCCGTCGCCGGTGACCTTCCCGCCATCGTCGGTGAACTACATCTCGTCGCTGGCCAACCCCCAAGGCCGGCGACCACACCCCCAGCCCCACCCTAGGCCGGGTCGGCCCCCACCCCATCACCAGCAAACCCGCCCCCCCCCCCCCTCCACACACCCCAGGCCCAGCCGACCCCCCACCGTTCCTGGCCCCCACTCCCACCCAAGGTGTAATACTCGAAATTTTGATGACTTGAGAGTTCCGTAGGAACAATGAAATCCTAAGTCTGAATCATGATCAGAGTTGAATAATAGTATATGTTTGAGTTCTCGTTCAAATTAGTTATGAGACTCAATAAGCAGTTTGCTTAGTCATGCATGTGACCCTTGAGCAAAAAGGGAAGAAAAATTCTATGATTTTATGTTGGTCAAAGTTTGACCGAAAAAGTCAAAGTTGACCAAAAAGTCAAAAGTTGACCAGGAAGGTCAAATAGATGAAGGTGCTAAGATACGGCAAAGTAGTATGGAATTATACTGCGGAAAAACCTTCATTACGGTCGAATAAATAAGAATAAGCTATGAGACCACCCTAGAAAATCAAGCACGCCAAGTTAGAAATTAAGAGCAAGAAAGGTTCCAAGAAATAAGAAAAAATTTTATTCAGTTCATTTTTACACAGATAAAATTTGGACTGTAGTACAGTGTAAAATACTGTTATTAGTTAATAACAGTATTGGAAATATCTGTGTTAGCATAAAAATGGACTGCATATTAAGTAACAAGCCAAACAAGGCCTTATGATGTCATCACCTTATCTTGGATTTATGACATCATTATTGATTAAAGAAAAGTGGGAAAAATATTTGGATGCCACCTAGCATCAAATGGCCAGCCACCTATAAGGATTAATGGGCAAATATTTTGTCCTTTAGGGACTAAAGTGCAAATTTAAGAAAATGTGATGCAAGCAAGGTGATGTAAGCAAGGTGATATAAGCAAGATGATGCAAGCATGAGGTAAGCCAATTACTTGGCCTCCAAGGACTCCAAATGGTCGGCCACATGTAGGGGACTAACTAGCAAATATTTTATTTTTAAGCCCTAAAATTCAATTTTGGAAATAAAAATAAATTGTGAAAATTTGTAATTTTCACCTATAAATAGAGCTGTTGGGGGGCGGTTTTTGGCAGCTCAAAACACCCCAAATCTCTGCCCAATTTTCTCCACAAACTCCCCTAAAAGCCGAGCCAAAGAGTGAAAAATTTTTGGAACCAACCTTGGCCAAGTGGCCGGCTGTGAACAAGAAGAAAAAGCAGAAAAAAAAAATGTTAGAGATTGGTGAGTGTGAGTGGCCGGGTCTGTTTAGGGACAGCCACCAAGGGACCAAAAAGTTTTGGTGCCCATTGGAGGGGAGGAGCAAGGCCGGTTAGGCTATAGGCAACCAAGGGTAGATTCATTTTCTTGAATCTTGAGGTAATCTCCTTTAGCCCTAAGCTGTTAATTTGAGCTTCAATTTAAGTGTATTTCCAGCATTGGATGTAAGAGAATAAGCTCACCTTTTATCTTTCTAGCAAGGCTTAAAGTGTTTGATTATGCTTGATTAGGGTTGGTGGTCTCTAGTTTATGGTTTTGATGCATGTTTACAAATATGTCTACCATATGTTTGTTATATGTTCCCATAGGCTTGAATATGAATATATGATTATGTGCATGATAAAATGGAATGTTAGAAACGCTGCATGAATGATCTTCGGCTCCCGCTGTGGTCGGTTGAGGTAGTGTGCGCGTTTTAGGACGAGAAACGAAATTAAGAACCAAAACTGCCAGTCTCGGGTCAAGACTGGGCAGCTTTCTGGAAATGGTAATTTGAGGCCCTTAGAGGCCGAATTTGAAGAAACTCAAAACTACAAAGTTATAGATAATGTTTTTCCTAGAGGGTAACGCAGACAGTTTTTCAAAATAAGGCTCCAAAGGCCTCGGTTTTTATGAAAATCCGAGCCTGACCGTGCCCAGGATTCATGCACGGCCAGGTGAGTTCAAAAAAGAATAAAAGCATGTTAAATTCCGAAATGGGTTTTCCTCAAAACATGAAAGTTGTAGTATTATCCGAGATCTACAACTTTTATGAAGAAAGTTTTATCAAATTCTGAACATATTTTAAAGTAAAAATTGGATTCTAAAAACTGTGCAGGAAACAGAAATTCCAGCACAAGATTTTCAGAAAAATAGTACATAAGCAGGAAATTCCTGCTCATGCTCAGGATTTTCTAAAATAATACAGGAAAAAGGTGTTTTTCACTAACCCTAATATTTTAACTGTGAGAACTGTTCCAAATGGCAGTTTTCAGTCCTTAACAAATTTTATAAGTCTAGCAAAGGGTTTTTAAACCGAATTCACCAAATTTTCCGAGACAAAGGAAAATTGGATTTTTAAAGCCAAAGACAAGTAGCAAGATAGTAACGGATGGTAACCGGGAAGGATACCCGAGTTATTGGGTTTGACCCCCAAAGTCCAAGTTTGACCTTAGAAGGTTGACTTTGGTTGACTAAGTTTGACCAAGGTTCATCACCTCAAGGGTTACCCAACATAACCCAATGAGGTACCAAGATTGTGATAAACTAAGATTTAGGGTTATTTGTAATAACCCAATGGATTATGGATTAAGAATGTTAAGTCATGTGCCCAAGGTTATGATAGTAACCTAACCCGACCTGTATGGATGTGGGCTTAGCAATGAGGTTACTTAGTGTAACCAAATAAGATATTTTGTATAGGAGGGGACATATAACTAAGACTATGAGCGCATGTTGGTCACCAACATTTTTCGGTAATGACCATAGACCCTTACCTATGTCCTTCATTCAAGCAGGAGGTAGCCTGCGGCTGTATCCGGACATGGAGCAGCATAACCCCGGACATAGTAGGCGAGAGGTAAGTACAAACCTCACCTACAGTATGGAAAATAGTAAACTATTTTCAAGTATATGACATGATTACATGTTATGTTATGTCATGCTATGTTATGCCATGTTATGCTATGCCATGTTATGTTATGCCATGTTATGATACGATAAGCCATGTTAAGTCATGTTAAGCTATGATAAGTCAAATTATGCCATATTTATGTCTCATGTGCATCATGATTAATAAGATCACACGTAAAGATTCTTAGTCTTGGAAATGTAACAAGACTAAGACTAAACCAAGTCAAGTAAGGTGCCGTACCAACCTCCTGTTGATGCAGGAGGATCATGTATGTTTCAAGTTCAAGTTTATGATAATCAACCTTCCGTTGATACGTGAAGGGTCATGTTCATGTTTTCCAGAATAGTTAAGGGCCTTGCAAACCCTGACGTTCTGAGGCTTGCGCGCTTTTGGTACGTACACTAAGGGCCCACATGTTAAGCAAGATAATAAGTCAAGTGCATAAAAGATTCATAATTGGTTCATGCATAAGTTGTGCAATATTTCTTGTGTTTTGTGAGATTATGTTTGTACTTGCTGGGCGAAAGCTCATCAGTATATTCCATACTGTAGGTAAATGCCTGTAGCTTTACTTGATGGGCCATGGAGACGATGCAGCAAGTGAAGGGCGGTATGGGATACCACTACGCAAGTTTTTCCGTAAACTATTTAAATTACCAAGTTGTACGTATATGTTTTAAGGAATATGTACCATGTTACCTATGTAATGTTTTTAAGTTATGATTTTAAAATAAAGTTTAAAGAAAAGAAAAAAAAAATTTATTCTGAAATTTTCTACAAGGTTAAGTATTTAAGACTAAGGTTTAAGTTAAGCAAGCATGGTAACGGCTCACGTTTACGTAGTTGGCCCTACGTGGACGGCCGGGGCGTTACACAAGGTCCCCCCTTCCCCCAGACCCCCCACTCCCCGGCACCCCCTCCCACCCCACCCAGTGCCCCCCCTACCCTGGCCTCCCCAGGCCCCTATCTCTCTTCCCCGCTCTCTCTCTTCTCCTCTCTACCGGCCCCTGGCCTCCCCGGCGCCCTTCTCTCTCTTCTCCTCTCTCTCTTCCCCTCTCTCTCTCTCTTCTCCCCTCTCCCTGTCCCCAGCTCCCCCACCCCTGGGCCCCTGGCGACCCCACCACCCCAGCCCAGCCCCACCCCCGACTGGGACCCACCCCGGGCCTCCCGGCTCTTTCTCTCTCTCTTCTTTCATTGGGGGGAGTCAGTCGCGTCGGGGGTTCAGGGGTTCGGGGGTGGAGAGGGCTGCGGGCTGGGAGAGAGGAGAAGAGAGAGAGAGAGGGGGTGGGGGGATCCCCGTTGGGGGGGTGGGGGGATCCCCGTTGGGGGCGTGGGGAGAGGCTAGGGGAATGGCCTAGGGTGGGGGTGCCGGGGGAGGGGGGACCTTGTGGGAGGGGCCGCTGAGAGGGCTGGGAACCGGTGGGGGGGGCTAGGGGGGTGCCAGGGTGTGGGGGGCAGGGGCTGGGGCCTGGGGTGGGGGGTCTGGGGATGGGTCGTCGGCCTCAGCGAGAAGGTCACCGATAACGAAGAAGACTTGGGGTGAGAAGAGTAATATGAGGTAAGTTGTATGATAAGTATAGTATACGAACAATATTTTAACCGTTCGATTAAATTTTAACAGTTCAAAAACAAATTTTACCGATAGTTACTCTGAAAGAGCCTCTACCACAGCTTCTTTATTAAATTAAGCCAAATCTATTAGCTTTTTTCTTAAAATTAAATTTGGGTTACTCTGTCTGCTTTTGTCCAAGTCAAAGAACGTGTGTGTGTGTATATAAGGCAAAAAAGGAGGAGAAGTTTTATATTTGCAGATATTAAACATTGTGAATAATCCAATTTGATTACCTTTTTTCTTTTGTTTTCTTTCATGATATTTTATTCTATTGGCTAAGAGTAGAGGCCATGGCTTGAAAAATAAAAAGAGAAACGTCATGAAGAAGAAAAACAAAAAAGTTTTCTTTTATAAAGTAAAAGTTAAAAAAAAAAGGGAAAAAAAAAACGACAAAGAACACCTGAACGACAAAGCAACATAAAGTCAAGAAGAAGGGGGAAAAAGGCGCGACACTTTTGAAACAGTTAAAAGCGGCAGACAAAAATAATTAAGAAAGGCTTTCTTTTGCCTTTAAGATTAACTTTTATTAAATTACATTTTTTATCTCAATTTTTATATTTTTTAAAATATTAATAAAACTTAAAATTAATTTTTAAAAAATCAGTTAATTCTAAGTTAAAAATTTCATCTCCAATTCATAAATCAAACGTAAACAAAGTAATTCATGGCATCGTATTTGCTGCCAAAGAGAAAAGGAGACCATGTCCTTTATTGTTGTCAATAATCCAGCCTCAATTAAAATAGCTTATTGATGGCATTTTCAAAAAGGGCTGCATGGATAAACAGAGTTTTTTAAAGATTTGTTTTTTTTTTTTAATGATACAAGGAAATTTCCATCTGATAAATGATCAAAAAAAATTTATTTAAAAAAATGACTGTCAATTAGTGATTAATTATAATTAATCAATGATTGATTATAATTAATTAATGATTAATCATAATTAATAAGTTAAAAATATATTTTAATATAAGTTAATCTCTAATTAATCATAATTAATCAATAATTGATTTCATGGTCTTTTTTTTTTTAAGGTCATTTTTTTAATTTTATAAAACTTAAGTTAGTTATTAAAAAAAAAAACTTCTTAAAAAATTCTGTTTATCCAAGTATCCCTTTTTGAAATTTCCATCAGTAAGCCATTTAATTGAGGCTAGATTATTGACAACAATACAGGACATGGTCTCCTCCTTTTCTCTTTGGCAGCAATACAATATACCACGAATTACTTTTGTTTCTTCATTTCAGCCTAAAACATTTATGAAAATAATGTAATTATTAATTTAAAAAAAGGAGAAATGAATGAATGTATCAGATGGAAATTTAGGACAATAATGTTTAAAAAAAAAAAAGATGTATCAGATGGAAATTTAGGACAATAATGTTTTTAAAAAAAAAAAAGGTTTCCGTTTAAAAAAGAAAAAAGAAAAAGAAAAAGAAAAAGAAAAAAGAAACATAATTGGTCTTCTTTTCTGTACCTAAAAATTTTAAGCCTACTAGACTAGCTTCAGCAAAGAGTAATCTGAACCATTTTTACAAGTTTAACTTTAATTTATTTTAAGAGCTCTCAAGTCTCAACCATATCTCTTACCTTGAATCTAAAATTCTGAGTAGTAATTTTCATTTCCTCAAAATCAGCCTTACTCCAACTCTGCAAACAGATATGTTTTTCAGTCCTTACAAATAATTATATATATAGTCAATTCCACTCTAGATAAAGTAGAGTTCTAACTATAGATATATATATATATATATATATATAGGCAGAAATTAATATTTTATACGACTACATCAAAATATGTTTAAGTACAGACATAACTGAAAACAAATATTTTAAAAGACTTGCAAAAGCAAATAAGGACAAATTTGGGAAAAAAAATTTTAATAGGAAACATTAAAAAATAAATAAAAAATTGTTTAAAAAAGGGTCAAGCAAGCAGCCATGTTTTCACCGTCAAAATATGAAATAAACGAACTACTGTGTTTTGGCAAAACAACCACAAACATAATACAAATAAGATTTCAAAAATTTTATGCATTTGAGAAAATTATCTTTACGGGATGATTAGTTGATGAGAGTATTTTGTTAGAAACACACATGAAAAAGTAAATATTTTAGAGCACTATATAAATTGTTTAAAGAAGAACATATGTAAGAAAAATTATTTAAAAATAGAAATTGGAGAACACATACATTTCTTTTGAGAGACATTTCAAAATACAAAATTTCCAAAAACATGAAAATAAAAATAAAAATAAACAAAAGGTAACGCATTATATAAACAATGGTAAAAAAAAAGATAGACGGTAAAAAAAAAATGTTGAAGTATAAGGTTTTTCATCGCAAGGGTGGACGGAATGAAAAAGTTGAAGTGTAAGGTGTCAAAAAAATAATGGGCGATTTGCAAGAATGCTATAAATTTGACAACTCTTTATAATTTTGCTCATCAATACATTAAAGTTGATAATTCTTTCATTTCCTAACATTTAATTAAATAATTAAATGAAAATAATAATAAATAGACAAACATACCCCTATATTTTTCTTTTATTCTCTTTTTTTTTATTTATTGAACCATTTTTTAGATATCTCCAACTCCAGTTGCCAGCTGGTGATCGGCCGCCAATCACCGATCACTAGAGAGATTCCGTAAGAATACAAAATGAATTTTGATAGAATTTTTTTTATTCTCTTATTTTATTTATTGCAATAATTGGTTGTCGGTCACCAGAGACATTCTGTGTTAATTCAAATTGGATCCTAACAAAAAAAATTTTCGTATTTCACTAAAAATGACTAGACATGTCCAGCTTCGATCACCAGCGTCACCTAAGAGATTATGTTATAATTCAAAATAAATTAAGACAATTTTTTTTGGGTATTTTTTTTATGTTATAATTCATTTTGGATTCTGATAGATTTTTTTTTTCCAAATTTCTACAAAGATTACCGTCTTCGACTTTGGTCACAGACACCGATCGCCGGAGAGATTCTGTTAGAATCCAAAATGAATTATGATGGAATTTTTTATTTTTTATTTTTTTTGTATTCAACAAAGATGACCGGACTTATCCGACTCCGCTCACTAGTGCCGGTCAGTCACCAGTGCTGATCGCCGAAAAGATTCTATTAGAATCAGAATCTTTTCTTTTTTCTTTCAACAAAGATGGCTGGTGGCTCTGGCTTTGGAGCCGGTGGCTGGACTAAGTCGCCAGATGGATTTCGTCGGAATCCAGAATAAATTCTGTTAGAATTTTCTTTTGATTATAGCAGTATTTAAAAATTCCATAACGCTTAAAATTAAAATCAGTACAGTTTAACTAAACCCACTACCACCAAAAACTTATAAAAAAACTGCACTTTATGCAATTGGTTTGCAAATAAATGTTTAGAATCTTTTTTAAAAAAATGACACATAATTGAATTTTATTACAATGCTCTTTAAATTATACTAGAATGCTCTTTGAATTCTATTGAAATGCTTTTTGAATTATACTAAAATGCTCTTTAAATTCTCCTAGACTGCTTTTTGATTCTCCTAAAATGCATTTTGAATTCTACTAAAATACTTTTGATATTCCACTACAAAATTACAGCAATAATAACAAATAGAATCAAATAACAACACCAAAATCTCAGCCATCAAACCAAAACAAAACAAAAAAAACAAAATCTCAACTCCTTATAAAACCATTAGACGTTGAACATCAGATTTGAAAAATTGAAAATCCAATTCCGAAAAATTGAAGTACCAACAAAATGGTTCCTACAATTATTTTCTTCAACAGCCTAGCTAGGGAAAAAAAAGAAAAGAAAAAAAAGGACAACGAGCAGTGCATGTACATTAAATAGGATATGGCTAGCTGAACTAAACCCTTCCACCAAAAAACCGTTCCGCCACTTTTTGGCAATACTGACTGCAGCCGCTTCCCGAATTTGTACTGCAAATTGCATGTCAAAGAGACGAATACATATTCAAAACACCTTCTACACAAATATAACATTAGTGAACATGTTAAAACGTGAGAGTTGCACGCTTATTGTTTTTCCAACTTTTCTTGTCTGAAAGGTGTTACACATTTTCCCCCTACAATATCAAAACATTTCTTGGTAAACAAACCGAACCGAGAAAATCAACAAACAAAAAGTTTCTGCAAGAATAGTTTTCATATTCTGTTAGAATATTTTTTGTTTTGAAAAAATTTGACAATATAATTACAATTAACCAACTAATAATTCAAGACACTAACAGTAGCATTAAAATAGATTTTGTATGATTGGCATCTCAACATAAAAATGACATAAACCATATAACCAGCAACTAAATTACAGTCCTAAAACGCTTCTCTTGCTCAAAAGGCATTTTCACGTGAGTGAGATAGTGTACAGGAGAACAAATGATTGCAAATCCACCCAAAAGTGTAAATAACTATAGGAAAATGAGAACAGAACCACAAACAGATCATCATAATCATGCTCATTACCTTGAAAAAAAAAACCACATAATTATTTCCTTTCCAATCATAGGTGTGTATATACATATATATATAAGCTCCATCAAAACCAGATCAACAGCACATCATGAACAAGCTAGTTTTGAAAGCTTAAACCGAACCATGAAAATTTAGTAAAAGGACTTAGATCACCATAACTTCAGTACAGTAACTCTTAGATCACCATAACTTCAGTACAGTAACTCAATACATGATATCTATCACCTGTCTCCAGATAAGAAAGCTAAATAACAAGAAATAAAATATCCAAAAATATTTTTCTGAAAAATAATCATCGACGACAAGGAGGGGAAAAAATAGATGAAAATTGGAGGATTGAAAATAGAAGAAATGAGAAGCCGAAAAAAATAATGTTCGATCGAAAACCTCACTAGATCACCGAGAAGCTTGCAACGAAGAGACTAACCTGCGCAATGGCACAAAGACATTCTGTTATTCACCTTGGACTCCAACATTGAATTGGAACCTGATCCGCCGGACGGTGAGCTTAGCTCCGGCTCGAGGATCGCGATGGGATCTGAGACTAGATTTGTGGAGAGTAGCTTAGATCGGGCGACATGCCGATCTCCTCAAGCTCCGACATCGCGAGGAGGGAAATCGCAAAGCTAGATCCGTGGAGAGCCGCCGAGAGCGACTGACGCTGGGGGTCGATCGCCCAACCACCGAGGCCACGACGCTGCAGATCACCACAGGATTTGAGACGGGATCCATGGACAGACGCCGAGATCACGGTGGCGGAGAAGGAGGTGAAAAAGAGAGAGAGACAGGGACGGCCGGAGGAGGAGAGAGAGGGAAGAGAACGACCAAAGAGGGAAATGAAGATGGCCAAAGAGGGAGACGGAAACGGAAACGGCCGGTGAGAGAGGAAAGGGGGGAGAGAGAAGCTATGGAACTGAATGTTGGTTTCGAAAACCAGTTTTTAAAAATTAGCGGAATCATGGTACATATCAAATCGCATATATAAAAATTTTTCTCAAAATTTTATCCGGCGATAATACTTATATTAATTTAACAAAATAAATTAAGAATAAAATTTAGAGATTGACAATTGTCCGATTAGGTCGAAATTCTTGAACTCCTTCAAGAACTTTCTTGAGAACTCCAAATCCTTCAGAAACACTAATGATTCTTTCTCAGCGTTCTCCAGGTCAAGACGAACAGGAAACGAGTGGGTGTTTCTGAATTTGGGTTTGATCACACACTTGAATTTTGATACACTTTATATTCTCAACTCATGAGACAAAATGAAAGGAGAAGAGGAGAAGAAACTCTCTAAAAAAAAAAGGTACGCATTCTTTTTTTTTTTTCTCTATCAATAAAGGAATTAATATATCTTCCTTTTTTTTTTAGATATATGGTATGTACCTTATTTTAATATTACAAAGAAATAACGAACACTATTTTTTAGTTTTTAAATTACCACTTCCTCCCTAAGTGAGTGTATATGATAGATATGGGAGAGATATTCTACAACACACATGCTCACTTCCTCCCTTATCAATCTTCTTCATGTGGAACAACACAATTTTCATCTTTTTTTAATTTTATTTTCACCTATTCAAAATAAAACAACCGATCTTTTCTTTTGCACATGTATCAAAATTCAAAATTCAAAATTCCACATACACTTTGTGGATATAACGTGAACCATCCTGTGGTGCACAACTACGATGTGGTACTTACCACACTGTATAATCTTTAATTTAAAACTATTTTAAATGTATTTTAAATAATTATATTATTTAAAATACAAATTAATCCAATTAAATTTTTTTTTTGTGTGAATATTAATATAGAATTCTCAATTCTAAATTAATAAATTAACCCAACTTAGAATAATGTTCACATGATTCAATGGAGTTGTTGAGAGGAATAATGGATTTTATAAATAATTTTGACAATTAATTAACACCTTAATTAAATTATCAAAATTACTAATTCCAAATTATTCTACTAAAAATTTGGAATTGCACTCTTAAAATTATAAAACTAATTATATTTAAATGATTTGAATTGCCCATTGATATAGTCACTACATATAAATCAATCTACCATAAATGCTTCATAATTAAAGCTAGGTATTTTCCGTTAACCTCTTCAATTATATTTTTCTCCTTAAGTACTATTGATTCTCTAATGAATAATATATATATGATCTAATCATAAATTGAACGCTCTCATTATTCAAGTCCCAAATCAATATTTATGGGAACTGTCCATCTCACTTATTTACAAAGAAATGGATTTCATCTTGTATATTAATATTCCCGACTATTTATTATATTATATTTCTAATATATCAAGAATTTGACACTATTCATTTGTGTCATTACTCGATATGTCAAAAAATATTATACAATAAATAGGAGTCTATTAATTACTTAGAATTAAGATTGATTCATATATGACCATCATTGATCAATTTTGAATGCTTTATATGACAACAAAAATTATTAGAGATTCATAATTAATCGTATTCCAACCCTATATAATCAAATTATATAAAATGTTTTCATTCCAATAATCTCTTTATTAATAATATGAATAAGATTATTTTATTCAGAATGTAATGAGCCGCGCTAGTAATTTTAAATTAAAGATCCCAACTTTACTTTTTAATTATAGATAAATTAATATTGTTTTACTTTAAATATTATCCTCCTGTATATAACACTTATATATAATACTTAAAGTCATATTTAAATAATCTAGGGCTTTCGATATTTATAAAGCATCTAAACATGCATGTAAAAATAATATTGAAAAAATTCATCAAATTAAATCAGCACAATAATACATTTTATTTGTTTATGGGCACATATCCTAACAATCTCCCACTTGCCACAAAGCAAATGTGACATGTCTTTAAGTCCCAACCCTTCAAGATGCTGCTCAAAACTCTGAGCCGGTAATGTCTTGGTAAACAGATCAGCTATGTTATTTACGGATGCGATCTTCTCAACTGAAATATCTCCTCTACTGACAATCTCTGTCATCAAGTGGAATTTTCGCTCTATATGCTTTCCTTTGTGCTGATTTCTGGGTTCTTTGGCATTAGCCACTGCTTCGTTGTTATCACAATAGAGTCTAATTGGCTTATTCATATCTGGAACAACATCCAGATCTTTCAAGAATTTATGAAGCCAGACTGACTCTTTAGTTGCTTCACAAGCTGCTACATACTTAACCTCTATAGTTGAATCAACAACACAAGTTTGCTTGATACTTTTTCTACTATACATCCCTCTGACCTATTTCGGTTGTTCACATAACCCTTCAAAACCTTCATGTACCTTTTCAAAGGATACATCCACCTCAAATGCACCGGTCCACATAACTTAACTTCCCGAACTAAGTACACTGTTACATGGATCATATATCAAAAAAGGCTGGTGCGAAATACTTCTCAAGCATGCACAATGTCATCACCAATTCCGATTGTAGCGAATCTAGCATTAGTGGATCAATTACCTTCGAGCATATTGAATTGAAAAATGAGCATAACTTCGTAATTGCATATCTCACATCTTTCGTTAAAACTCCCCGCAATGCAAGAGGTAATAATTGTTGTACCAAGATATGACAATCATGTGTTTTCATTCCAATGAGCCTCAAATCCTTCATCGAAACCAACCTTTTGAAGTTGGAAGAATACCCACTTGGCACTTTCACGGAAGCAAGCCATTCACAAAGCTTTCTCTTTTCTTGTTTCGATAATATGTGCTTGGCCAGAGGTAAGTAAGTTCCGTTCGATCTTGTCTCAAGGAGCAAATTTGTTCTAATCTTCATCTTTTTAAGATCCAACCGTGCCTTTTCACCATCTTTAGTCTTATGCGGAATGTCAAGCAACATGCCCACTATCGATTCACAGACATTTTTCTCAATATGCATAACATCGAAGCAATGACGAATGTAAAGTGACTTCCAATATGGAAGTTCATAGAAGATTGACTTCTTCTTCTACGGTCCATCGACAACTAGAGTCTTACGTTTTCTCTTTCCCAAAACTACTTTCACATCTTTAACCATCTCAAATACATCTTCGCCAGACAAAATTCGAGTAGCGGTTCTTTCTTCGGTATTACCATTAAAAGCCTTTTTTTGTTTGCGATATCAATGATTTTGTGGTAAGAATCTCCTGTGACCAAGATAAACGATTTTTTTACCATGTTCAACCGGATGGAAGATGTTTCCTTCATACAAACTGGACAACCTATAGAACTCTACACAGGATAACTAGATAGGTTGCCAAGTGCAGGAAAGTCATTAATTGACCAAATCAACATGACACGAAGATTAAACGTATCTTGATGATAAGAATCTCTAACTTGTAAACCATCTTCCCACAAGCTTTTTAGGTCATCGATTAATGGTGCCAAGTACACGTCAATGTCATTCCCCGATTATTGAGGGCCTGAGATCAATAATGTCAACATCAAGAACTTCCGCTTTATGCACAATTCTAGAGGGAGATTGTAGATGACAAGTATGACTTGCCAGGTACTATGCCGACTACTCATGCGACTATGTGGGTTCATTCCGTTCGTCGATAAACCAAGACGTAAATTCCTTGGTTCTGCACTAAAATCTGGATGATTATCATCAAAGGTCTTCCATTATGGTGCGTCGACCGGATGCCTAAGTTTGCCAACGTCAACACATTTATTGTGGTGCCATGTCAATTTCTTAGCATACTCGGCATTATGAAATAAACGACGTAAACATGGTACTGGTGGAATGTACCATAACACCTTTACCGGCACTCATTTTCTACCATTCGATGGCATCTTGCCCTTCTTACATCTTGATTCGTTACAAACTGGACATTCATCTAAATCTTCATATTCTTTCCTGACGTAATCATTTGGACAAGCATGGATCTTTTTATATTCCATTCCCAAAGTGTTCAACGTCTTCTTTGCCTCGTACATACTAGGTGACACTTTGTTATCCTCCAATAGAACATCTTTTAGAAATTCTAAAAGAGTCATGAAACTAGAATTCGCCCACCCTCCCGACGCTTTCATATTCCATAATTTAAGCAATACCCCTAATTTTGTATATTTTGTACACCCGACATACAAGGGCGTTTCGGCATCATTAATCATTGCCTCAAATAACTCCGGATGGTGCACAAAGTTTTCTTCTAAATCACTTATCATATTGCATATATTATCACCAATGTCTTCCTCAACAATAGGCCCTTTACCTTTTGTACTCCTCGATGTATATTTAATATTGAAAAATCTTCACCATGTAAATACCATGTTTGGTACGAACAAATAATCCCATAAGCGCGCAAATGCCCTCTAACATCATTAATGGAATGAGATCTATAATTACCACAAATTTGACACGGACATGGAATCTTATCATCTTATATGTGAGCTTTGGCAAATGACAAAAATTCTTCAACACCATCTTCATATGGTTTAGACAATCTATCAAACCACATCCATTTTCTATCCATGATTTGCAAATCCTAAATCAAGAAATCAAAGCTTTCGAAGTCAAAGTGTGCATAATTTTAAATTACATGTACATCATTTTCATTTAGTTATAATTAAACACTACTACCGGCGCATTAATTAATTGAACAATTAACAAAAAAATCGAATAAACATAAAAACTAAAGGTCGGGTTAAAATAATAATTTGATCATGATAAATTCGTATATTAAACACCCAGCTCATTCCAGTCTTTAACGTATCAAAAACAATACCAAAACATACAAAAATAATATAAATTCATAAATAAAAAATACAGATGAAAACAACATAAAACTAAGTTTTTGTGATCATGACTTACAAGAGAGATGGATGATCGATGGTAGATGATGGTGGTGGTGTCACACAGTAGTGAACCGACTATTTTTGGAGCAATTTGGAATGATTTTAGTTCACTGCAGCTACTGTATTGATGTGGAAATTTCAGGGTAACAATCGGTGATGGGAAAATATATCGCGAATTTTCCACGATGGTTTCTAAAAAAACGGTCATGGAATCCGTGATTCCATGACAGTTAATTAGAAACTATCGTGGAAGCACGGCCCTTCCACAATGGTCTTTAAAAACCGTTGTGGAAACCACCGTGCTTCCACGATGGTTTTGAAAGACCGTCATGGAAGGGTTGTGCTTCCACGACGGTCTTTCAATACTGTCGTGGAAGTATGTCGGCTTCCACGATGGTCTTTCTAGACAGTCGTGGAATCCGTAGCTTCCATGACGGTTTTGAAAGACCATCGTGGAAGCACCGCCTTCCACGATGGTTTTGAAAGACCGTCGTGGAAGCTACGGCTTCCACGATGGTTTTCGGAAACCATATTCCGCTCCGTATTTTTTCCTAACTTTCCACGACCATTTTTAAAAAACGGTCATGGAAGCTCCGTCGTGTAATCCAACTTTTGTAGTAGTGCTCCAAGCCCAAAAAGTACTTTAATTGTCCAAGATCCTTGAGTTTGAAACATTTGTCGAGCAATACTTTGAGATTTTCCACAGATTTGTCATTGTTACTAGCTATCACAATATCGTCAATATAAACTAGTAGGGAAATGAAATTCTCACCATCAGTCTTGACAAAAAGTGAGTGATTAGCATTGGATTGAGTGAAACCTTCACCGACGATGGTTTGTGAAAACTTGAAGAACCATTGTCTTAAGCCCTGCTTCAAGCCATAAATGGATTTATGAAGTTTGCAAACAGTGTTAGCAGATAAGGTCTCCCCCTCACGGTGAAAACCTGGTGGAAGAGTCATATACACTTCTTCATTTAGATCACCATGCACTCTGAATGGTCCCATCAGTCCGATATTTAATTTTGTATACCCATTTACAACCAACTGGGTGTTTGCCTGGTGGAAGAGAAACTAAGGACCATGTATTGTTACTCTCCAAAGCACACAATTCAGCAGCCATTGCTTCTTGCCAAGCTGGATCACTAGTAGCTTGGGAGTAGGTGGAAGGTTCAGTGTGAGAAGAAACAAAGCATACAAAGGAGCGGTGAGAAGGAGATAATCTATCATAACTGAGAACTTGTGAAAGAGGATGATTGGTGGAGTGTTTTGTGCCAATAGCAAAACAATGAAAATCCTTGAGATAGGAAGGAGGTTTGATGACACGAGTTGGACAAGAAAAGATGGACGAATCAAGGACAGGAGAGACAGGAGAGGCATTAGACCTTGAAGAATCAAGCACAGGGGAAACAGAATTATCAACACATGGAGGAGAAGGGATGGGAATAACTGTTTCAGAAAAAGTTTCTGTCATAGGTAATTCATCTGAATTGTGTTTAAAGGGAAATTTTGTTCATGGAAAACAACATCTCTTAAGATGTAAACATTTTTTGTGGACAAATCCAACAACTTGTAACCCTTGTAACTAGGAGGATAGCCAAGAAAAACTGATGGGATAGCCCGAGTTGAGAATTTTGTACGAAAACGTTGCAAAGTAGAACCATAGCATAAATACCCAAATACATATAAATGAGTAAAACTTGGTTTCTTTTTCCAAAGAAGTTCAAAAGGAGTTTTATTGAACAAGAGAGGTGTGGGAGTTCTATTAATTAGATATACGGAAGTCAAGACACTATCACCCCAATATGCTAATGGAATGTTTGACTGGAAATGCAAGGCACGAGCAACATTAAGAATGTGCTGATGTTTTCTCTCAACTATAGAGTTTTGTTGTGGCCTATCAATACAGGAATGAAAAGGGACAACACCATGTTCACAAAAAAAAAAAAATCAGAAAAAGCTAATTCAGGAGCATTATGAGAACGTACTAACTTAATATTGACCCCAAATTGGGTTTTAGTGAGCTTAAAGAATTCTAGAAAAATAACACCCACATCTGATTTTGTGCGTAAAAAATAAACTAGGTAAAACGGTTACAATCGTCAACAATGGTTAAAAAATATTTATACCCTTCAGGTGTAAGTGTGTGATATAGTCCCCAAATGTCATAATGTATCAATGTAAAAGGCGGATTTGACAAAGAATTGGTAGAGATAAAAGGCAAGCATCGTTGCTTGGACAAATGGCAAATAGAACAATGCACTAGATCATTAGGAAATTGAGAGATTTGTAATTCATGTCTGAGACTCTATATCTTTACATAAGATGGATGACCTAAACGGTAATGCCAAAGTTCCTTTTCAGAAAGAGTGGCTTGGTTACATTTAATTGAAGGTGTAGAAAAATTAGATACAACTGGAAAATCGGTATTAAGTGTACTAAGTTCCAACACATAGAGGTTTCCAACTCGCTAACCCATCCCAATCGTTTTGGCCCGAGTATGGTCCTAAATAACACAAGAATCGGCTGTGAATGTAATGGAAAATTGATTGGTTTAAGTAAGACTACTAACAGACAACAGATTGAATTTGAATTGAGGCACAAACAACACATTTTGGAGAACAACTACAGGGGATATTTTACTGAGTCAATTTGAGAGATAGAAGTAGATTGACCATTTGGAAGGATAACATAAGAATTTGTTGCTAGAAAAGACTATGCAAAGAAAGATGTTGAACAACATATATGATGTGTGGCACCACTATCTAAAATCCAAGAAGTTGAATTAATAGGAAACGAAGTTAGGACTGAGGAAAGTGAAAAAATACCACTAAAACTTGCCACTGTCCCACCAGGCTGCTGCAATTCAGAGGCTGAAGCAATGGATTTCCCTTGAAGCTGTGAGCTTAAGAGAGCAATCAGCTGCTGGCATTGATCTGTTGTTAGTGTGTCCAAAGGCGAAGAGGCAGACCTAGCATTGTGTCCAGCACTAGTGCTTGTGTTCATAGACATTTGATTAGCTTGTATCTTCATCTCAGAGTTCTTGGATCGAGGCTTATACCCAGGTGGATAACCATGAAGTTTGTAATATTTATCCACAGTATGACCCTAGATTCCACAATGAGTGCAAAAAGGCCTGTAGCGTTTGGTCTTTTAAGTGAAATTGGCAGCGGAAATCGAAGCAAGAGAACTTGAGTCTGCAACAGCAATAGACCCAGGCAAGAGAGAAGATCCAGAATTAATCTGGCGTTGCTTTTCCATCGAGTTGTAGTGAACCCAAACACCGTGGAGAAGATCGCCAAGGAAGGATGAGGAAGGCTTCCATCGATAAAAGCGAGCTTGTTTTTGGCTGTGAGAGCCATCTCCATAGATCGACTCCAGGTGTTAAAATTAGATCCAGTGAGTTGGTGAGAAACCAGAATCAGACCTGGATGATCTCCATTATGAAGAAAATATGGGCTGCTTGAATCTTCCATTGCTGGGGCAGAAGGGGTGTTAACCACCGCACGATTGCTGGTACTGGAGTTACCACCGCGAGCCATCAAGCAAGAAAATGGAAGGAAAGATGATCAGATGCAGTAAGGAAAAAATCGCTCTGATACCATTTTAGAGATTTTTGCTGAAGTAATGGAGATATTCTCATTGATAATAAAGGTAAAAAATAAAAAACAAAAAACAAAAAACAAAAAACAAATATTTCTTTATTTGCACCAAACTTAGACAAATAACTAAATGACCCCTATAATTCTAATATGTCCTTTCAAAATAAACCATATCTGCTTTCAAAAAACAAAAAAACAAAACAAAAAATCTCATATCTGCGACAACCAATGCCAAATCTCAATACCACGTCGCTGGAGAAGAAAACCGGAGAACGTCGTGATAGCAGCTTTGCGGTGGAGATTCACTGAGCTCGCAAGATTCCCACGAGTCTTCTCAGTCACCGACGCTCCTCCGGTCAGCCGTTAACGAGAGAGAGTGAGAAAAAGGGACGAGAGAGAGAATAATGGTTTTTTGGAGAGAAAAAGTAAACCAAAGGGTAATTTAAAAAGCTCTACTTTGCTATTCTCCCGGGGAGGAAAAAAAAAGGAGTCTCGAATTAGTTTTTTTTTAAATAAAAATGATGCTATAACCTCTGCAGCATGATTTTCTGTTGGTTAAAAGTGTGTTGTAAAATTTAAAAAAAAAAACCTTTAACCTCAATTAATCCAATCATTTTCACATCTACGTCAAGATTTGAAATTTTTTCTCTTCAAATGTTTTGATTACCATTGTGTTGTTTTCAAAGAAAAGAAAGGCCGATGACGGCTGAAGAGGAAGAAGGAAACGTAAAGAGAGAGGCGGGGCGGGGGGGCTTTTCTGGGTTACTTTTTTTTGTTTTTTTTTTTTAGACTATTTAGTGGGCCCCACCGTTATAAACTCTTCAAACTAAATGAACATCCACGCAGACAACCATGTAAGCCACCTTAGCCGCCAACTCATGCGATGACGGTCATCAATGATGATCGTGAGCTTCACTCTTTAAATTAAGATTAAGTGAAAGAATTTGCTTCAGCTGGAGACATATCTTTCGGTTTTTCTACCGGCAAAGATCCTATTGGAAAGTTACTTATTGCATTTGATTTGATTTTCATCTAGAGATATTTGTAGCTTAATTTTTGCGATTAAATCCGATCTGTTTTCATTTCAAATTAAATTAATTATCAACTATTTCAAATGTATAATTCATCTAAAAAACTGAATTTTAAATTAGGAAGTTCTATTGAAACATCTCATTTTACTTCCCTGTCCCATTTTTATATACATTCACTAATTAAATTTTGAATGTATAATTGGTTAAAGATATTTTTCACTGTGTTCAAGACATAGCAAACACGTGTTTATAAACTATATAGTTTTCTGGGTTTTATATGTTTCCTTATTTATTCTCTCTCTCGGAAGCATATGTCTGGGGAAAAAAAAAAAAAACTAGTAAAAGAAAAGGAAGTTAACATGTAGATTCACGCAGCATATCAGGAAAACCATTTTAGGATATGTTGATTCATATAGAATAACGGAAATTGGTATCAATATATATATATATATATGGGTCTTATACGTTTCTCTCATGTGTTTAGTCCCATTTTACTTTTTTTTTTTAAAGAAAAGTCGTTTTATGGTGGGACCTCTTACTTTGCAGAAAATATCTTTTTAACCATTAGATTATATATATAACACTCTGATCTATAAGTATTCATGTCAAAAATTTATGATATGCAATATAGAACTACTCCCAAATCATGAATCGTACCTTGAAAAATTAATCAAACCATTCCTGCTAATAGCACAACCTAAAGGTCATATCATAGAAATATCCTTAAGAAACATCACCAAACAAATATCTGATAAAACTACATAATAACAAATTTCATTATTCAAAATAAAAATTGTAGTAGATTTTTTTTAAAATGAAACTAAGAGAAGTGAATAACAATGTTTTAAAAGTATTAAATGTGAATGTTACTGTAAGTAGTTTATTTATTTGCACTTAGTTGGGATGTTTCTGAATCCTTCATATTATTCATCATTTCTATCGTCAAGAAAAAATATACATACATATATATACACGCCAGGTATTGTTTCAGGTGCCGTGTAAGATGCAGCACTGGTATGGGACTCTACTTGCGTCGGATGGTTGACAAGTTCGAATGAAAGGAGAATTTATATCAGAAAACTGAGGGAAAGCTTGACATATTTAGCTATGAAGTCAGAAGAATTGAATATTATTTCGTCAAAGTAAGGGCACAAACATAAATGTCAATGTAATAAAAAAATTTGAGAAAAATATATTTGGACGTGTACGTGGAGTTATGATGGTAGATTTGTATATATAAATAAAATGGCATGTGAAAGACAATATACATAGAATATGAGTTGAAATTGCTGAGTAGGTTTAGATATCTGGTATAAATTATAGTTGAAATCACTTGGATTCAGTCCTAATTGGAGTGACAATGGCAGGAAAGCTCACAGTCGGCCATTAAGCTTCTCTCACATCTCGGTGATGTCTTATCACCTGCCTCATTTACAAATGCAAATAGTTCTCTTTTTTTTTTTTTCTTAATATTCTTTTGGTGATTGTAATATTTACATCAACAAACAAATATAATTACTTTAGCCTTTGTTGGTTTTTTTTGTCATTGTGATCATAACTTCCTCAGCTTGATCTTGATTTTGTTAGTCAAGCATTTTTGAAAGGCAATGGAACCAAATTACGATATTCAGCGAGAGCCCAAATAGGAAAGATGTTCCTATACGCTGCATAATGCAACATGCAATTCCTCATGAAAACTCCCATAAGTTCCTGCAATTATAGTAAGTGTAACCAACAATTAACAAATATTTTAAGATATATATATATATATATATATTTATATGTAAACAGTACTACAATAGGCATCTCCGCAAACTCATCAGTCTTAATGGAAGTTACACAGATTGCTAATAGTTTAGGGTATTTGATCCTTAACAATTTTATAGTTGTGACATAGTTCCTAACCTTCTTCTTCTTCTTCTTTCTTTCTCTTTTTTTAGCAAATAGAAAATGTCATGTTAATCATACATATTCACTATTTAAGGATTACTAACAAAAGAAAATTATATAATTCAACTTACATGTATTATTCACATGATCCAATTTTTAATATCTATTAGTAAATAAGATCAAATTTCACCCCTTAAAAGATTTTAGGGATCTTTTAGCTACCAAAGGAAAAGTTGAGACCAAATCGCTACTCGGCAAAGAAGTTTCGAACCAAATGAATAATTTACCCTATTATTTAACTAGATTGTACCTGTTGGGGAAAATCGCCATCTTCCAATTGAGAATTGATCAAAAGTTTCGCAGCATGGTGGATAGGAGTTGGATCTCTCTCAGCCTTCAAATTTAATAAATAAGTAATTAATAAATTTTGAAATTAACTAACATGAGGATGAAGTTCAGTCTTAAATAATATCAAACCATATTTTGCTAACCTGTCTACCATGAATCAGACCCATCAATCCAAATGCAGTTTGAACCAAATTGGAGTGGTCTCCTTCAAAAGGTGTATATACCTAAATGAATACGGGGCAAATTAACCAAAAAAAAAAAAGAAGATTTGTTATTCAAATATTGCTAAGAAAGTTAAGTACAAATAGATGGGCTTATGTTATGTTATTTCATACCTTGTTTGTGCAAGAAGTGTAGCTCTCCGCCCAACCACCATCCTCTCTCTGGGTTTCGAGTAAAAAGTTAACGGCTCTATGAACAGCCTCGCAGTTGTAGTAGTGCCTACCGGCAGCCTCCAAGCCTCTAATGGCAAACCATGTGCCATAGATGAAGCAAATTCCCCAATTTCCATACCAAGAGCCGTCCGGCATTTGTGTGTCTTCAAGGTAGTTAGCGGCATTGGTGATGAAATTATCAATCTCCTTTCTTCTATGTCCTGGATATAATTTTCGAAATAAATTCAATGCTTGGATTGAAGAGGAGGTGCACTCTATGTACCTGCATCATATGAATCACATCTTTAATTCAAGTGCCAAGAGATCGTCTCTGATTCATTGTTAATGACAAGAATTCGTACAAAATCAAACAACTAAAATGGGGTAATCATATGTCTTACTCGTATTCGATAACAAGGTCCTCCAAAAATTCCACGGGATTGAGCCACTGCGCTTCGGGAAATATAAGTATAATTGTACTTGACACAAATATGTCAATATATTCCAACTGAAATTTTTTATTGCTTACCTCCAACCATTTTGGAGCTCCTGTCGGCTCCCAAGCTGATACGCCACCATTTGGACTCTATTTTTGGGTTTACACAATTGAATCAACAGTCAATATTAAACAAAAATATATACAGCAAAGCTCTTTTATTATGTACAAATGCTCGTATATATATAAGTGTAAATAAGTTTCATCACATTCCTCTTTTCTTACCTGTAGTGAGAGAATGACATTAACAGAATCATACATATGCTCAGCAACCATTGGCTCACCTACCATGTCGGGAGACATCTTTGCGAGCAGTAGGCAACACTGAAATATCAACCAAAAAATAAAAAATAAAAAATTGTTCACATCATTCGCAAACATTCTTGCTAAATATAATTTTAAGGTTCTTCGGGTATATAGCTTAACAAATTCATAATATAATTACAGAGTTAAAAACATGTTAATGAAATTACCTTAAGACCTTCTGCGGTACAATCGGAAACTTGCCATCCATGATCTCGGTCGGAGAAAGTCCATGCCCCTTTCGAAATATGGCGAAAATGGTCTAAGCGGTCTGGAGGGTCCTCCCTAACCTGAGACATCTTTAAGAATTCGTGTGCTTTTTTCAGTACAGGAGCAATTTCGTCGTTGATGTTGCCGGCAAGTAGTGCTTGAATGGCAAGACTGCAGTCCCATGACTGACTACCAAAACTCTACATAGATTTCAAAAATGTATTTAGTAGACTCAAACACGACTAATAATTACAGTAATCGCTTCCAATACGAGATGTAATTTGTTTACATACTTGCATAGTGATTCCGTCTTCTGCTACCCATAAGTAATCTGCAACTCTGGGAATATGCTTCTTGAAAGCTTCTCCATTCGGATCTTCAACCCAGCAAGCGAGCATCATAAGTGGCTGCATGGGAAATTCGACAATATGAATAATAATAGAAAATATTAATATCTTGAAGATGGGGAATATGTGTTTCTCTTACCTTCTCAACACATCCGATTGTGATGTATCGACTATTCTCGTCCTCATAATGGATGTGTTCTATTGCTTTCTGGACTGCTCTCTCCCTTATCTTGTTAAAGGGCCAAGTGTTGATAACAGATTCTCCAATATAATAGACACCATCCCATAAGAGACGTTGTACACTACCATGAGGATAGTAGTTATCAGCCTTAGCACAGACATGGCGCATTTTGCTCCACTTGATATTTTTGTAAGGTTCATTGTAAATTTCTTCTCTTAATTGCTGAATGAGAGGTGTGATAGCACCAACAAACTTTCTCCCATAAAAGTACGACATAGGCATGAACGTCAATCGGCAATAGCAGAACATTTTTGCTGCAATTTGCATTCAATGCAATGTACAACGACGGTATGAGAATGTTTATAATTACAGTACTAGTTACGTTATGTTGGAAATTTTAGAAAGAAAATGAAACAAAGATGACGATAATTTACATGGATGAAGAGGTACAACGGAAGGGTAGAACCAAAACTCTGGAGGCATGGGGTTGCACCCATCCCACTCGTACACACCAAGTATCTGTTATTGAAACATAAAAACAAATTAAGTGAAATGAGATTTGTACTCTAAAATAAGTTCATGACAAGATAAAGTTGTCTAGTACCTCAACATATATAATATTAGATCTTTTCAAGATTAACATCTTGAATTGTATATCACTATTTGCAATATTATTCCTTAACGGTTGGCTTGTAATGAAAAGAAATTCAAAATTGTCACATAACGATACATATCATCAATCCATCCATATATATGTACAAATTCAAGTAGGCATACCGCCATCCAAGTCTTTCCCCATGAGCCAGAGCCCATTGCTCCGCCATTGTCAAGAATCCACTTGCGAGCTCTAGCGCAGGCATTGTCAAGGCCGCCGTCGGGGCCTTCTCCTAGAATGCGCATGGCGAGGTAGTTTAGAACCGTGCACATCATCATGCTTGGACCCTCGATATGTAACCCCCACCCTCCATCTTCATTTTGGTGGCAGTACATGTACCACAACATTTCCCTCTTGTGATGCTCATTGAACACTGTGTCAATAGTACCTGAGATGTACATGCAAAAGACCTGCAATTTCATTTTATTTTTGTACATTAGAAAATAATTAAACCTAATTAATGCACTAATTACTTAACTAATACAAGGTCTTTATAAGCTAATTAAAATATAGTACCAGTGGAGGGATGTAGAACATAACACCAGCATTTTCTGCGGGCCAATGGCCGTGTGGCGATTGCAAAGCGGACCAAAAGTTCATGGACCTCCTCATGGCAGCATCAGCTTTTTGGAATGTTATTTCCTCACCATCTTCAACTTTCACTTGGGGAATTGTTTGTTTGAAATTATTCTCTCCTAGCATCTACATTTAATCAAAATTTAAAATGACACTATAAGAATATTGTATGGATGGATAAGTTAAAAGGATAAATTTCACACTCTCTTACAAATTTGAGGTCTTGTCACAAAAATACCCCATGAATTTTAATTTATAACATTATAATTTTCTCCCGAAATTTTAAACTTTTGTAAATTTCTTAGAATCTTTTCACCTAATATGATTGCATACATAACCTAACGATAATTTTTACACTTAATTTTATAATAAGATGTGGAGTTCAATTCTCCCCACCTCAAATTCAAAATTCATATATAAATATAATTATATATACATATACAGCTTGCTAGAGCATAATGTGAATAGATTGTCAAGAATACTGTTGTTGAATATATATATTTTATGGGGCTACTAGAATCATGAACCGACTTTAGTACTTTATCAGAGACACGAAACCTTGTGTCTGATATTGGCCGTCGAACTTTTTTAACCATATATTTGTCAAATACTCTACTTTTACAAGGACTAAATTATTTAGGATAAAGCTGCGATAAAACCCTTTTTATATATTCTATTAGTAGAGTTTATTTTTAAACTGTTAAAATGTAATTAAATGGTTGAGATGTTACTTGTGCATGATAGTTATAATGCAGTTAACCTCATATTAGTATATACTAAAAAAATATAAAAAATAACATATAAAAAATAAATTTAAAAAAAAAACTAAAACACCCTCCGACGGTGACCCAGTCCCCCTCGATTCCGACCACACCCCACCACTACCCGCCGACATCGACGAAACCTCGCCACCCTCCTAGTCCTGTAAATTCGAGCGGCCCGGCCTAATCCGGCCCTATCGGGGGGAAAGGAAAAATCAAGTTAGGCTCAACCCGATTAATTGATAGGTCGGGTTAAGCTCACCTGAATTTTGAAATTATAAGCCCAGCCTAATCTAAAAGCCTTGTGGGCTTAAAATTGGACCGGGTAAATGGGCTTTTGAAAAATAATAATAATAATGAAAAGAAAAAAAAAAGAGATAGATATGGGAGGGCAGCCCTAAACGGGCTGGGCTCAAAGGTAAGACCCGGCTCGGCCCTTATACTTGCACCAGGTCACGGGTAGGTCGAGCCCGCCCTTGGGTCAAAAATGTGGACACCGAGCTAGTCCGCTTAGCTCCACCCATATTTACAGCACTACAAACCCCCCATGCCAGATCTACACCCAGCGACACCAATGATCCAGTTCCCTGACCTCGGTGACCTAGTCCCCCCCCTCCCCCCGCCCGGCATCTAGCTTCTCTTGGCAAACTACCCCCCAGATCGAGTCCCACTATAACTTGCCACCTCCCCCCCCCCCCCCCCAATCCACCCTCGGTGTCAACCTTCCCCTGGCAAGCCTCCCCCAAGATCTAGTCCCTCTGCAACTTGGCCCCCAGCCCAACGACCCTATCCGATCCCTCTGCAACTCAAGCCCCCAACAGGTGACCTTCCTGCAACCCCCCCCCCCCCGTAAACTCAACCACGAGCCCCTCGTCCCGAGGCCCAAGTTCCAACCTCCCCTCCCTGGACAATGAGCCCCTCCCTTCTTCCCTCCTTTCCTAATCCGGCGACAGAAACCCGCCCCCCGCCCCCCCCCCCCCCCCAATAAAAACCTTCCGCCAATGAAGGTGGATTTTTTTAAAAGTTTTTAAAAATTTTTTAATTTCTTAATCGAATACTATTGTAAAGTAAAGTGTATGATAATTACCGTATACAAGCAATATCTCAGCCGTTTGATTACATTTAAACGGTCTAGAAATGAACTCTACCAATATGGTGTATAAAAAGGGCTCTACCACATATTCTCCCAATTATTTATTTATCATTTTTATTACTTTTTTTATTTTTGGGTTTTGGACCACAAGGCATGTTCAACCAAATATGGCCGAGATCATGGTTGCCCACAATACTTTAACAAGCTGGTTCATTGATAATATTGTTTTAAGGTAAATGGTTAATTTTCGATGCTCTTTTCGTTCCGAAGCCATTAATATTCCGTGAGTGAAAATAGGCACCTAAAGTAGGTATTAGAACAAAATCCCTCCGATTTTATTTCCCTAGATCGGTGGAAAGATACAGCTATATATATTCATACCTAATCGCCCAAACTAAAAACCACCAACTAACTAAAGGCATAGTAATAGATGATATACGTCCTTTCTTAGTTACTTAGAGTCTACGTAACCTAAATAAAATGGAAAAAGTGATTACATTTAGAAGGTAAATAATTTCACACATAACTCTATTACAAAATAAAAATATGTTTGAACCCTCCTCCTTCAATTTTTTAAAAGATAATTAGAATAAGACCGAAAATAATAATAACAATTATAAGCTTATAATTGTTGTATGAAATTTCAGTGTTTTTTTTTTTTAGCGAGCCCACGTAATGCTTGTGGGTGTCGTTTTATCTAAATTTTACAACTACCACTATTGATTTAGGGTTTGTTGAATCGAACGGTTAATTTAAATTTATCAAAAAAAAAATTATAGGTAAATTTACCAACAGTGAAATGTTCAAAATACCGATTAGCATTGAATATTCTTTTGTATAAATAGAGTTTTTTTTTTTTCCCTTGATCGCGTCCTCAAATATTGACAATGAAATTTAATTAGCAATATTTTATTTTCGACGAATTAATAATTAATTAGAGAGTACACTTCCATAGCTTGAAACATACCTGGAGGCGCCAAATGTGGTCACTGCAGGGCTTAACCTTGTAGCGGTTTCTGTAGAAATTTTGGCGAGCATCTTCCACTTGAGCTCGCTCTTCCGGAGTGCCAGCATTCGGATCGAACTCGAATATCTGTCTTCCTAAGAAGTTGTTTGTGCTGAACAAGTATGGATCTTCTGTACCCGTTCCATACTTAACCTTCCACATTCTATCAAATTATTCCCTTCGAAAGCTTCTGATTCTTATCTATATATATATATATCTATATATATATATAGTATAGGAGAATCCGAAAGCAGAAATATTGGACTCAATAATCTAGTGCCTGCAAGTTGAAGCCATAACATAATTATGTGTTACTTTATAATTGCAATAGTTCACAGAGAGTCTGTGTATATATATATAAATATGGAGTGCATATGCATTCGAACATGCACAAAACACATATTTGGGCATACATATGTACACGTGTATATCTATATATATGTGTCACAAACAAAAAAAAAAATTAAAGAGGGAGAACTGGAAACATAAGATGGAGAATTCCAGTAGCTTACCGAAGGAGAAGAGCCTGGAACGAAATAATTAAAGACACACACACACATATATATATATACAAACATATGGAGAGAGAGAGAGAGAGAGTTCGGTCAGTGATGAGAAGATGCATGGAAAGCCAAATCTATATAGCTCTTATTACGCCTTCACCTACCATCTACAACGCATAGATAAATTAATCCCACGGTACTCTTTCTTTAATTAAATTAAAGTCAAATCTATTACTTTTTTTTTAATTAAATTTGGGTTACTCTTCTGTCTACTTTTGTCCAAGTCAAAGAGCGTGTGTGTTTATAAGGAAAAAAAGGAGAAGGAGAAGTTTTATATTTGCAGATATTAAACATTGTGAATAATCCAATTTGATTACCTTTTTTCTTTCTTTGTTTTTTTCTTTTCTTTTCTTTCATGATATTTTATTCTATTGGCTAAAAGGAGAGGCCATGGTTTGAAAAAATTAAAAGTCTATTGACTTTTATTTTATGTAAAAGAGAGAAACGTCATACCCTTCCACTGAAAGCAAAAAAAAGAAAATGTAGGTAAAACAGTAATAATTACGAAATTATTGCATTACATTTTCAAACTATTTACAAGATATCTTTACGACGTATTCGTATCAAGATTATATATAACCAGAAATTAAGAACCAATTATAATTTAAGCAATTATAGAAATAGCATCCCTCTTTATTAACCCCCAAAAAAAAAAAAAAAAAAAAAACTAACATGACCATTATTAATTTGTACATACATGAAGACACGCAATCTTACACAATCATGTAGCCAACACTTTAGGGCAACAAGTAATTCAATTATAAAAAATAATTTATTTTTGTCTAGTCTAATATAAAGATCCTATTAAGACACTAATTAATAGTTAAAAATAATTTGCTAGGGTTATATTTATTTGATAAAATAATATTTTGGAAGACTGCTTTAAGTAGAGACGAATATGAATGATTATATAACTAAATTCTAATTTAAAAAAAAAAAAAAAAAAAAAAAAAGGTTGGACGGTGAATTTTTCTTTTATTGTTACTATGCTTTTTAGCATCCTTGCAAAAAGTCAACAATTATAAGTGAATAAAACCAGTGTATTACCTTTAAAAATAAAATAAAAATAAAAGAGTGCATACAGTATATATAGACGCCCTTGATCACGCGCACACGCACACCACAATATAATGTTTCCATCAGAAAAAAGAAAAACTCTATATGTGTACTTAATTATAAAAATTTGCTCTCATATATTGTCATCTAAAAAGATAGAAAATTAATATTACTGGGTAAGTTTATATATTAAACAAGAATAGGATTTGTATAGTAATTTCGGTTGGACGGGTTAATGCTTAAGTTGAACGTTTCTCAATGCATAACTGTATGGTAATGTACATTCAAAAGTATATTCTATTAGATGATTTCATCAGAATCATATAAAATTTTAAAAAAAAAATTTAAACAATAGTTCAGTGGAATCTTATAGAAAACACAATTCAAAATTATATATCCTACTAATAAGTTATAAATCGTTTGTACTCTTCACACAATTATTTTTCTTTCTTTTATTTATTTATTTATTTATTATTATTATTATTATTATTATTATTTGACATTGTTACACTGCAATGGAGACGAGCAGAAAAACGTGATAAATGTGAAAGAGTTTTAATGAAGTCAATGAACACCAGCCTGAATGTCATTCTCTATAGGCGCAAAAGATAAGAATATATCATAAAAATTGGTCAAGCTTTGAGATATCCACGTCAACCAACCACCCCAAACTAATGGTCTTCTTCATTATACAGGTTACTGTCTCGAGGATTCCTAAATTAACATTTTCGTGAGTATATGTGTGTGTGTACATAAATGTGATTTGAGTGGACATGGGTACATTTTTTTCTTTTGGAATTTTTTCCACCTTACTTGGTCGAAAGGTTTTGAAGAAGGCATATTTATGGCTGTCGTGAATTCAGATTCTATCTTCTTGGAACAACTTCTAGTTTGATACTATATATATATATATATTTTTTTTTTTTTCTTTATTTTGACTTCGGCCAGTGCATGTTTTTATTTTTTTCTGTTTTATTTTTTGTCAACTAAAGTTTGGTGATTCGCTCTCTTAGGTCTTGGTACTAATTGTCTTCAGCCATATGTAGGAAATAGCTTGTGGTGTCGGACATGGCTGTGTAAATGTTGCTCTCATGTATATTATAATTTGAAAGTTATCTTAATTACGTTAAGAATAATTAAGGGTACAATTAATATGATAACAACTATATATTTTTTATTTTAGTTGTATGGTTGAGTTTAATTGGAAGGTTGTATAGTATGTAATATTCTGAAAGTGATATCTTAGTGTTAAAAAATCAAAGTGTACAGAAAATATGATAGCCATTTTTTATATTTTCATTGCACATGATCAAGTTTACTAATGTGAGATCCAATTAATATAGTCATAATTAGATGTTTTTTTTTTAGTGTTGTTTTAGAGAGATAAAATAAAAGAGCCTCCGAAACAGGGAGCGGGGAAAGAAAAGTAGTTTTTGTCACACAGTGAAATTGAATTGATAGATCGATTCAGTGGGAAGCAAAGTAGTTTTTGTGCATACATGATTAAAGTGATCTACTAGTAATTAATTATTTTATGCATTAAGTTTATGCCTTTTTCCTTTACACACACACACACACATGTATACACACACGCGCGCACAAAGCTATGTTAATTATCTGTTTCATAAACAAATTGGATTCTTTATCCTACTTTGCGGTTCAACTTTTAGAACTAAAAATAGCCGGCTACTCCAACATTTCTTTTTAAATTATTAAAAATATATTGATACTTGTTTGTGGTATTTTATTTTATTTTTTTAAGTGTTCAAAAACAGTACATCGTGGAAATTACTGATTCAACCTAATAATTTAAAAATTATGCTTTTATAAAGATGTCAAATCATTATCTGACAAGTGAAACTTAAAATAGGTTTAGATTTTTTTTTCCCCTTCTTTTTTGAGGTGGTAATTGTTTGTGTTTAATTATATGTATTTTTCTGTGTCTCTATGCAAATTGTAAATGAATTAATAGAGCATACACGTCGTTCACATTAAGCTAGAAAGAAACAAATAACGAATATTTATATTCCAGTCCGTTTACGGCATATACAAACAGATATATTCCAGATCTCCATTGGCCTTTTGTTGACTAAAAGTGGAGTTCCCTCCTTTTTTTTTTTTTTTTGTTTTTGGTAGACTTATGTACTGACTTTTTAGCCAAAAAAAAAATACTTATGTACTGACAATTTCCTTTTCACCCAAAGTTTGACGAAATTTTTAAGTTCTGATTGGCTTCCGATCACCTAATTAATTCACCTAATTAATTGTCAGCATGTACAATATATTATTGACCCAAAACCTTGTTAAAAATAATTAAACCAAATAGTATATAGATTTTTCACTTGTTATTAAATCATTAATTTTTTTTTCTAAAATATATTTAACTACTTTGGTAAACGAAATACGCCGTTGATTAGAGCTGATAAGACTCTTTTTATTTTTTTTATTTTGGGAAATTATTTGAGCTGATAAGACTTATTACAACGGACAAAAATAGATATAGTTAAATGAGTTTTGATAAGACTCATAATTAAAAGTTAGTTTAAAGGAAGATAGTGCTCAATTGATATATAAACGTCATAATAAGAAATTCATATTTTAACATCTTCACTCACGTTTAGCATGTCATATAAATGGATCGAGGTTTAAATCCACTATGGCCTGCAAAATCTTACTCTTATCCTATATAAATTAATTTAAATAAAACTCATCCCAAAAAATTAACTCAATAAGAGATAGCGTTCAATCCACATATTAATACCCCACCTCAACAGAATAACTTGCCTATATGTGACTGGCTTAATGAGGTATAGCTTATTTAATGATATGGAAAAAACTCACAATCTAACACATAAGCGCATATATATATATATATATATATATATTTTTTTTTTTTTTTTTCAGTTTATAAACATATATTTCAATATAAATATCATTGGTCTGGACGACATGCAGAAGTTGTTAGTAGCTGTCTACTTCTTTTATTTATTTTTATTTATTTTTGAGGAACTTTCTAAGTAGTTGTAGATTAATCTCTCTCTACCAAAAAAAAAAAAAACAAACAAAACAAAACAAAACAAAAACAAAAAACAAAATAATAAAAAAGGTGCATTTGACTGAAAACTATTAACTAATATCTTGATTGGGATTAGATTGTTGATCAGTTTTGAAAAGGGCAATTGAATTTATATTAAGAATTAGTTCGATAGAGTTATTTATTTCTGCATATATGCTTTTTTTTTTTTTTAAGGAAGACTAGATAATATTTAATTTTTGGTTCTGGTCCTGGTTATTCTAACTCTCTTTCTTAAAAAATAAATAAATAAAATAAGTAGAGAATTTTATAGGAGAATATAAAATATATCATACGAACTTTTTATAGATTTATTACTACTTTGTTCTAAAAAAATTTTCACATGAGTAGATTATTAAAAATTACGATATACACACACGTAATAATAATAATAGGAATCACTTATGCATACCACTAATAATGGATTGGGGTAATTAGTCGACTCAAGCAACAGCCTTATAATAAGCCTTGAGAATTGAGAGGAGAGGAATTATATATATATATATATATATATATAGACTATTGTAAGATGAATGATTTCGGTGGTTAAGTAAACAAGAACGCTTTGATAGAATAATTTTAATTTGTTTAATCTCTCAAGGATTCAAATCTTCTGTCTCAAATGATATCTAACCAATAATATTATACCACGTTATATAAAAAAGTTTAAAATACTTTATAATTGATTTTTTATACTTTAAAATCTAACTATATTATTAATGTATTAAAATATAATTAATTAGACATCGTTTGAATACGAAAATTGAACAGATGATCCATGTATGTTCATCTCTCCGATGCCTGGTTTGGACCATTAAATTTTGATTTGTCTAGATGGGCTCTAACTAAACACAACTCGAATGAATATTAAATTGTTTAATTCTTGAAGATACATTAAGATTAAGACACATATATGTATATACTTAGAACCTTGGAAATAGTTTAAAAACTAAACAACAAAACAAGTTAATGCAGCTGTACATACCTAGGATTTTTTTCCAAAAAAAAAAAAACTAAAAGAAAATTGAAAAAAGAAAGAAACAAAGAAAGAAAAATGAAACACCATAAAATTTTAATAGATTAATTTTAAAGCCTTCCTAATATTATTACTTGTTGTTGTTCTATTCTATACTTTAACGAGATACAATTTCAACGTTTCTCTAAGGCAAAAATATAATTTCAACTTGAAAGAGAAATCAACCAAGGTTGTAAAAAATTACCTTATGATTTGATGCGGTCTTGTAACTTTGTTCGGTTGTAATAATTCACTGTGATCAAATCCACTGGAAGATTTTTTGAAAAGTAATCAACAAATTAACCAAAGACAGATAATATTTGTGCCATGCGGACCAAATGATCACAGTTCATGAAGTACTCACGTCCAGAAAGTAGACTCACATGAGACATACAACGGGCTATATATTAGACATATTTCTTTTTATTTTTTGGGTTACCCACCACCCCCCCCCCCCCCCCCCCCCCCCCCCCCCACCACAATAATAACTCGTACTAATAGTACAATTTAGCTACGCAATACTACTTTTCACTACGTGTATGACTCAACATTATAGCCTTATTTTATGTTATATAAAGATTACACAAAAATATATATATTGTTTAAAAAAATAATTCCTGAACATGAAAACAAATTTTTTTTTTTCGCAGTTGAGGTAATTAGTTTTAATTTTACTTTTGATATCCCTTTAAAATATTTATTTTGGATAATTTGGCTTTTGGTCCTAAATATTGTAATTGTATTTAAAAAAAAACATATTTTTATTGCAGGTTGAAAATACTATCATACTAACTGTTATATATTCTGTATACTTTCTTATACCTAAAAGAAAAAAAAAAAAAAAATCTCATATGACGACGATAAAAAAAAAGAAAAAAAGAAAAAGAAAAAGCAATTAATAGATTAATACGAATAATCGCTTAAAAAAGAAAAAAGAAAAAAAGGTAGAAGTTCGCTAAACTACCTTTTATTCTAATATTGGATTGGGGTGATTAGTAGAGCTCAAGGAACAGCATTATAAGCCTTGAGAGTTGAGAGGAGAGGAGTAAGATGAATTAATAGGACGCTTTGATAGAGTAATGTTAATTTTTCGTATCTCTCAGATGCCTTGTTTGGACCATTAACTTTTGCTTTTGTCTAGATGGGGTCTAGCTGAACACGACTTTGATGAATATTGGACTGTTTTATTCTTGAAGATAACTACGTATATCAAGATAAAGACACACATAAGCATATACTGAGAACCTTGGAAAATAGTTCAAAATCTTGGGGGGGGTGGGGGAGTTTATGCAGCTAAAACTTACCTTAGGATTTTGTTCAAAAATTAAACTAATGACTTGTTAGGACCTATTAGATTTGGAGTTTTGGAAGTTTTTTTTTTTAATAAATTGGAAATGAGTAAATATTTAGAAATATGTATTTGGTTGAAATGAAAATTGAAAATGAACTATTATGTTTAAATATTATAAAAACCTTACAAGTGTTTGGGAAAAAATAACAGTATATCGACATTGTTATATTTTTCTCGTCGTTATAAATATTTTGACACAAAAATCATATTATTTCAGTTTGAAATAAGAAACTTGTGGTCTTGTAAAGTTCAAGGTTTTGAAATTAAAAGAGCGATAAAAGAAATGTAGATTTAAAATAAGATGATAAACCAAAAAACTTTTGAAAAAAAAATAAAATAAAATTTGAAAAAATTACGTCTCCCACGATTGTTCCAAACAACCTCTAAGAAAATAAATGAAAATAAAGAAAGGACATAACTTTAGATAAAGGAATAGAAAAGCTAATTAAAATTGGAAAAAAATAAAATAAAAGAAACTGGACCCTGATAGATAAATATATATATATATATATATATAATATTTATATCTCTAAATATCAATATTCCACTTTTTTAAGAATATTTTTATTAAATCCGTAAATTAAACTTCGACAATTTCATTGATAGGCTTATAAGGTTGAGAAGACTTAGGTTGAAAGTGAAATAGTCCAAACAAGGTTCACAACCAAACCTAACCACTTGCAAACAATGACAGCCACCAAACTTCATGACTTTTTAAGTGTTCACGTTCATACGTACGAGAATCAATATGACACTTGACTTTTCATCCTGTGTAAACACAGACCCAACGGGATGCCAGGTGTCCATTACTCTAGAAAAGGTTTTTTTGTTCATGATAATAATTGCATAGGGTTCATAGTTTTATAACTATCTTACAAAGTAAAATTACACTTTTTTTACTATTCAAAAATTTGATATATCTATTCTGTCATTTTCTTCTCTCTCTTTTTTTCTTGCCTTAACTTCTCCCCTTTTTTTTTCCCCTCTTACCTTCTCTTCCTCTTCTCTCATACACTCCTCTCTATATATTATTTTTTCTTACCTCAACTTCTTCCCTTTTTTTTTTCCTCCCTCTTGCCTTCTCTTCCTCTTCTCTCATATACACTTATCTATATATTATTACCTTCCATTAAACATCACATGACAAATCCTCAACCCACCACATAACATTTTTAAATATTAAATTTAATTAATTTTTTTAATTAATTTTTTATTTTTGCTTTGTTTTCTACTCTTATCTATTTATTATTATATTCTCACCACGTGACGGATCCTAATCCCACCACGTGATATTTTTAAATAAAAAATTAATTTTTTAAAAATTAAAAAATAAAAAAAAATAATTATTTTATTTTATTTATCTATTCCACACGAGATCCATCACATGACAATTTTAAATAAAAATTTTAATTTTGTTTTTCCTTTATTTTATTTGTCTATTCCTTTATGCATATCCATTTACCCAAAAGTTGGACTATTTCTTTAAAGGAGGAGCCAAAAACGGACCATCCACCAAATTTTTCCTAATTCGAATTGTAGTGGCTGCTGTCTATAAGAAAATGGCCAAGTCAATATCAAAAGTACTTTCGATTGCAGGATCAAGTTTGCTAATGTTGTATTTCACTAGGAGACCAAAATAGCAGGTAATATAGGTCACAAAGGTAAGCTAAACCAAAAAGTAAAGAAAATTTTCATTCTCTAATACATGCTAAAGTGGACAACATAACAAAAGTTTAAAAGATCAACTGCACTTAATTTTTTTTTTTTTTAATGAAAACTGCAGATACATCAACTTGAGAGTGGCTACTCTTCGCCGTTCGTCTTCTCCAACTATTTAGAACCACCCAAATTGCTTAAACTGTTCATCTGAGTTCGGATATACATTTCAAACAATAATTGGGGTGACATGGTGGCCATGTTCAAGTCATAATCCCGATCTCTCTCTCTTCAAACCTAACCCATTTGAGCAGAAAACTCGCTCTAGAGCTGAATGTTCAGAGATGTGAACTTGCAACTAATTGATGTACTCCAAGCAGCATTGGGATCACTTCAAACGAGCTGAAGAAAAGATTGCAAATAAAACTGATAAAATAAATGCAGGGAATTGACTTTTGCTGTTAATCGATAATGATTAATTTTTTACTATACCTCTCGTTGTTGCACGTTCTAGTCAGCACAGAGACTTAAAAGGTGCAATAATCCTTCAGGGCTTGTCTAGCAAGATCAAAAGCTCCGCTTCTTTTGTAGATAAGGTGCAGATTGTATGCGGCTTCCCTGCGAAGGTCACAGTAACCAGGCCTCAGCTCTTTCGAGTTTGGATTCTCATTCGGAAGCTTTGGAATGGGATAATCCTTCTCATGAATTGCAATAACTCTTTCATAATATGTAGCTGCCAGTGATATGAGGCCAACATGGTGGTATGCTCGGGCAACGTTGTATAGCGATTCCTACACATGTTGACGAGATCGGAAATGAGTTTTGAGAAGGAGACTCTACAGCGTAAACCATGTATATGACTAAAGTTTCAACAAATCAATATTGGATGCAAGAAAAGCATACAAAAAATCTAAGGGCAACAAACAAAAGGTAAGAATTCAGAACGGGAAATAAGTGCATGTATTTGGGTGTGTCTAAAACGATGCACACCCAAGCATGAATTTGCTTTTCATGACAATAAGTGTTCTTCCATGATTTTACCCTTCCTAGAGTGATGTTTTGAAAAGTGCCCAAGAATGTGCCTCAAATAACGCCTCACTCTCTAAGGCATGTGCCACGGAGTTATGCTTCTAAAGGCGTAGAAGGCGCAACATGCAACCTTCGTTATTAGCTGCATTTTTAACCCAACGTCAGTTGGTCCTAGACTCTACAAGACTAAAATCACATAGGCTTCAGAAATAAGAAAGAGCTTAAGCTACAAGACCCAAAATCAGTTATAAAAAATCCTAAAAACACATATTTGAAATTAGAATTGCAGCAAGCATTTTATCTTGCAACCGTCTCTCCCTCAGTCCCGTCCCTCGCAACACTCAGGTACAACCTACAGCCTCAACCAGCAGCCTTGCTTCCCAAAAGAACAAAGCAGCAAAGCAGGTTAGGTAAATATACCATTCTTTTTCCTGGGTTTAGTATTCCAATTGTAAGTTCCTTAAAACAAAATATAAGAAAAAGCAAACAAGTGTTGTAGTTGATGAAATGCTACAAAACACATGGCACAACGACAATTTGATGAAATGGTCAACGCAGGTTCCCAATTTGGTGATGGTGAGAGGGGAGTTCGAGGTCCCATTGACAGGTTTGTAATCAATGAGGACTATGATAATGTTGCAAACATAGGAACTCCATTTTCTAAGCCAATAAGTGTTCAAAAGAGGCCCGTCCTCAAGTATTTCTATATGTTGGCACAATCTCTGAATTATCTCATTCAGGAGATAATTAAGTTCACCAATTATCTCTCAACTTAAAGTTCGTTTCACAAAGAACCTGCTATGTCTAGGCATTATTGAGAAAAGGCTTCTTTTGAACTTGCAATTGAGCAAATTTGGGACGAACTCTGCAGATTGCAACTATTTGAAGGAGGTACACCACGGAAACTCTTTAAGCTTGTAGACTTAATAAATACAAATAGCCGGTACTTTAGAACAGCTTTGTTACCAACCCTGCCCCCTCAAACACAAAGGCTAATCATACAAAAGCTAGCACTTCAAAGCTGATTAGCACGAGCAATGCACTGTGCAGACAAGATCTCACTACTATTGAAAAAAGAATGGTGGTGAAATAAAAAGTCAATGTAGAAGGGATACAATAATTAGATAAAAGGTTGACACCGGCTCTACCCGTTGCTCTGATGATTCTTGATAACTCGACATATCGCACGGTTAATAAAAGAGAGAGAGAGAGAGAGAGAGAGAGAGAGAGAGAGAGTGGCGGTGAAATAAAACCTGGTTGCATTCACAAAGCCTTGAGTTATTATGTAGGAAATCTAAGCCTTGTGCAACACACTGATGCTTATTTTGAAGTCTGAATCCTAGTGCTAAGTTAATCAAAGCTGAACCTGCAGGAAAACACAAATGCTTTTTTTATTTGTTCTTTTTTTTTTTTTCCAAATGAAATGTCAAACCATGCTCGACATCAAATTCAGAAACAAATCATACCTACACATAGATTAATCAAGGGACTATCTGGTAACAGTTTATAGGCTTCAAGATATTTCCTTGCAGCATCTTGGTGATGGCTGGCAATTGTAAAGTGATGTGCAGAAATAAGAATGGGCGGGACACAGTCTTTGAGCTTGCCTTGCATACTTTGTAGAAACTTATAATGTCTTGTATCACGATTCTCCAATCTAGAATAGAGCGAGAAAACTTTTGAATGAATTAAAACAAAATAAAGAACAAGATACACGTTAATCTTTCTGTCACTTTACCAACCAAATATAGTTCTTGTCCATGGTGGTGCCACATCATAATTAATTTCTACGTGAGATAAAAAGCATTCTAACATCAGGGGCTAAAGCGACAGAAAAGGAAAAGTTTAGGGGAGTAAAATATCGACCACATGATCTATGTATTTTCATCTACCTCGAAATCACTTTGTAGTAGCAGTTCCAGGTAGCAATGCTGTACGGGTGCTGCTGAACAATGTATTTGACGTAGTCAAAACCATGTTTAGGTTCCATGATGTTGTATGCTAGTTCTGTTTTAAAAGTATGTGTACTTTTTAGGACCAGATCCAAAGGCTTTACAAGAAATTTATAGATGATATTCCAAAGGCTTTAGGCAAAAGGTGGAAGAGAGAGAAAGAGAGAAAATAGAACTCTTACGAGCTCCAAGGATCCGAAACTCCTTCTCAGCAGGCAAAATGCTATTTGCCAATCTCAGGGAGAGACTTATGATCTCTAATGCATCTGAATATCTTCTCAAGTTAACCAACGCCTTGCACAACTATGAAGACGACATCAAACCAAATAATAAGTAAACATGCATGTATTTGTATAAGCTTAGAGAAAGGAATTCTGAATTAATGAATTCTTATATTTACAAATGAACAATACACGGCTCCTCTTATAGAGGACTCAAAGAAAGAAAATGGGAAACTTTCCCTACAAATACTAACTTTCCTATTTTACATAATTGACTAAAAACTGAATATTTACAGCTAATTACATCCCATAATATTCGGCTGTATCAAACCTGTGGAAGAAATGGATCACCACCACATCTCGCCTTCTTGTCTAAAAGTAGGATGTCCAACCACATATTCTCAAATCGAAATGGAGTTGATCCCCAATAAACCGGAGCTGTATCCAAAATCAAGGGGAAGTGATCGAAGCAAACCCTCAACCCTATCTCCTGTCTCACCTCCTTAAGCATTCCTTCCCACCCATTTGAAAACTAAAATCTGCCAATCCTACTCTTCTCCGCGACCTCCCTGAAATTCAACCATGTAAGATTTCCATTAACCAACGGAATATCTCTTAACTCTGCCTCCTTGATAAACTCATCAAATCTTCACGTACTTCTAGTGGCCCTTCCTTATGGAAACTTTTCATGACTAAATCGCACAATATTAAAATCGCCTCCAACACACCAATTTGGTTCACAGATACTGTTCAATCCTGCCAACTCATCCCAGAAAGCTGCTTGCTCCTTGTAAGAATTTGGCCCATAAGCTCCTGACAACCACCAAGGCACCCCCCATTCTCCACTCTGATTGAAACTGAAAATTCTCCCACCAAACTGTCAATAGGATTTACTGTTCTACAGTCCCATATTATCACCACACCTCCTGCTCTCCCTACATATGGAAAAGCTACCCAACTTCTATTCGTAGCTTTCCACATACTTCCAATCCATCTTTCGTTCAAGCTTACTTTCTTTGTTTCCTGTAAAATCACTATATCCGGCCTGATTCTCTTTAAATTCTCCTTAATCACCCCCCTTTTTCTTGCCAATCCCACTCCCCACACATTCCATGAAACTATCTTCATAAACAACTCTTCAATCCCCTTGATTTCTTATCTTTTCCATCATAATTCACACTGCTTTCCAAGTTTCAAAGTTCCCAAAGCCCTTTCTTGCTTTTTCCTCTGTTTGTTCCTTTATATTCTAACCTCAGCACCTCTTCCCTTTGAACTCCCTCAACCACACCACATATTACCTTCCACTCCTCATACGAAAAGCAATTTATCAGCTTGGCAAAAATCTGATTCTCCTCGGCAGCCTTATCATCCTTTTCCAAAATTGCAGCACTTCTTTCCATTCCTTCAAATACTTCAATATGGTCCTTGGAAACTCTAATCTCAGGGTTAGCAATATTTGGATTGCTATTTGGATTGTAAATAATAATTGCCCTTTCCTTTCCACACTTTTCCTACCCCGTTGACTCGATTTGGAAATCTGATTCCCTACAGCAATCTCAGATTAACAATGACTCAGTAAATTCATAGAAAGACAAACCTGCTCCGTGGCTGCTTGTGAAGGTGCCATGTTCTCTATCTGAAACAAGCCCACTACATCTTTAAGGATTTCATCCCTCGTGACCTCAATTTCCTGTTCCTCATCTGATTCTGGAACTGAAAAATTATCTTTATCTTAATCTTCAGCTTCACTTCCCGAGGATTTCCAGAATTTGTTAAGTTCCATCTCTTCTTCTTGCACCTCCAAATCATTCTCCAACAGTTCTGCTCTTTCCTCTATCCTTTCTTCATCTTTATTAAATTCCCATTGAAACGGTTTTCTTGAAGGTTTTCTGCAGTAACGTTGATTCCAAAGCTCCATTCTCCTTTGATTTTCTGCAATTTGGTCAGCCGAACGTGAATTTTTGTCGACTCCTTGATTCAACGATGACTTTACTACCTGAGAATAAGATAGGCTCGGGTCTAGTGATCCTGATACAATTCTTCCTTTCAGAAATTTAGCCCTAATCGCCTCTTCTCCGCCTGTTTCTGATCATTTAGTTCTCAGTGGTTCAGATTGGGCCCTCCTCGAAAAGCTCGACTTATTAAAATTAGTCCAATATTCCACAGGCCCAACAACAGCCCTTTCTGAACCATTAGGCTGTAGCTCTCCCTCATCAGAATTAATCCCATGCAATGACTGTAGGGCATGAAATCCGTTATGTCTCTCAATTACCTCCTTGGAATTCCCACAACAGCCCGCACCATTATTCCTCCCATTGATCTCAAATATTTTTTCCCAGGGCTACCCCTTCCTCTTCTCTCCTTCCTCCAACGATTGAAGGCTCTACAACTTCTTTGCCTTTCTTCGATAATCCTATTTGCATGCTGGCCTCAGAGTTTACATGTTGTTCCATTCTCAGTTTGCCATCTGCCATCCTATTCGCCACATCATCATCTTGCCCAGGTAGAGAGCAGATGCTTCTGGTAACTAAACCGTTGGTTATGCCATTCTTCCAGCCCCTCCAATGGTGATTTTCAAGATTAAACAATCCCAAGTGCAATTTCATCCCCTTATATGGAAGTTCCATAACTGAATGCAGAGAACTACTCCATTGCCCTTTAACTTTTAATTTTGCTTACATCAAAAATAACTGGTTTAATGTTTCCTCTGCAACTTCAATTAATCCTCTGCATGTTTCACCAATAGTCTTAAAGGTTTCATGATTCCACAAGTCCAAAGGCAGCCCTTCAACCCCTATCCAGCTATTTTGAACTTCAATCTGGACATAATCCCAATGTGCATCACTGCTCAATTTCTCCATCTTGGCTATATTTCTTCTACCAGAGAACACAAATTTCTCCTGCAGCAGAGACTTCATCTCGTCATTATTCACGCACCACATCACTGCTCTATCTGCTGACAGCGGAACAACCTCTATGATTCTTTTCAGTCTACCCACCAAGCACATCCTGATGAAATCCCAAGCAGTTTGCAACCTATATCTATAAATCACCACCGCCTGACTCCACTTCTTTACAACCTGCCCTGCCCTTCATCTTTTCTAACTGGTATCGATTCTTTCTCTGAATTTCTTGACTTGACTGCTCTGAGATTGCTTCGTTGGTTAAAGAAACTCTGAAGACATCCTTTAACCTCCTTCCAACCATGAAGAACACACTCTCCAGGAACTATTATGTTTCTCATCACTCTATTTTCAACCTTTAAGATCTTCCAAAAGTTTCCAGCTTTGTTCTGATTACATTCAACAATCAGTCTGTATCTCTGTCCTCTGTAGAACCTTCTAAAACCATTCTCTTTTCCATGGACAATCGCTCCTTCAACCACTTTGTCAAGCCATGCTGCTCCTCCCAACTCCAGTTGTATCGAAAAACTTCTCACTCTACTTCTCTCTGTAATTACTATCTCACTCCCTGAATCTTGTAATCTAACAATGAAAACTTTGTGTTTGGTTTTAAAATCCTGATCAAAATGCTTAGACCTCATTGTAATAAATGAAATATAGAAATGCAAGTTGCAAATGAAGAACAAAAATGAAGAAAGATGTTTGGAAAAAAAAAAAAGGATTAAGTCCATCGTTGATGTGACGGTACTGAATTTATATGAAGTCCAAACTCCAAACCCAGTTTTAGCAAGAAAAATTTATATAACATGTGCGTGTGAGAGAGTGTGTGTGTGTGTGTGTGTGGGGTACCGGATCAGACAAAAATTGTGAACAAAACACTTACAAATACATATTAAATATGTTGTTTCTTATTTATTTATTAGAAAAAAAACACAGAGAGAGAGGGAGAGATCATGCACCTTTCTTGAAGAATAAGATTGCCTGTAATCTATCCTTCATGGATATGTTACAACGAGCAATCTTCAGATGTAAAAAGCCCTGCAAGTAAAAGAGAACTTAACACGCAGTCTAATGTTCCCTTCAGAGACACACTAAGATTAAAAGCAAGAGCATTCATTGTGCTCAACCGCACCCAATACAAGTTTGTTTGGAAAATGAAAAAAAAAAAAAATATATATATATATATAATAATAATTAATAAGAAACAGAATCATTATTACCATAAACTTGTAAAAAATAAATAAATAAATAAAAACTGTACATCAGAGGACGAGGGGTTCTTACTCAAAAGAAAACAGGAAAGCAAACCCATAAGGAGAAAAGCAAAAAACAAAGAAACCCAATTATGCACAATCAAATCCATCTCCTTGGTCCATTGGAAAAAGAAGAACCAGATCTTTATCTTGAGATGCCCACAAGGCTACCCAATAATAGATTCTTTCCCAAACATCACAAATATCTCCCTCAACATCATTGAAGATGCAGTTATTTCTCTCTAACCACAGGGCTCGTAAAACAACATGTATTAACATGTTCCAAAATCTTACACTTCTTATTCCCTCCCATGAGAAAGCCCCCTCAATCAATTCCATGGCTCTACTCAGAATGACCAAAAGAACTCAAAACTTACATGTGAACGTGTTTTTGTCTATGTGTAGCAAGGAACATCCGTTCTTTTGCCACAAGGGCAGAATCTTGTAACATCAAGAGAATCAAAATAAAAAAGAAACTTTTTTAGCCTATGTTTGGTAAGAAGGAAAGAAAACAAGAGGGAAAGGAAAAATTGAAGTGAAAGAAAAGAAGAGGGAAATGAAAGATTTTACTTCATGTTGTTTGGTATCATAGAAGAAGAGAAAAGAAAAAAGTTGTATAATTACTATTTTATCCCCCTTAGCCACTCAACCTACACCAAGCTCCTCACTCTATTTTATTAAAGAGAAAAATAAACTTCACAAAGGAAAGGGGCAAGGAAAACAAGGATTTATTACTTTGTCACCACCAGGTATTCCTTCCAACATCAGATAATACTTTAATGCAAAATCGTAATGCCCGCGATCCATTAATGTGTCTGCAACTTCAACAACCAAGTGAAAATGAGCAGCGGCATTCTTTTCTTCTAGAACACCAAAAAGCATCTAAAACAAGCAACAATCTTGAGTAAGAAACACTACGTGTATGAACTGAATACATGGAGGGTAAATAAACTATAAACACACAATTGCATGCCACTGAACTCCACCTGATCAAATAAATGACTTCAACTAAAAGAGGCATATTGCAACTAAATGTTTTCATTCTTATAAGATTTGTTTTGCCTAGTCTCTTGGCATCACATTTTAGTATCTCTGGCCTTTTCTGCTTTGTTTAGCTGGTTCAGCACATATATTTTAATAACGTTCTATACGTTCCTAGATCGATCATTCTATGTGTAGCATATCTAGTAACAAATAAATGTAACAGCCATGCATAATGAAATAGCAAGCAACAAACCTCTGCTTTCTGGATATTTCCCAAATGAACGTGGCATATTCCTGCTTTAGCAGTCAAATTGAAAGGCAACTGTTTTCCAGAACAATAGACCACAAGAGCGTTTTCAATATGCTTAAGAGCTTTGCTATGCTCATTAATCTCCATCAAGAAGGAAGCCAGCAGATCAATCACACTTAGATCAGCCTCAGTGGGATGATTATTAAGATAGTCCTCGAGTATTTGGATGGCACGTTCAAGTTGGCCACATCTTTTGTACAACTGAGAGAGAAAGAAAGCAAGAGAAATCAATTTAATTAAAAGAGTAAATTTCACAAGAATAATCACGAGAAAATTTAATACCAAACCAGCTCCGACGTATGTCAAAGAAATTCGAGAGGGCAATTAAGAGGAAAAAGAAAAGAGGAATACCTTTGCTCCTGTCTGTAGTGCTTCAACATTTTCAGGACAGAGTTGATGTATCTGATCATATGATTCAGCAGCCTTTTGATCATCCCTAAGCTCAAGATATAGTGATGCACGGAGCAATCTTAATTGGATATCTTTAGGATCGGCTGTTATCGCTTTAGAAAGGCAGTAATTAGCCTGATCAATGTCACCCTTTTCACTGCAGTTGATACATACACACACACTTTGTTCACAAATTTGTTATCCTAAAAGTTTTTGCATATGACACGAGAACTTTAGTAGGAAAAAAGTGCAAGACTAGAGGATAAAAAGTCCTTTACAAAGCACAACCAGCCTATCAAAAAAGCACACTAAAGAACACCACAATCCAACAAATTCAAAAAAACTCCCCAAGTTTCTCACGCTAGAAACCCACAAGAAAACAAAGTATTTAACTATATTTTTTAACAAGACACCTCTTCAGAATAATTTAAAATTCCTCTGTTTCCACAAAATAATTGTATCACAAGTATCGGGAATTAAGAAAATTTTATTTTCATAATTTTACAATATAAACAGCCAGACTTTATAGGCTAGATACAGTCAGAAAACAGCTAGGAAACAGCTAGGAAATCGGGAAAGAACAATCATATCCCAAAAATTAGAAGTTACCCAAATCAGCCTATAATTAGTATATTGACTAAATCTGCCTATAATCAGTACAAAAACAAAAAAATCCACATTCCTAATTTATCACACCTAAATTACCCTACACGCCTATATTCTCCAACAAATTGCAAAGGAAGATATTGTGCCATTTAATTCTTGCTTATTCTATCACTTTGATCTCTCAAGAATCTGACCAAAAAAAACATCGACATGAAATCACTCTCACTAATTCAATTAGTGTAGAATTACTTTTCCTTACTTAGGGCTAGGAGAAGAGCAATTTCCAAAGTGATTAGTATTTTTATTGTTAATTACAAAGCAAATATAACAATCCAAGGATTTTATCATAAAAGAAAGCAATAAAGACTAACAGATGAACATGCAGATATTAAGTAGCATAAAACAATGATATCAACAACAAAAAATCTTACGTTGACCAGGAAACAAGCAACTTCCAAAGTGATGAATCATTAGGCATTAAATGTGCAGCGAGCATGTAGAGACCTAAGGCTCTCTCGTTATCACCCATTGCCATGTGGACAAGTCCGAGTGTGTGATACGCATCAGGTAAATGTGGTGCTTTCAAAACAATCTGATGCAACACAGATATGGCCTGCCAAGTGCATATAGAATAACTAAGATGGGTCCAAATGGAACGGATAACAAATACGAATATTTACACATGCTACGATAATATGTCTAAACCAATGCAACCACTAAATCCATACCACCAATTTCAAACCTATGTGAAAGCTTTGATAGAAGAAAAAATATCGTATTTTCTTCTTATTGAATTAGATCAGAATTACATCAATTTATAGGAGAAATCCTACCCAGCAGATCCCTGCTAATCAGCCAACTAATCAATCAAATATCAGCCAGCTAATCAGTAAGATATCAGCCAGCTAATCAGTAGGACATTGGCAGCTAATGATGAGCTAAAAATCCGTTCCTAAACTATAGGAACAAATCCTAACAAATAAAATAAAACACAATCAATAACAATCCCTAAGTTTCCGACACTATGAATAAACTTCACTGTATTCGTTGTACGTGTAGTTAGTGTTTGCAATCTCCATGGGAAGTCGATATGGAAGATGAGTCGAAGGCATTTGAAACGCACTCTTACAAGGGGTCCAATTTTCTCATAAAATTATCAGCATCAACTAGACTCTCGTACTTGAAGTAAGAGTTGGGGATATTGCACGTTTATTGGAGGGAGTGTAATTACTTAAAGAGGACAAAACACCAACTGGTGCCAGCAAGATCTCGTGTTGAAGCTAAATTTAGAGCAAAAAAAGAACAAACGTGCGAGTTCCTATGGTTGAGGACACTAATATTTGGAGAAACAGATGGCTGTACCAGTCTTAAATAATTCATTCAACATGACATGACAAATCCTGTTACAATTGGATACACTTTTATCAAAGAAAAGTTGGATAGCAGATCTATTTGCACGCCACTATCAAGGGTAAGAAGAAAATCAGTAGACATCCTTACCAAAGGGTTGGGGAGATAGTAGTGCAGAGAAAGAAGCAAATAGCGGCTTTACCATAAGTAATTGTGGTAAATAACATATATTTATTTTTAGAGTAGAGCTGGCTCTTCTTAGATATCTCTAGGAATCAATCTAGCAGTCCTCGGGATACAAACAAACAAAACCACGCTGCACTAAGAGAACTCATTTCCGAGCATATTACCTCTTCATAACGACCATGAGCATAATAAAGAGTAGCTTCACCAAGCTTTTGTACCACCTCACGATTGGGTTTATTTTTTGATCCTTTCTGCCTACCTCTTTTCTTAGGCTGCATGAGAAACAAGGTTAGAACGGCACACAAGCAGGGAAAGTAAATAAAAAACACATATAGAGAGAGAAAAATTTTGTAGACAATATGTCACAAATGATTCTAACAGGAATCATACGAAATTCTTTGCCTCCCAATTGACAGCAATTACATGCAATAAATTGTCCGCCATGAACTTCAAAACAATTACTTACAAGTGCATCTTTAGTTAATTTCCTTAGGTTTCTCGATGTATTTGGATTTGTCTGTGAGTTTGACCCATTTGTTAATTTCTTTCTATTGTACTTGTGATAAAATTAGAGTATGGGGCTTGGCATAGGATAATGGCTAGATGGGAAAAAAAATTTAAAAAAAATATATAGAAAACTACCATCCATCCCCGGCCTTGTCTCCCACTACAATAATAAAAACCCAAGTGTAATTAAAATTTTAAACCAAGAGTAAATTAGCAATGTTAAGCTATAAAAAATCACTAGGGGTGGTTGGAGCAATATGAAATCTAGATGATACCACGACAGTCCTTGGTCCAAATGGATAGAGTTATCAGTTCGGTTGATGGATCAACTTTCTTTCAAAACTATTTGAATTGAGCATGTTGCTTGATTCAATATACCAGTGCATTGTTCTCCTCTCTATACACTTTGTCATGATTTTACTAAACTTTTCTCATTTTCCACATGAAAAATTAATAAGTAAATAAATTGGACTCTTTTATGATTGCAACAAAGCATACCAAGATCCTTCAAAAAAACAATAAATAAATAAAACATACCAAGAAAATGTTAGAACAAAAGGGCAATCAATAAGTGATTACACACAAAGCCTAGTGGTAATTCCTAACCTAAATCCACGACAATGTGAAGAGTTTGGATCCCCAACCCGCAACTTCAAAAAATAAAAAATAAAAAAGAAAGAAAAATAAAAAAGGGGGTAAAGAAGAGGAAAAACAAAGAAAATGAATCTCTCTTGATTTCCTCCGAGCACCATAATTCATGGATTTCATTAATTCCTCCATGGTAGCTCTAGAAGCCTCCTCAACTTTAGCCTTCTTAGCCAACCCTTCACTGTTTTTCATTCAACAAATACATTCAAAATCAGCCCAAAAACTAAAACCAAAAAATAATAATAATATTAATAATAATAGAATTTTGAAATTAACCTGTGGGTATTATTGGAAAGGGCTTTTCTTTTCCTCTAGGCAAGAGCTTCATACTCGAGTAGCTCAAATTGCTTGTAAGGTTGGCCACTCAACGCGTTATCTTCCACGAATTCCAGAGGGTTCTCTCCTTCCTTGAATCTGAAACTGTATTCTTCCTCTTCTTCGCCTTCATAATCTTCATTATCGTCGTCTTCTTCATCTTCTTCATCTTCTTCTTCTTATGGAACTACCAAATGGGTTTTGTCTGATTCAACGGCCTCTTCATAGTTAAAACCCACTACATCGAAACTTTCCGCCATTACAATGGAGAGACATAGAGAGGAGCTGATGTTGTTTGAATGATTTTCCTCTGTGAAGGGAAAAAAAACGAGAAGAAATTCGAACGCTGTTCTAAGAAATAAATGATAAATTAGGTAAATGGCCTTCCAAGAATCTCGTAAAGAGATGGTTGCAGGGATAAACTAAGGGTAATATTATATCTGGTTTTATTTAAAAATACAGTTTAAGTTTTAAAATAAATAAATAAATAAAATTCTCTTAAAAGTATATCATTTATTATCCTTTTGTTATAGAGGACTAATTGTTAAGATGAACAAATCCACCGTGAATCCTTGTACACCTCTCCAAATCCAATTTTTCCGAGTTAACTAAGCCTGAGAAGGCATGCATTCTTTCAACAGATACTGCACCACTATTTGAGATTCCTACTTGAGAAGGGTTGCTTGAATTGCATGTAACTAGAAATAACAAGAACTACGACCTTTTGTTCTTCATGTATTTAAAACACACACCCACACACAATACATATACATATATATAACATGCGTGTCTGCACATATATAATAGTCCTTCCAAAAAATAAATAAATAAATTCCCAATCTTATCTCTACCACTATCAGTATTCCACCTTCATTCTCTCTTTTTCCTCCAAAGCAACAAAACATCATTTTTTTAGCAACAAAATCCTATTCTAGATAAAGCAAAGAAAAACACTGATTAGCAAAAGCAATATATATATATATAATATGTATGTACACACTCACATATAAATTCATTTTCTAGTCTTCTCTTGAACTATTATCAACACTCCACCTTCATTGTAACTTTTTTTCCCTTCAACTTGCCCAAATCCCTCCAATAAAAGTAAGTGCTTCCTTTCTTCTAAGACATAATTTCTAGTAACAGAATCTCATCATAGTCATATACATAACACAGACACACACATATTTGTGTATACTAAAAAATTAGAAAAACATACTTTGATCTTCTGTATATATTCTTGACGGAATAGGTCATGTGACCATGAAACTTATCCACAAACAAGAACCTCCTTGCCCCATACTTTCTGAGATTGTGAAAGACACAGATCAGAGAAATGGCCGCAGCAAGGGACTGAGAAAATCTCTTCTGATAAACAAACATTGAAAATTACACACCTTAAATTAAAAAAAAAAAAATTAAACCTAATACAAGCCAAAACAGAGTTCATCTCAGCCTCAAATAGCAAAAGAAACATCAAATTCGCAAAAGATAAAATAAAAAAGCAAAAAAAAATAAATTTCAGAGCAAAAAAAAATGAAAAGAAGAAAAATGGAGAGTCGTCTAAGGAATACAAATGACATACAGCTTTTTCCCAAAAATAAAAAATAAAAATAAAAAAGGAAAGAAAATTAATTCAAACCTAGAGTCCCACGGCCATGGCAAAGGGACATCCAAGCGACAGCAGGGCGACGGCTTTGATGGTGGAGACTAGAGAGAGAGAGCAGACGGCGTCGGCGGGGCGAAAGAGAGAGAAGGAGTGCGCTTGCGAAGGAAAGAGAGAGAGGGAGGGCGATTCAGCGACGGCAGGGCGGGGTCGACAGCGATGGCGACTGCGACGGCAGGCCGGAAGCGATGGCGACGGCAAGGCGGGGGCGACGGTGACGGCAACGGCAACGGCGGGGGCAGTGGGGCGACGAGGTCTTGGGTTCGTGATGGGCTAGAGAGAGAGAGAGCTTTGAGTTCACGGGTGAGTTTAGGGGGAGAAATTTTTATTTGAAGTAATTTTTCGTTGTAGAGATTCCACCACAATCCTGGAAACACGACTGTTATCTCGAGTTTCCACCTCTGCTTTCAAAAAGAGGTCATGGAATTTTTTAAAACAAACCTGGAAACTTGAGATTGGACAACTGTTATCTTGAGTTTCCATTACTGTTAAAAAAAAAAAAACTCTTTTGAGTTTTTACTGTCGTTTTCAAAAAAGACGATCTGTGTCGTATTTTTATCATATTTTATATATTTAATATTTGTTGTGGAGTCTATAAAAATTGTTTGAATTGAGACAAAGCAAGAAAAAAAGGCCAGCATCTTCTAGGTGGGCTGGTAGGGTCTCCTCCTTCTAGCTAAATACTTAGATTCGAGTCGTCATTATAGAGTACATCGATAATTCACTTTTTAAAAGATTTATATATCACGCAGAAGACATCCACTTAATATTGATATTATGGGTGTTCATCGAATCCGTCAATCCGCTCAATCAAATCTAATCTATTAGATTGGATTAGGTTGAAAGACTGACAAATAGATTATGGGTTGGGATTTTCCCAATCCGAAAGTTACGGATTGGGTTATGGATTGAGAAGTTATGAATTGAGAACTTCTCAATCCATGTAATCCGTGAATCTAAACCCTATATATATTTATAAATATGTGTATTTTTTTCTCCAAATATATTATATATGTATATGTTAAAGTATGACTTCACTGACATGAATACGTACATAAATTCTAGTTCAATAATTATATTATTTGGCTCAAAATATTCTAGTTCAGTAATTCTATTATTTGGTCTAAAATTACCTTTTATTTTGAGTTTTGTCGATGTTTGTTTGTTGTAATATATTATTATACTACAATTTGTATTCTTATGCTACAACTTAACTTATGAACGTAGATTAGAAGTTAATTGAGTTGCAATTTTATAGAAATATTTTATGTCCAAAAATTTTGTTTTAATTCCTAAAGTAAATGGATTGAATCCGTCAATCCGATTTGCGTAATCCGATATTTACGGATTGAATTAAATTGAGTGCTTTACAAATTAACGACGGATCGTGATTTTTCTAGTCCGAATGTCACGGATTGAACTATGAATTAAGACCTAATCCCTATAATATGATCCATGAACACCCTTAATTAATATTAAGATGGACTATTTGTGTACAGAAGTAGATATATATATGTATATGTATAAATCCATAGTAGCTTATAACGATATAAGATTATTTTTCTAATGTGAGTTTCCATCGAGTTAAGAATTGGGAACCATAAATCTTCTTTTAAGTGACATTAGTTGACAAGAATTTCTTAGTTAAAACTCTGAAAATTTTTAATTCACGTGGTTTTAATATATCTAACTCAAGTGTCCATTTATCCACGTCCGTTCAATTATATGTATATTTTAATTTAAAATGTCATACCTCATTAATTGAAAAAAAAAATCACATTATTAGAAAGATACACAATGGGGCATAGTTAAGGAGATATGTAAAGCGAATCTAGCTTTAATTGATGAAATAAATAGGGGCAAAGAAAAAGAAAGACAGGTCGAAGGTCTACCATTCCTTGCATATTGCCGTAAAGGAGCTTTGAGATTTTAGAAAATTCGAACAAATATGTAAAAAGAAAATGAAAGAAGGGGACCTTGCGTGGTTTTTTTTTGTTTTTTTTTTTTTTTTTTTGTTGTCATAAAGGTGTAGTTTATTTATCTGAAAAATACAAGATGGATCATCTAATATATTGCGATCAAACAAAGGGTACACAATTTTTTATTTCCCTTCGTACAAAGGAAATTTACATATGAAATTATTAAATAGGGTTTTTTTTTAATATTCCTTGTAGATTCTATGAAGCATTTTTACATTCTTTATTTCAACGTATAACATTTTGATAAACATGTATGTGGGATGGACATGCTTTCAATGGACACAAACGTATTATGATTGGAAAACAGCGTTTTCTTATAGAGGCTTGACTTGGGCTTTGGAAGGTAATGGAACCCGTTTACGATATTCCGCGAGAGCCCAAAGTGGGTAGATATTTCTATATGCTGCGTAGTGTAGCATACAGTTCTTCATAAAAACTCCCGTTATTTCCTGTGTATTTACAATGTATTGGTTAGATTTTTTTTTTTTTTTTAAATCAACTTTCAGGAGAAAAAGAAAATGACGTTATCTTACCTCTTGCGGAAAATCACCATCGTCCATTTGAGAATTAATGATCAACTTTGCTGCACGATGAAGAGGAGTTGGATCTCTTTCTGCTTGGCCAGCATGTATCAAACCCATCATTGCCCATGCTGTATGTACCAAATTTGATCTTTTTTTTTCAAGAGGTACAAATTCCTGCATAACCAAACACCAAATAAAATAATAACGATTACATTGATTTTAGGAAGTGTAACCTAGTAACCATAACACACATGATATATATATATATATATATATATATATTTTTTAAGAACTATTCTCTTAAGAATCCATTTGTTTTGCAGGCATTGCTAGTTATAATTATACACTTGACTTTATCACAAGATAATTAGAGTTTAAATCACCTAACCCTTAACTTCAGGGGGGGCAAAAAAAAAGAAGAATCCATTTGTTTAAGTGAGACGCTGCAAGTCATGTCAGAAAATGTTACCTTGTTTGGGCATGAAAGATAGCTCTCACCCCAACCCCCGTCATCTCTCTGTGTTTTCAGTAAAAATTGGACCGCTTTTCGTATAGCGGCATTATTGTTGTAAGTCTTGCCAGCAGCTTCTAGTCCTCCCAAGGCAAACCATGTACCATATGTAAAGCAAACTCCCCAGTTTCCATACCTACTTGGTAAAACATGTTATAATATGTTCAATATCTTAATTAGTTTGTTAAAATATAGGAAATCAAAGAAACATGTGTTCTAAGTAATAGGGAAGAAGAGGGCACCATGAGCCATTAGGCGTCTGTATGTCTTCGAGGAACTGAACAGCGTTTGCTACAAAATGTTCAATTTCCTTTTTCCTGTGTCCCGGGTACATCTTTTTAAACAAAACCAGAGCTTGGATTGCTGATGAAGTACATTCCACGTATTCGTGTTCGACAACAATGTCCGCAAAAAATTCAGTGGGATTAAGTACCTGAATTTGAACCACATTGAGAGATTTCATAACAAAAATATATGTTAATTTGAAAGGCGATTAATTTCAAATAGAAGCACGCTTAAACAAAGTAACATCAATAAAGATACAGAATGAAGTTACTCAAGTCCTTACTTCCAACCACTTTTGTGCTCCTGCTGGCTCCCATGCTGCTAAACCACCATTTTTACTCTGTCATCAATTAAATGAAGTTGGTTAGCTTTTCGGTACAAAAATTTAATTGAATACCATGGTATAAATTATAGATAAAGGTTTTTTTTTATTTTATTTTACCTGTAGAGAAAGTAGAACATTTACAGAATCATAAAGCCGGTCAGGTTCCATTTTTTCACCAACGATCTCCGGCGGCATCAAGGAGAGCAATAGGCAACACTAGAAAAAGAATAAGATTAAGTTATAGATATTCAGCAAAAGAGGATGAAGTGAATGGCTAAATTTGAACATTTGATTGAAGTTACCTTTAAACCTTCCGCTGTACAATCAGAAACTTGCCATCCATGATCTTGATCGGAAAATGTCCACGATCCTTTAGAGATGTGGCGGTACATGCTTTTAAAGTCACCAGAAGGATTCTCTTTGACCTATACATAGGTTATGCAACGATTAAATTGAACTCTATCATTTCAAATTAAAAAAAAAAAAAAAAAAAAAAAAGAAAGAAAGAAAGAAAAAAAGAAAGATGATCTTTGATGTAATTCATTCTGAATTAACTTAATTTCTTGTTAGATAGAGTATTTGACCTGAGATTTCTTTATGAAGTCATGACCTTTGGCAAGAGTTGGTCCAATTTCGTCTGTGAGGTTACTAGCAAGCAAAGCTTGAACCGCAAAACCAGTATCCCACTCCTGGCTTCCGAAGCTCTGCAAAACAATTATGTGAAAATAATATTATATGTTATATTATATATATATATATATATATATATAATCGCTGTTTTAGAATTATGTTGGTCCACTGTGAGTGAGCTTAATAATTCTAATGAAAAATACAAAATTGAGAAAGGCCTAAGAAGTGAAAGAGAAATGCAAGGAGGAGATAGATTTACCTGCATCTTCATTCCGTCTTCGGCAACCCACAAGTAATCTGGAATCCTGGCGAGGTGCTTCTTAAAATAGTCGCCATTTGGATCTTCAACCCAGCACGCAAGCATACACAACACCTATATAGAAAATTCGATATATGATCACGAAAGAAACATGATATATAATCTCATAGTCTTGTAAAACAAACATTTCTCTACTTATTGGCGCGTTCACCTGTACTATCTTACATTACCTTTTCTACACATCCAATCGTAATGTATCGGCTACTTTCGTCTTCGTAATGGATGTGATCCATTGTCACTTTAAGCGCTCTTTCTCTAATCAATTTGTTGAACGGCCAGCGAGTAAGGAGCGGCTCGCTACAAATATATAGACTATCCCACACCAGATCTTGTACCCAAGGATGGGGATAATATAAATCCTCCTGCAATAAAATATAACGGTTATTTTTGGTTATTTAATTACATGTACAAATTACATATATACATATATACATATATATATGTATATAGATTAGTTTGGCTATAGAGTCTCACAAACCTTAGCACATAGATGACGCACTCCTTTCCAATTGACTTCACTGTAAGGTTGAGTAAAAAGTTCCTCCCTCAATTGTAGAATGAGAGGTGTGATCGGACCAACAAATCTTTTCCCATATAAATACGACATTGGCATGTAGACCAATCTACAGTAGCACCACATTTTCCCTGCGTGTATAAAAGATAATTATTTATTTATAACAAACCGAAAAATACTGATTGATTAATTCAAAATGAAATAAAGAGAAGAATATGCGAACCCGGATGCATAGGAAGAAAGGAAGGAAGAATCCAAAATTCCGGAGGCATGGGGTTGCTTCCAGCCCAATCAAAGACACCGAGTATCTACAAGAAAATAATGGAACAAATTAAACTAATTACATAAACAAATATATATATATATATATATATATATATATATATACAAGATTTGATTACATTTGTTATCGATCATGAATTTTAAAAAGCTGGATTTGATAACTTCTTGATTTTTAATGAGATTTGAACATACCGAAAGCCAAGTCTTCCCCCAAGAGGGTATATGTGTTGCACCACCGCGATCAAGAATCCATTTTCTTGCTCTCGCACACGAATTGTTTTTCCCGCCATCGGGTCCTTCTCCGAGTAATCGCATGCAAATGTAGTTGAGAACCGTGCAGAACATGGTGCTGTGGCCTTCTATGTGTAGTCCCCACCCACCATCTTCATTCTAAGGAATGCAAATTAAAATGTTACAGGAGCATTATTTGAGTTCAAAAAGAATTAGGATTTTACCCCCATTAAATAAACTTTTTATCTATATATATATATATATATATATATATAAGAAGTGTCAAAAGTTGGCATAGTTCACATTCTTCAAACCAAACGAGTGTTTTGGCTGAAACGCTTGTTTGGTTCCTCTTTTTATTTATTTTTTCCTTCTCTTTCTTTCTTTCTTCTTCTCCTTCTTCTTCTTCTTACTTTCCCCTAGAATTTTATTTCTCTCATTTTGGTACCTTTTTTTTTTTTTGGCTTTTTTCTTAATTTTTTTAAAAAAATAACTTTACTTGAAATATTTATTTTATGTTAATTTGTCATTATTAAAATAAATATTCTCAAGCATATCCCCACTTATATATATATAAATATATACATTTTACAATTTTAAGAAATATTATTTTATTAAATGTGACCTTCAACAGTTCTTTTTTTTTTTTTTTTCTAATTTGTTTATTGACATTATTTTCTCAAATTATATGCCCATTTTCAAACATCTCTTTCCTTCTCAAACATAGTACTTCTATTTACTTTATCCTAGTTAAAAATATTTCATTTAGAAGTTTTCAACACGTGCACAGCATGTGTTTTGACTAATATATATAAACGAAGAAGAGGAACGAAGTCCCTTTCTCAATTTCCAAAAAAACAAAAAAAAAAATTTAAGAAAAGAAAATTTCAGAAATAAAGAAATTATGCACCTGATGATTGTAAATGTAGCGAAGTATTTCCTTACGATGCTCTGCAGGAAATATGGTATGAAGATGTCCTGTTATGTATACACACATTACCTACAAGTAATAAATAGAAAAAAATTTAATCAATGTTGTCAATGATAATGATACGGGTATTAACATGGTTAGGATGTATTAACATGGTTAGGATGTACGCAGAAAATTATTAATATTTCGTGCAAAATAATTTGAATTAAAAGGAAAAGTAAAACAATATTGACTGACCAAAGGAGGAAGGAAAAACAAGGGGCCAGCATTTTCAGCAGGCCAATGGCCATCACTAGCCTGCAATGCTGAGAAGAAGTGGACAGCTCTCCTCAATGAAGTTGTGGTCTTTTCATATGTGATTCTCTCACCTTCCTCAACTTTAACTGGAGAAATTGTTTGTTTGAAGCCTTTCTCTGTCAAGAACTACAATATATATTCATGTGAAACAAACAATAATTAGACTAGAAAAATTATATTATAGAAATTTCAAAACAGTGGGAAAAAAAAACATTAATATAGTGTGAACATCAAGTAAATCAATTAATCTTTTGTTGACAAAGTCATTAATTTTTTGTCATGACTATAACAATATCGTTATCGAGACGAGGGACATATAGGTAGAATTTTTTTTTCTTTTTTTCTTTTTAGGAGTATATAGGAGTTAAGTCAAAGTTTTGAACTGATTTGGGAAATAAATACAAAAAGACGCTCGCAATCTTTCACTTTTACTATTTGTCCATTTGTTTTTTTTTTCTCCTGAATATATATATATATATATATTAATATATACATATTTGTTCTTTCTTCCTTTAAACATATCAATTTAAGTAGTATTTTATTATTATTTTTTCTTTTTCTTATATTTTGAAATTATGAAAAGATGCAAAACGAATATATGAAATGATAAGGTATAAAAACAAATAAAAATTAATTAGAATTGTGATTTTATTTTTACATAAAATATATAGAATTTGGAAATATTGAAATAGTGTGTCTGACGTAGAAATTAAGTAAGTAAATGAAAATTTATAATATATAAGAAATTTAGAGGGCTAAACAAGAAAATTTTTTTTTTTTTTTTTTTTTTGAGGTAAAGTGATACCTTTTAAAACAGTTATGATATAGCCATATTTTGGGTCTTGAAAATACTTGGGGGTTTCAAAGGTGTTAAACACTACAATAAATAGATTAAAATGAACCTCATTTAGATCTCATACTGCAGGATTCACATTTTAATTTATGTTTATGGTGCTTAATATCACCGAGATCCTCTAACATTGTTTTATAATCCAATGGCTCCGTCTCTACATTAATTCACTGCTAACATGAGCAGTTTACCCTCTGTTTGATAAGAAGGAAAGAAAAGAAGAGGGAAAAGAAAAATGAAAGTGAAAGAAAATAAGAAGAAGATAAAAGATTTTGTTTTTCCTTTATGTTATTTGATATCATAAAATGAGAGAAAATTAAAAAAAAATTATGTAAAACATATATATATTATTTGACTTTAAAAGCAAGAACAAAAAAATAATTTTTGTAATTATAAAATAAATATTAGTTTTCCATCTACTACTAAAGGGATTAAATTTGTAGATCCCACGGCACTTTTTTTTTTTTTTTCTATCCTATTTTCTTTCCCTTCTTATTTTCCTTCCTCCCAAACAAGTAGGCTTGTAATTTTCCTCCACTGCTCCCTCTTCCCACTTCCTTTCTTCCATTTTCCATCCTACCAAACGGAATAGTCTTCTCCAAGTCGTCTTCAATGAACCCCACTCCTCAAGTGTAATCATTTTATTGTTATGACCTAACTTAATATTGTTGGACAAAATGGGAAGTGGAAAAGGAAAGAAAGAAAGAAAGAAAGGGGGAAAAAGACAATTAATTTAAAGTTGGAATTGACTACAAAAGTATTCCTGGGTTCACCATGAGGTAACCTTGTACTTTACGTAGCACCACACGCTTTAGAGTTTGTCGAAAACCCAAAACCACAAAATATATGCCTACATATATGTGTCTGTACACACATAAAGAAAACAGTTTGAAAAGGAGGAAAATGGTTTTTCCTGAATTTTTTTTTCACATTATAAGATATATATATATATATATATATGACTCTCATTTATCAAAAAAAAAAAAAAAAAAACCAAGACAGTTAGATTTATCCATACTTTTCCCCTCCTATATATCTATTTAGCTAGCCCCCAGTTGGGGTTGAACTCACATGATAGTTGAGGTTTAACTAATGGAAGCAATAATTTTAAAGAATTATATGATAGCTATTTAGGCCAGAAATAAACTTGGAGGATACCATCTATGTTAAGCATAATAATAAAAAAAAGAACAAACTATTTATAAATCTTATACTATGAGACTCATATTTTACTAATACATAATACTAATTAACACCGACAATATCTTTTAACATTATTTTTTAAATCTGCATTCACTGCTGATTAACATGAAATAAGTTAAAGTTGGCACTACCTGTTAAAAATATAGCTCGCATCATTTCGTCGGCCACTAAGCCAACAGTACAAATATGACAAAGTTTTTTTTTTTTTTTTTTGGTGTGGGGGGGGGGGGGGGGGGGGGGGGGGGGGGGCGCGGCGCGCGGGCGGTTGTTGTGTTTAAACAAGGATGATGGAAAATTAACATTGGGAGTGCAAACTTAATTTTGTCCACTGAAAATTTCTAATTAGCCTCACGCAGTAAATGGGCATACTAGCCCATTAACAAATGCAACAGTGTGACCAAGGGAAGAAAAAAAAAAAGTTTCAAATAATGCGTTATTGAGTAAAAAGAAAAAAAAAAAGGACTTTTAATAATTAGTGTTTCGAAAAGAAAAAAAGTCCCCTAAAAAAAGAAAAAGAAAAAAAAAAGTAAAGTAAATGGTATCAGTCTTCCCTCCAAGTCGTCTTCAAAGAAACCCCACTCCTCAAGTCTTGATCTTTTTTTATTGTTGACCTACTTAATGGTATTGGACAATATGACAAAAACCAAAAGAAAGAAGAAAAATAGAAGAGAGTGCAAAGTTAGAAATGATCACTAAATTATTCCTTGGCTCACCAGGTGTTCACCTTCTACTTTCCATGGGACTAGACGTTTCAGAGTATGTCAAAAAAATAAAACCACCAAACATATATATCCATGTACACACACATATAAAGGAGCGTGAAAAAAAAAAAAAAAGAAGAAAATGACTTTTCTGAAATTTTTTGAAAAGAATTATTTTTAAAAGAAATGTTAATGACCCTCATTAATTGAAAAACAAAAACACTACTCTCAGAATTCAAACCTAGAAGTTCTAATCTAAATCTTTCTCCCTTACACCTTTTGAGCTAGTCTTGACGGAATTCAGCTATATGATAGTTGAGGTTAAATAAAAGTGATAATTTTATTGATGTGTATGTCCTAATCATCAAAGAAAGTTTCCCAACCACCTACCAGTGGTTATGATATGATGACAAATAATGTTTTATTTGAGTTTTCATTTCTAATAGATAAGAGATTTAAGTTATACATTTCGTAGGTCTGTTGATTAGTTATTGATGAATTCTATGAGTTTGTCGTCTCTTTAGTTGATGAAGACCCAGTGAGGATCATTTACCATCCTGTTGATAGTTTCAATTAGTTTCAATTATTACTTATCCTTTATCTGTTGGATTAGGGATAGGAACATGAAGATATCATAATCCCCTTATATTGTTTTCAAACTAAATAAATAAATAACGTTTCCCAACCATGACCCCTTAGATTAGTTAGAAAATCACCTGCATCCGCCAGAGGACGTCGCTGCTGGGCTTGACGTGCCGGCGATTGTTGGAGAAGTTAAGGCGAGCCTCTTCCACCGCCACTCGCTCCTCCGGCGTGCCGGCCTCGGGATCAAACTCCCAAATCTGCCTTCCCACAAAGTTGTTTGTACTGAATATGTAAGGGTCCTTTCCCCCCGCTGCTATCTTCAGCCTCCACATGATTATATATATATAGATATATATCCCTTCGATCCTCTTCTTGAAATTAAAAAAAAAAAATCCTCCCCTGTTTTGATTGATCATATATATATTAGTATATATTGAATAATAAATTACACATATATATAAATAAAATATGCATGCACATTATAAATCCTGGTGACATATATCAGATACATATATTATCATATATATATATATATGACACGTGAAAAAATCCTAAATGATATGAAGATATATATATATATATATATAATTTTGGGCGTCAGATATATACATGTATATATATGATAATTATGATTACAGATATAAATATATATATATATATATATATATATATATACAAATGCATTTCTGGGTACAGAGTGAGTTTTCGAACCGAACACGTACGTGTGCTGACCTCTTTGAGGTACAAATTTGGTGTTTTTCTGGAGATCAAGTTGTAAAACCTTTGTGTCAGTTCAGAACATAAATGTGGAATTCCACAGTAGTAGTAGTACTACTACTGAGAGAGAGAGAGAGAGAGAGAGAGAGAGAGAGAGAGAGGAGCGGGAATTTCAAGGATGGACAATACTTGAGTTTCAAAGTCCTTTTAAAGACATGGAAATTGGCTAGTTACCAACTTGTACTATTTTTTTTTTTTTTTTTTTTTGAGGGGAAAGATTAGGCGCATTTGCCAACTTGTTTGTCGTGATTCACGTTCGTACGCGTTACCCTTTTGAAGTCAACTGCTCTGCTCAGTCGAAAGTGAATGGGAAGAAGAGGTCAATCTTTTACGCCTAACTCGTTGATAAATAAAAGGCTTGCTCAAGTATAATTTGATAGAAACCGTTCCGCTTACGTATCTTTTATTTTTTTTTTTTAATTTCTTATTTTAAATTAAAAATTTTTTATTTTAAAAATTAGATAGTATTTGGATGGATAAAAAATTATATTTTTAAAAATAAAAAGTTATTTAAAATGAGAAAAAATGATGTCGATAATAATATAATGTACAAATATTTTTAAAAGATTATTTTCCTTTTTCATAAAATATATTGTACAAAATAAGTTTAAAAATGAGATAGTTTTTCTTTTTTAAAATAAGAAAATGATGGAAAAAATTGAGAAAACTTTTTTTTGTAAAACTTTTTTCAATTTCGGAAGTTAGATAGATCATCCAAACATATGATTAATTTTTTGGGGTCCAAAAACTATTTTTGAAAGTTTTTAAATGATTTATCAAAAATATTTCCCATTAAATTTATAAAATATGAATTTTTTTAAATAAGAAAATATGAATTCTGATAAAAACTCTTATAAATAGATATTTTGTTAGATTTTTATCCTAAAAACTTTCAAATAGCAATAATTATACTGGATTTTTTTTTCAAAAGTTTCAATTATACCTTAAATGTAGAATTTAAATACATAACTAACAACTACATTTTAACAACTCCTAAATTTATACTTTGCACTCTTTTATTTGTTTTATAAATGTTTATACATGAACTCATATTAGGTATAAGCATATATTCGTAGATATGCTTATAGATATTTTAATCAGGGTGGTGCTGTACATTTAAATTTCTGTACCTTTCTTACAATCGTGTAAATTAAACAAAAGTTATAAACCATTGAAGTACTGAGAGATATATATATAAATATATATATATGTGCATGTATGTATATTGCAAATGCACCCTACAACTTGCAGTTTCTTTGACAGTACATACATTAATATTAATAAAAAAATGTCATAAAAACTTTGTTACAAGTGTTGATTTGTCTCATAAACTATGAAATATACTTATTGTGCTTACTAAACTTTAACATATGTATCAAGTTATCACATCAGTTAATTACTGTTAGTTTTTCTTTATTTTTAATGTCAAAATACCCAATGAATTTTGTTTTTATGTTAAAATGTCCCATAATTTTTCTATTTGTATCAAAATTCCTCTGATCATCATTATTTATGTCAAAGTTCCCTTGATCTTTTATATTTGTGTCAATTCCATCTATCTTATTTTATTTATCTAATATTGTATAATTACCTAAATTTTTTAGAATAGGTAAAAAATTATTTTTTCTACTAAAAAATATATATCTTTTTTTGACCCACTTCTTTTTTTTTTTTTTTGCTTTTTTTAATTCAAATTTATATTCATTTTGATTTTCTTAAATAAAAATAAATACACAACTTATGTTCATTATTTTATTGTCCTAATATTACGATTTTTACTTTAATTATGATTGATAATACTTTATCAAAATATGCAAATTAGTCATTTTTTAAATTAAAAAATATAACTAATAAGAATATGTATTAGAGTAAATTTACAATACTTATTCTCATTATAGATTTAAGCAAACACATGAATGAAATTTATTATGACTATGATTTCAAATTATGTATTCCAAGTAAACATCGTTTTTGAAATCCAAATCCTGCATCTGAATCCTATCAATTATGGTTAAGCATAATTAAACATATAACCCAAATAAACTTGAATTAAAATAAGTAAAAGAAAAAATAATTATGTTAAAAAAAAGATGCATATCACTTTATTTTAATTAAAAATAATAATTTTACCTGTTCGATAAAGTTAATAATTATTAGGTAATTATATAATATTAGATAATTAAAATAATATGAATGAGGTAATTTGATATAAATATTAAAGATCAGGAAGTATTTTGACATAAATATAAAGTTCATAGGGTATTTTGACATTAAAAATAACGGAAAAACTAACGGCAACGAATTAAGGGGACAACTTGATACACATATTAAAATATATGAAGCATAATAAGTACATTTCATAGTTTAGAAGGTATATTAATACTAGTGACAAAGGAAATTTATGACATTTTTCCAATATTAATATAAACCTTTACATGAGAAACGGGGATCCCATTTGCATTAGGTCAGTTGGTCAACAATACTTATATGGGTTAATTTCACTTTTAGCACCTCTGAAAAAAATAATGGTAAAAACAGCAGTACTTTTTATTCCATTCAATTTCAGCACTTAAAGTGGGACCCAGTAGCATTTAATGTATATCAAATTACAGGTTTACCCCCATCTCCTACACACTAAAGAATCTCTCTCCCTCGCATGGCCTAAAAAAGTTTTTCAAACCACCATGTACAGTGGTTTAGAGAGAGAAAACTGAAATCTAGAGAGAGAAAGAGTCACCACCCAACGGAAACTTATTTCTTGTTTCACTTTTCCGCCTAGCCCCTTCCACCCATTTTGAAACCCAAATCTTCATATAATAGAGAGATATTTTCATCTAAAACCAGAAACTTCCATTTACAGAGAGAAACTTCCATTTAGAGAGAGAAACTTTCATCGAAATTTTTTTTTTAATCTAACATTTTTGGCCATTTTTGAGTAAAGGTCATAACTATTATGACCACCCGGTCATAACCGTTATGATCTATGTTTAAAAATGGCCAAAAATGTTATCTTAAAAAAAAAACATAATAATTCTTTCGATGGATTTAAAAAAAAAAAATGGTCATAACCATTATGACCGGATGGTCATAATGGTTATGACCATTACTATTTAATAGGCCAAAAAAAAGTTATCTTTAAAAAATAAAAAAAAAATTCGATGATTTATAAAAAAAAAAAAAAAACTGATCATAACGGTTATTACCGGGTGGTCATAATGGTTGTGACCGGGCTTTTTTTTTTAGACTTAAATTAATTTTTTTTTGTCGATCTATTTTTATTATTTTTTAGCGATGGTCATAACCATTATGACCACCCGGTCATAACCGTTATGACCAGTTTTTTTTTTATCGATATATTTTTATTATTTTTTAGGGATGGTCATAACCATTATGACCACCCGGTCATAACCGTTATGACCAGTTTTTTTTTTTTGTCGAACTTTTTTTATTATTTTTTACCGATGGTCATAACCATTATGACCACCCGGTCATAACCGTTATGACCAGTTTTTTTTTTTAAGAATTAATTTTCTTTCGCGAATTTTTATTTTTATCGATCTATTTTTATTATTTTTTAGCGATGGTCATACCCATTATGACCACCCGGTCATAACCGTTATGACCAGTTTTTTTTTTTAGAATTAATTTTCTTTCGCGAATTTTTTTTATGTCGAACTTTTTTTATTATTTTTTTGCGATGGCATACGCATTATGACCACCCGGTCATAACCGTTATGACCAGTTTTTTTTTTTTAGAATTAATTTTTTTTTCGATCTATTTTTATTATTTTTTAGCGATGGTCATAACCATTATGACCAACCGGTCATAACCGTTATGACCAGTTTTTTTTTTTGTCGAACTTTTTTTATTATTTTTTACCGATGGTCATAACCATTATTACCACCCGGTCATAACCGTTATGACCAGTTTTTTTTTTGTCGATATATTTTTATTATTTTTTAGCGATGGTCATAACCATTATGACCACCCGGTCATAACCGTTATGACCAGTTTTTATTTTTTTTTTGTCAAACTTTTTTTATTATTTTTTACCGATGGTCATAACCATTATGACCACCCGGTCATAACCATTATGACCAGTTTTTTTTTTAGAATTAATTTTTTTTATTTTTTTTTGTCGATCTATTTTTATTATTTTTTAGCGATGGTCATAACCATTATGACCACCCCGGTCATAACCGTTATGACCATTTTTTCCTTCTGTGAAGTATTAATTTTTTTTTCGTACTTTTTTCATTATTTTTTAGCGATGGTCATAACCATTATGACCACCCGGTCATAACCGTTATGACCAGTTTTTTTCCCCGCCACGTCAGCAGACATTTTTCTCGGTATGTATAATGGCATATATGCCCTCAGCCAACCCTAATCTGAAAAATTTCGTCCTAGCCCGCCATCTTCACTCCATTCCCTCAACATCCATAGCGACAGTATATAACCAACTGAACATATAAAATTTTAATTTTTCGTCTATATTTTCCTTGATTTTATCCCGCCCAATCCTCCCGAATCCTCCCTGGACCATTACCCATTGATCGAAACTAACTCCCATGATTAAAATTCCTTCCATATCTTGTTTCACTCTGTTAAACCGGCCGACTCTGCCAGATCTCCGTCAACTCCATTTCCTTGGACCAGATCTACGATATAAGCCATCCTACCGTGATTCGTAACTGTTCCTCTCCTTTGAATTTTGTATTTAACCCTTTGATCCGATAATTGTTTGTAGTTTCACAGTAAATGGAGGACGTATGTGTTTTCATCAAGTATAATGGTCGATGGGACGGCACATTGAATTATATCGGTGGAGAAATGAAGGGAATATTGGTGCCCGAGACGGCAACATACGTTGGTCTGATTGAGTTGGTCAGACGTGCAATTGGTATGAGTGTCCCAACCAATACTATAGTCATGAGATACGGTGTTGAGCCTAGTATGCCTCTTGTCAGGATACAGTGTGCTGATGACGTTAAATTCTATATACAATTGAAGAAGAAGGATGTTCATGTGCTTAGTAAATTTCCTATTACCATCGACGTTTTGGATGATACTGCGGCTGACGTCAGGCCACCGGAGCTGGGTGAAAGCAACCACATAGACGGCCAATTCTCCAAAGAAGGTGTACAGAGTGATGAGTCCATGCAACATGTGGATGAGAGAAATCTGACCATCCCTTCTCCTATTCCTCGTTGCCCTCAGCTTCCTCCTCATGTTGACGAATTTAATGTTGGGGGTGATGCTTGTAAATCAAACGAGAATAGTGTCGACGTCAGCATTGGAGCACATTCTATTGCCAATAACTTAACATCTCAATCCGATAATGTACCAAGTCCTGACAGGTTATCTGGTTCATTAGTTGTTGCTGATTATACACCTGTTACAATTCGCAGAAACTGTATTTTTCATAACAAAAAGTTGTTGCAATACCATCTTCATCACGATGCCATGAGTAAACACTATCAATTCCGGGTGAAGAGGTCGACCTCTACACTGTTACACGTTATATGTATAGATATCCAGAAATATCCATGGCAATTGCGTGCAACGAGGATGCGAGGTAGTGAAATGTTTATCGTGAAGCGTTTCGACGACGTCCATAGTTGCTCACTCGAAATTGTTCAAGGGCATCATCGCCAAGCCAAGAGTTAGATGATTGGGGAGTGTGTCAAGGCAAAATACTTGGATTCGACTAATACCTCATATAGACCTCGAGAAATCATGCGAGACATGCAGGCCGAATTTGGAGTCTCTTTCAATTATCTCTGAGCATGGCGAGGTAAGGAAGCAGCACTAACCAGCTTGAGGGGCAATGATGCAGAGTCATACAATGGTAATTCACTTCCCTTTACTCTATCTTATAATACGTTCATCACCGATATTATAAGCCTTATAATACGCTTTAATAACTGTTAAATACTTGATTACATTACAGTTCTTCCCGCGTGGGCTGCAATGGTTAAGAGTAAAAATCCTGGTTCCGACATTGACATCAAGACGGACTCATCAAAATGCTTACAATTTCTCTACATGTGCCTAGCTGCTTCCAAGCACGGTTGGCCTTATTGTCGACCAGTAATTGTGGTTGATGGATCCGCATTAAAGGCCAAATTTGGTGGGGTGCTTCTTGCAGCATGCGGTCACGACGCAAATGGCTGCATATTTCCACTTGCATTTGGTATCGTTCAGTCCGAAAGCAACGACTCATGGACCTGGTTCTTCGAGAAGCTCAGGGATTCAATCGGCCCTAGAGATTCTCTTGTTATTGTGGCTGATAGGCATAAGGGAATCGAGTACGCAGCCAAACTGGTGTATCCGGACGCTGCCTTCGGGATATGCGTCCAACACTTGGCTGCAAACCTTAAGACGAAGTACAAGGATTTCAAAGGCCCTCTGAAGACCTATTTTGATGGTGCATCGAGGTCGTATCTTTTAAGTGAGCACCATCGTCATATGGAATCCATCCGTACTCGTAATCCCGACATGCACCGGTACCTCCTGCAGGCCGATCCGAAAAAGTGGTCGTGAGCATATTTCAACGGCCAGAGGTATGCAATCATGACAACCAATATCGCGGAGTCGTTTAATAATGTTCATCGGAAAGCCAGATTAATGCCAGTTGGATTCTTAATGGAATGGTTGAGGGAACTACAACAAAGATGGTTTGTCAACAGGCGTAAGGAGGCTCTAAAATTGACATCGAAACTTGCTCCAAAGGCTGAGAAGATGCTTCACACCAACTTCTCAATAGGCCTAAAAGTAACGGTACGTTTTCACGCCACCATCTACCACGTATATGGTATTTGCGGATTTTCCCTTAATCCAATTTGTCTAAAATTGTTAAATTTTCCCTTCTTACAGCCGCGGCCAGCCGATCAGTTTGAGTACGTTGTCACCAACAATGCCAGCCAAATATGGATCATTGATATGAGCCAAAAGACATGTACGTGTAGACGATTCCAGGTCGATCAAATTCCTTGCCCTCATGCCATGGCCGTGTGTAACCACCGACGGATAGATCCATACAATTATTGCTCGCCATACTACACGAAAGATTATCTTTATGGTAGTTATTCGTCTGTAGTCCATCCTATTGGCAGCTCTGAAGGCTGGGATGTGCCTGAATCAATCAGCTCGCAAATCGTCAATCCTCCCAATAAGAAGCGTGGTCCCGGAAGGCCACGAGTTCGAAGGATTTTGTCCCAAGGTGAGGATCATGAGACAATTCGTTGTGGTAGATGTAATGGCTATGGACACAACCGACAAACGTGTACCAATTCAGTACCCTTAAGGACCCGGCCAACAAAGCCAACTCCTTCGTTGTGACTAGGGGGCAAATTTGTGCAATATGACTTTTACCATGGTCACAATGGTTATGACCACCAGGTCACAACCATAGTGACCGAACTCCGTGGTTATCGGTTTAAAAAAAAAGAATAGGGAAAATTTTCCCGTAAATAAATTGTTAATCATTTTATTGTATTCATATTTGTACAGTGCGACATTAAATTTTGGGGAAGGGCCTTAAAATGGCGGTCAAATTCGTTGTGACCGGCTGGTCAATATGGTTGTGACTATTGTGAGCCGCTATGTAAAGCTTATTTTACCATGGTCATAATGGTTGTGACCGGGAGGTCATAACCGTTATGACCGAATTCCGTGGTTATTACGGTTTGAAAAGCAACTATAAAAAGATGAACATAAATTAATTATATTCTTATTAGGGGTAACTTTACATGCAAACCGAGACATTAAATGCTAGCAGTGAAATCACATCATTACCTTTTGGGGAACGTATCTGTTTAGGCGGTCACCATCGTTGTGATACCATGGTCATAATGGTTATGACTAGGGTGAGATGCCGTGTAACAGGATGTTTTACCCTGGTCACAATGGTTGTGACCGCCCGGTCACAACCATTATGACCGAATACTTTTGTGCATATCTCCAGCAAACAAAAAGTAGCCAAAAAAAACTAAAGTAAAATAATTTTGTAAAGCTTCGAATAGTTTTATTATATTCTTATTAGGGGTAACTTTACACGCAAACCGAGACATTAAATGCTAGCAGTGAAATCACATCATTACCTTTTGGGGAACGTATCTGTTTAGGCGGTCACCATCGTTGTGATACCATGGTCATAATGGTTATGACTAGGGTGAGATGCCGTGTAACAGGATGTTTTACTCTGGTCACAATGGTTGTGACCACCCGGTCACAACCATTATGACCGAATACTTTTGTGTATATCTCCAGCAAACAAAAAGTAGCCAAAAAAAACTAAAGTAAAATAATTTTGTAAAGCTTCGAATAGTTTTATTATATTCTTATTAGGGGTAACTTTACACGCAAACCGAGACATTAAATGCTAGCAGTGAAATCACATCATTACCTTTTGGGGAACGTATCTGTTTAGGCGGTCACCATCGTTATGATACCATGGTCATAATGGTTATGACTAGGGTGAGATGCCGTGTAACAGGATGTTTTACCCTGGTCACAATGGTTGTGACCGCCCGGTCATAACCATTATGACCGAATACTTTTGTGTATATCTCCAGCAAACAAAAAGTAGCCAAAAAAAACTAAAGTAAAATAATTGTGTAAAGCTTTGAATAGTTTTATTATATTCTTATTAGGGGTAAATTTACACGCACACCGATGGGGTAAATGCCTGCAGGAAAATGACGTCAGTAACTTTTGGGGAAGCGTATCGAAGAAGGCGGTGAACTCCGTTGTGACACGTCAGTATCTATTTATCGCATTTACCCTGGTCAATATGGTTGTGACCGCCCGGTCACAACCATTATGACCGATATTTTAGGAATACCAACAGTCTTTTGTACGACTCTGAGTGACTAAATACCATATTTGCCCTCATCTCCTTCACGCGTAAAAGTGACTCTCCCTATGCCGCTATTGTTTTAAAATTTTTAAAAAAGAGTTTACAGTTTTTAGAGAGGGAAAACTCTGTGTAGAGAGAGAAAGTGGTAATCGTATCGTTTTCTACCAGGCGTCTCCTGCATAATCGTCGTAAACCACATCTTATAGCCGTATACACGCCGCGGATATATCCATAGCATGGTGACTATTACAGATTTTGAGAGAAATAAGGGAGAAATGACTGTACAGGAATCGAGTATCACTCCATCCAAGATATCGAGAGAGGAAGAGGTAAAATCTATGATCTCTGTTTGTTTAAGTCAAGATGCAGTTTGCGGTACGTCCATACATCTAAATATCTAATCTGACGATTTTTCTTTTTTTTTTTTATTATCCAATCACACAGACTCAATATGTTCGACTGGTACCAGACAGTGAGATAACCCGGGCCAAAATAAATACTTTCATAAACATTAACGAGACATGGAAGAAACTGAGCCAGTGGTTATCTCCACGACAGTTGGAGTCCGTCAAAGACCAGCCATGCATTCAGCCTTTCCTGCATCTAGAGTCTCTAGGTTGGGCTGGCCAGGTATTCCATAACATTGTGATGCGCCTTACAAACCACACATCAATAGGGGACGCACTGTGGTTCGAGATTGGAAAACATGGCCAGATTCTCCATAATAGAGTTCTGCCTAATTACCGGACTAAAATGTGCAGGGTCAACGCATCTACCGGTCGTCGAAAGCAGGATAATGGCAAGATATTTTTCAACTATTAAGGGCGTATCGAGGGAAAATTTGGAGCTGCAACTGTCCAATGCTAAGTTTGACAACGACGAAGATGCCGTAAAGCTTAGCCTGCTGTACATTATATTCTCGATCCCTTTGTCAAACGCTATCCCGGTGAAAATAGATCCCAAATTTTTCGGGTTGGCAGACAATTTGGATGCCTTCAACGATTTTCCTTGGGGCAGGCTATCATGGGAGGCAACCCGTGCTGCAATCTGTGCTACAGTGGAGAATAGGATTTCTTCGAAGAGACGCCAAAAAAAACCTGTTAACACAGTTCACTACAGCATTCCTGGTTTCCCACATGCCATACTCGTATGGGCATACGAGACACTTCCAACGATGGCGAAGAAGTTCACAACCAACTACTTCCAAGCCGTTCCGCGAATGGCGTCCTGGACCACTGCAGAGATTGTGAAATTCGATGACGTTCAATGGGCGTTCATGGAGGTTGGCGAATCACAGGTAATTCACATTTCGCTACCATAAACAAGGGGTCAAAATCGTAATGACCGTGTTGGTCAAAAATGCTCAGACGAAGACAGGTCACAACCGTTATGACCGTCTGGTAAAAATCGTTATGACCAAACACGGTCATACCATACTAAGATTCACAAATTCGTTATGCGATATTATAATATAATAATAATAATACATTCTGTATAAGGATCGTAATTCTACGTCATGTGTGCAGCCAAACTGTTTTCAATTGATGCCAACCGAGGAGGAGTTGAAGAACGATAATGTTGCGAGCCTTTTTTTGAATAGACCGTCTGGCCTGCCTCAATTACCACCTCCGAAGTCGTCAGTCCTCCGGCGGACCCCGGATATCAATGCCGAGTGGGTGGAGTTCCAGAATGAGATCCGAGGACATGTTACTACTTTGAATAAAAAGTTAAAGGATATAAAAAAGGAACAAACCCGCCCGAACAAACTGTTAAAGAGGGTGCTGAAATTGTTGACGGCGAAGAATGCTGCTGAACAGTAAGGTCAGGCACAGCATGGGCCGAAGGTCGCGAGCAGCGAAGTTCTTAATGTTAAGAGGAAGACGTCGGAAGCTTTGAAGACTCCTTCCCCTGAGTTCGACGTCGTTGCGGATATAGGGCTGCAGGCAGCAATGGAGTTCCTTACTGCCGATAAGGTGATAGATTGGCATGCAGATGCCGTGGAGAAGAAACCAAAGGTAGAGTTAAACATGACCAATATACCTGATCAGTGTGAGACTTTGTCAATTTTGTATGACATGTTATGAAAATACAATGTACAGGAACAGGCGGCCGAGACGAGTGTTAAGGATGAGCGAGTCGTTGGAGCGAGGGAGGGGGCCATGCCTGCAGTGTCAAAATCAATGAAAGAGGGGGCAGAGAGGGAAGACCACATCCCATCACCTGATATTGTCATGATTGACGAGCACTCCAACAAGGAAATGTTGACGGAAATGGTTATGACGCGTAGCTTAACATCTCAGTTTTGCCAATAATGGAACAGTCCATAATGTTAACTCGTTCAACATATGTGCTTTGTAGATCCCTAAGAAGAAGAGGGCCAGACTATCAAGGCTTGGCCAACGGCCATCGGGTCGTAAGAATGACGATGGATCCCCTTCGAAGAAGCCGGCTGACACGAATTATGCACTCCCAGTAGGTCTCGCAGATAAACCTCCTGAACATAGGTTAGAAGAGTTCAGGGAGTGGTTCAAACAAGGATTGTTGAAGAAGACACCTCCAGGGTAATGTTGATTAAGTTAACATTGTCTGTGTTTAGGATTATACTTGGAATTACACTGAAGTGTTAAAATATGTATGCTTGATTTTCAGTAAACGGCCTCCACGATACAGTGTCAAGCATGAGACACTTGACAAACCCCATGACTTCGGATGCATGAAGATAGAAAAAAAAAAGCTGGTACTATGAATTAGCAACTTCTCCGGTTTGGCTATGGGACGAAGTAAGTACATGACATTTTTTTAAATTCGCCAGTCTGCTATAAATAATTTATCACAACCTTTGTTATATTGTTTGCTGATCGAATATTGTACAATACCCTTAACCCCCTGGTTATGTTAATGTAGCACGTTGATGTCGCCTTTTATTACTTGAGAAAGAAGATCAGGCAGTTCCCCGAATTGGAGCAGCGGAGAGTGACAACGGTTGACACTTATTTTTGTTCAAAGGTTCGATCGTTGTGGCGTATATATCAGAGTGATCCGAAAAAGTTCGATTGGGGAACCTGTGAAACTCTACTAGGGATAATGCTTGGCGTTAATGTCCAGAGTGGGGCATCATGATTTGACGTGAACACTGTGCTAATACCAGTGCATTTGGCAGACCTTAAACATTGGGTATTAGCGAAGATCAATCTGACAAGCTGGACCATTGACGTGTACGACTCTCTGCAGCATGAAGGACTATACAATGTCAAGGTCCGAGAAGGCATGGAATGTTTAGCAATATTCATTCCATTGCTGGCTGAACGCTTGGATTTGTTTGCCTTCAAACCAAGAGAACCTGCTGGAATTAACCAATTACCAATCACCATCATGAAAGACATCCCTCAACAATCCAATGGGTGAGTGCAAGGAAAACAACATTTCCAAACGTCTATACTCCATTCAAAAGTTGAAGTGAAAACTAATAATATTTGTCTTTTGTGCAACAGGGGTGACTGTGGAGTGTTTACCATTAAATTTGCTGAATGCTTAATAGAAGGGAGGGACGTCAAATATTGGGTAATAGCTTAACAGATGAGGCTATTTCGGGAGTGGCTAGCATGTTACTTGTGGATGCATGCCAACCGGAAAATTGAAGGAAATTACAAAAGTGATGACGACGTCGACAAGGACTTCGCCTGACACATATACTAATTTTTCATTTCAAACATTCCCATTAATTGTAGAAAATATAAATTTTTTGTTAAATTTAGATGTCATATTGTAATAACATATACAATTTCAAGAGTAAGCGTTAAATAAATCCTTACAATCCGCGTTTTATTATTAATAAGAGTAGGTATGTATTGTCCCTGTTTCACGTTCATGAAAACAGAACGAGTCCAAATGGATTTCATGAAACTGTTTCACAGAAGGAAAAACTGGTCATAACGGTTATGACCGGGTGGTCATAATGGGTATGACCATCGCAAAAAAATAATAAAAAAGGTCGACAAAAAAAAAATTCGCGAAAGAAAATTAATTCTAAAAAAAAAAAAACTGGTCATAACGGTTATGACCGGGTGGTCATAATGGGTATGACCATCGCAAAAAAATAATAAAAATAGATAGACAAAAAAAATTCGCGAAAAAAAAAAAAACTGGTCATAACGGTTATGACCGGGTGGTCATAATGGTTATGACCATCGCTAAAAAATAATAAAAATAGATAGACAAAAAAAAATTCGTGAAAGAAAATTAATTCTAAAAAAAAAAAAACTGGTCATAACGGTTATGACCGGGTGGTCATAATGGTTATGACCATCCCTAAAAAATAATAAAAATATATCGACAAAAAAAAAACTGGTCATAACGGTTATGACCGGTTGGTCATAATGGTTATGACCATCGCTAAAAAATAATAAAAATAGATCGAAAAAAAAATTAATTCTAAAAAAAAAAAAACTGGTCATAACGGTTATGACCGGGTGGTCATAATGGGTATGACCATCGCAAAAAAATAATAAAAAAAGTTCGACAAAAAAAAAAATTTGCGAAAGAAAATTAATTCTAAAAAAAAAAAACTGGTCATAACGGTTATGACCGGGTGGTCATAATGGGAATGACCATCGCTAAAAAATAATAAAAATAGATCGAAAAAATAAAAATTCGGGAAAGAAAATTAATTCTTAAAAAAAAAAAAAAACTGGTCATAACGGTTATGACCGAGTGGTCATAATGGTTATGACCATCGGTAAAAAATAATAAAAAAAGTTCGACAAAAAAAAAAATGGTCATAACGGTTATGACCGGGTGGTCATAATGGTTATGACCATCCCTAAAAAATAATAAAAATATATCGACAAAAAAAAAAAAACACTGGTCATAACGGTTATGACCGGGTGGTCATAATGGTTATGACCATCCCTAAAAAATAATAAAAATATATCGACAAAAAAAAAACACTGGTCATAACGGTTATGACCGGGTGGTCATAACGGTTATGACCATCGCTAAAAAATAATAAAAATAGATCGACCAAAAAAAAAAATTTAAGTCTAAAAAAAAAGGCCCGGTCACAACCATTATGACCACCCGGTAATAACCGTTATGACCAGTTTTTTTTTTTTTTTTATAAATCATCGAAAGTTTTTTTTTTATTTTTTAAAGATAACTTTTTTTGGCCAATTAAATAGTAATGGTCATAACCATTATGACCATCCGATCATAATGGTTATGACCATTTTTTTTTTTAAATCCGTCGAAAGAATTATTATGTTTTTTTTTAAGATAACATTTTTGGCCATTTTTAAACATAGATCATAACGGTTATGACCGGGTGGTCATAATAGTTATGACCTTTACTCAAAAATGGCCAAAAATATTAGATTAAAAAAAAATTTCGATGAAAGTTTCTCTCTCTAAATGAAAGTTTCTCTCTGTAAATGGAAGTTTCTGGTTTTAGATGAAAATATCTCTCTATTATATGAAGATTTGGGTTTCAAAATGGGTGGAATGGGCTAGGCGGAAAAGTGAAACAAGAAATAAGTTTCCTTTGGGTGGTGACTCTTTCTCTCTCTAAACCACTGTACATGGTGGTTTGAAAAACTTTTTTGGGCCATGCGAGGGAGAGAGATTCTTTAGTGTGTAGGAGATGAGGGTAAACCTGTAATTTGATATACATTAAATGCTACTGGGTCCCACTTTAAGTGCTGAAATTGAATGGAATAAAAAATACTGCTGTTTTTATCATTATTTTTTTCAGAGGTGCTAAAAGTGAAATTAACCCTACTTTTATATATATATATATATATATATTATGTTGATATAAATGTGGTATTAATTAATTCAAAATGGCATGTTAATCTAACTTTGCCAACTTATAATTATTTTAATTTAGCAACCATTTCTATTCGAAGTAACAAATATTTTGTTGACCACCTAAAGTCAACATGTAGTCGGCAGTTCTCCACTCAAATTGAGAACCATGGCGTGGATTGCATTGAAAAAGTTTAATCTAGTTGATCATTGTTGACTTCAAATTACACATTGCGGAAGCATGTGTTAAAAAAAAAAATGAACTGAAATAATAGAATGTCAAGAAAATTGATTTAAAATATATTGATTCACAAAAATTATTAAAAATTAATATCAAAATTCGTTGATCACTAAGAATGTTGAAAATTGAAAAAAAGGGAAAAGTAAAACTTAAATTATATTCAATATAATCTAAATTTTATTACAAGAGGATGCCCTTATTTATAACACAAAATGCAAATGGAGAAATAAAGCCAAAACAACTTGACATAACTTAAAAAATTAATAAAATACAATATTTTCCAAAAAGTGGAAGATTGGAACGGAAAATGGAAATTGAAACCATCAAATCGGAGACTTAAGGAAACACAATCCAAATTGGAACGGAAATTTCTAGGCCAACTTATTACAAAACCATAAAATGGCCTTGGGGTGTTAGGCAACACGCTAAAGTCCAAACTCCTGTTGCACCAAATCAGTAAACTAATAGTTTGGGACTTTATGCGTGCATTCTAATAATTTTTCTGGGACCTAATTGTAACTCAAAGAATTCATCATAGTACGTTGCCCACTCTTTTTTACACATAAAAAGTTATTTATTTTCAGCTAGGGTAAAAATAAATTTAAAATTAAAAAAAAAAACATGAAATCCTAAACAAAAAGAAAAAAGAAGGAAAAAAAAAAAAAGGAAGATCCAAAACCCGAATTTAAAATCACAAAATTGGACCCAAAACAAAAATGTCAAGATCCGAGAATTGAAAATGAAACCTAAAAAACTCAAAGACATTGTACACATGTGTTATAGGTGTTCACACGTATATACTCAAAGTTAATCTAACTTTTAATTATTTTAATTTGGCAACCATTTCTACTCCAATTAATATATATTTTGTTGACCTGAAGTCAACATATAGTTGACACTTTTCTACCCAAATTAAAAACGATTACTTGGCGTGGATCACTTTGCCTTCCATCGCCATACGTTCACTTTAGCATATCATTATTGACATCAAATCATACAAGGTAAAATAAAAAGGGTACCAGTTGTTACATATATAATCGAGTAGTAATTTCAGGTGTAATTCTATCATAAATTATAGCGTTCAAATTCCTCTATTTTCAAATTCAATATATGCCCTCATTAGTTTATCATTTTATCGTACTAATAATAAACGATCATGGTATCTTATAGTGCTTTCGCAATTTATTATACTTATGCAACCATTCTTGTCATTTTATTGGGACCTGCAACTCAAAAAGACATCATAGTACCTTGCACCCTCTTTTACGCATAAAAAATAATTTCTTTTTAATCAGGCTAAAAACAAATAAGCATAAATTCAAAAAAAAAAAAAAAAAGATAGATCCAAAATCTGAAATCAACATTCTTAGTGTGTGTTTGGACGTACAATCCAAACCTTAAAATCACAATTTAATTTTTATCTTTTTCCCTCAGCTTCACTATTCACACAGTTTTGTAACTCAAATTTTAAAAGTCCATAAATTTGCATAGACAAGTTCAAATGAGATGATTTTTTTTTTAAAAAAAATTGCATAGAATTTCGAGACAAACTAAACAAACTCCATATTGATATTTTTTTTCTGAACATGTTTCAAATTTTATACTTTTTAATTCAAACAATTCAAACGTCTCGATAAACGTATAAATAATCAAAATCCAAATTTTACAATCCAAACCTTATCACCAAATAGAAAATGTCAGATCCAAAATCAAAATCAAAATCTGAAATATTCAGACACGGCCTATTGCTTGAAGTGTGTACCAATGCCGTCACATCATCCCAACCCCGTGTTGTTGACCCTAGCCACTACCAGTGCAGCCCTCTTACCCCTAGGTCTGTGTAAGCCCACCCCATATGCCCTCACTCAAATTAGAAATGTGGTACACCCTCATGTTGTCCTCAAACTCATGCCGCATGCTGCCTCGCCCCCAATCTGTGGTCGGCTCACCATCAACCCTGCATAGGGAATTATTATAGGGCCCGTTTAAAGTGATATTTAGAGATGATGTTTTGAAAGTTGGGATGAATATATATGTTTGGGGGGAAAACTTTTGAAAAGTATGTGATATAGAAAATAGTATGCGAAATGAATCTTATCTTATTTGTCTCGTCGATATGAGCTTTTTGACATGAAAATCATCTCATTTTGATTTAAAATGAGAATGTTATGGACTTTTAAAATTTGAGTTTTTTTAAAATGGAAGAAAGAGAAAGTTTGATGTATGGTTGGCAATTTGAAATGTAGATAGTAAAATAACATTTAGAGATGTTGCCCCAAACATGGGCCTATTTTGGGGGACATCTAGAAATAGTGTTTTGAAAGTAGAGTTGAAAATATGTGTTTGGGGGTAAAACTTTTAAAAAAGTTCTATGGTATATAAAATAACACAAAAATTTAAAATATGTTTGAAAAAAATATGCAAAATGGATCTTATCTTATTCATCTCGTTGATATGAGTATTTTGACATAAATATATCTCATTTCGATTTGAAATGAGAAAGTTATGGATTTTTAAAATTTGAGTTTTTTGAAAATAAAAATGATGAAAATTTTAATTTAAAGTTGGGATTTTGAAACTTAAATATTAAAATATCATCTAAAGATAGCGTCCCAAATGAGTTTTATGAACTTCTTTTAGTATCTATTTTTCAATCTATTTTTAGAGTAAAAGAGCGTAAAGACCTTTTATGTCCAAAAAAAAGAGTACAAGGTACTAGGATGATTTTTTTTCCTTCCCAAATTTTTTTTTTTTTTTGACGGAACGTACTAGGATGATTTTTTTGAATTAGTACCTTCATCAAATTACCAGACTGGGGCCAGTTAAAAGAAGAAGGAGAAAAAAAAAAAAGGAAATTACCGGACAGAGTACTAGGGTGAAAAAATGATAGGCCATAGGTAGTAGAATAATAATTTGACTTATTTGTATGAATTCCTCCCTGAGCTTTTTGAATTTGACAATGTAGTATCTAAATTTTTTTTCCTAGCAATCAACCCCTTGAACTTTTAATTTTTGACAATTTAGTCATTTTTACTTAAATTCATTAAAATTAAGACAATTTTTGCATAATACCTACACATTATAGCTCAAAAGGGACAATATTAATAATTTTTACGTAATTTTAATATAAATTTCTTTTAAAGTTTAGGTTTAAATATGAGTATAATCGAATTAAAGTTTAAATTTTTAAAGGAATTTGTATTGAACTTAAACAAAAATTATCAATAATGCTCTTTTTGGACTATAATGTGCAAGTTATGTATAAAAAACCATTCAAATTTTTATGAATATGAGCAAAAAGGATTGAATTGTCAAAATTTATAAATTCAAGGGGCTGATTGCTAAGAAAAAATTATAGAGACTAAATTACCAAATTTAAAAAGTTTAAGGGGTATATATACAAATAAGTCTAATAATTTTCCACTACAGAATTTCATGCACTATTACATGAACAAATAACTTTAATTCAAATTCAGCATATGCCAAAGAAAGTATTAAAAAGAAAAAGAAATGAGAATTATGAAAAAAAAAAAAAAACACACACACACACACACACACACTCACACACAATGATCGAGGTCGTGAGAATTCTACATAGGGTCTACTTGTGTCTCAACTAACTAATTGATGGGTTTGTCTTAAATCCTTTGCTTGATCTTCCTTCCCACACCCCCCCCCCCCCCCGCGATTTAGATTTGTATATATATCTTCAAAAAAATAAATCAAAACAAAATTATAATGAGTGTATATAAAAAGGTTAAATTAAGTAATATGAAAATAATATTTAGGATAGATTTTTTAAATCTTCAACAAAAAAATCTAATTTAGTGGTGGTATTATTTATCCTTTATTTTTTATAGGATACATTTCATAAATTTCCCTAAATTTTTTCGTTGCGCGTCTTTTTCTATGTGTGCTCGTAAATGAACGAATCGCTACAAGTTATAAAATGACAAAATGTCGAGTATTGTCCCACAGATATTGAAATTAAGAAGTTAAGTACTATAATTAAAATGACTCAATTTTATCTAAGCAACCAAAATTAAAAGGAAATGAAATTAAACAACTAAATTAAGCAATCAAATTAAACTAAAGATAAGCAAAATAAAAGCAATCGAAGATATGGATTAAAATGAACTCGATGATTTATAAGGCTAAGGGGTTTTGATTTCATTTGACTAAACTATGCTTATCCAATTTAAGGCTTATTAATCGAATTCATTCAAATCATAAATATTAGGCGCCAATTTTAATTTCATTCTCTCTCCCGAGTGCCGAATAAAATAATATGCAAAATTAATCAAATTAATATCCCTATTAAGTCAACTAATTAAGCACTCATTACGCAACCCTATTATAGTGATTACCCAAGTTATATTAGCCTCCTAAACTTAATATTACTATGACTTGTGTTTTTCAAATCCCAACATATGAAATTAACTCTTATGAGCCTAATTTTACGCGTCTAATAACTCTATTTGAATGAAAAATCAAATTAGGAAAAAGCATAGAGAAACACAAATGATTTCAAATGGGCTTCAATCAACAAGCAATAAATTCATCAAAACATAGTCATCATCAAACTACATCATATCCCCTAGCTTAGAAAGTTTAACTCGACATCAAAGTTCTCAAATCCATAACCAAATTCAAAATAAATATCAAACCCATATTCAAGCACCAATTCAAAGAGTAAATACAAGTTTAAGACCTACAAAAAGAGAGGAAGGTAGAAGGAAGAAGAACTAGTTGAAGAACAAGTTCCTAAATCTTCAATCTCCTTGAGTCTCCAAGAAAAGCCCTTAAAAACCTTGAAATTTTTCTCTTGTTTGTCTGAAATTTGGCTCTCCAAGAAGGTTCATCTTGTTTTCGCACGATTCCCTTTTACACCCTTCAAAAATCAGCTCATTTACACCTTAAATTCAATCATCTATGTGTGAGGGCACTGTTACGGATGAAAAGGGGACTGTAGCATGTATATGGTGGTTAGGGCTTCTCAGGAGACACATTGTAGTGTATGAAGAGAGGGCTGCAGTGCGCCTGAAACAAGGCAAGAGTGGGCTGCATCGGATATTTTGTGTGCTGTAGCCTCTAGAAACGGGCTCTTTGGCCTAAGAGTTTAAGCATGCACTGTAGCAGATGTTTAGTGTGCTGCAACCCACTTTGTACTTATTTGATTCTTCTTTTTAGTGCCTTTTTGCTTGTTCTTGTATTTTACCTTCAAAAACAACATGAACAAAATAAAAAACACTAATAAAAGTGCTCAAAAACTAAAAAATGCCTAAGAATAAAGATTTATAAAATCACTATATCAAATACCCCTAAACTTAGAATTTCGCTAGTCCTCGAGCAAAAACAAAACAAAGAAAAAGCCAAGAGAACAACAAAAAGACAAGATAGAAAAGCAATTGACAAACAAACAACCAAACACAGTGTGAGTTTAAGCAACAAAATTGGTGACCATGAATTTTACGTCAAAATCTACAAATGTCTGAAGCTCGAAAGGAAAATCCACCGTTGTGATTCTCTAGAATTTCAACACTTAATGCTAGTGCAATTCCACTCAAAACTCTCGCATGTATGTGTGTGTGAAGACCAAAACCACCCAACTAATCAAATACCAGATTGATTTTTGCATTAAGGAATTTCATGGACTTATCGCGAAATGATGAACTTAAGAACCACCATACACCCAATTTAGTGTCATTCTCTACTGATGTACATTAGCATAACACCAGAGATCAATAAGACTTTGTAAGGCTTGTAACGTAAGGCTAGGGTAAATGGTAGGTGAGAAAGGAAAATTTTAAACTCGGATCACCCTAGGCATACCTTGCACCTCATGGACTTCACAAACATTCAATGGAAAGCCCCAAAATCCCAAATTTTGCATCAACTCAATCAATCACCCTTTCATTCCATAAAAGTGAAATTAAAGCAAACAAACTCCAAACTTTTTATGTCTTTTTCTCTTTTTCTCCTTTTTTTTTACACCCCCAAACTTATTTATTTATATGTTTACTTGGATTTTTTTTAATTCAAGTAACAACGAAAATAGATAAAAGTACAACCACCAAAGAATGATCCAAAACCCAAACCAAGCTCATGTTGAACCAAACTACACTCGAATATAATGAGGAATGCATTTCTTACCTAAAGTGACAGGTTAAGTGTTTGGTGAATTCTTTGATTGGTTAGGTTATACTAGTGTGGGTGAAGAACAAATTGGCTTCAAGGTTAAAAAAGAGACAACAAGGGATAACTTCCAAAAGGCTGGCTAGAACGGCTCAAACAGTCCAAAAAATTTGCTTAAATCATCTCTCCATGTTACTTAACCTAGGATTTCGCCTTGGGTTTCACTAAATTGGGTTCTAGAGCCTTTGATAAACCATGAACCTAGCTAAATGCATAAATGTTCTCTAGTTATTTAAAAAGAGTGAATGACTAAGATTTTGGTGCTCAAGTGATTAAGAGTCAAAATTGTCCTTAACTAGCGTGAGTGTCAACTACACAGATATTATAATTGAAAGACATTACAAACGACCTCAAGAGAATAGTTTGTAGTTGTCACTATCATCGATTTATGGTAATCTTTTTCCAACAAAAACTCGTATATAGTTTTTAAAATTAAAAAACAAAAGAACACAAATAACAAAAATGAAAATGAAAAAAATAATAACATAAAAAGGAACAAATAACACACAAACCACAAAGAAGATTACAAACAAAAACAAAAACCATAAAAATCATGGGCAACCGGGTGTCAAAACAACAATAAGAACAATAAGACCAACTATTGGTCTCACTCACAAACTTAAAGTAAAATATGGTCCACAATGTTTAAGGAATGAGAACACTTACCTGGGAAGCAAGACATGATGTCTCGCCTCCTACTCGTCTTCTTCTTGAATGTTGGTTTGGTTATCCCCTTGTGGCTGTGAGGCACGCTGATAAGGCTGGTGGAGGCATATTAGAGTTGGAGTTGGATATTTGGGTGAAAATAAGAGAGAAGGATTAGAGTTGGAGACCAGAAAGAATGGGATTTGGGGCAAAATTTTCAGATTATAGGGGAAACCTGTGAACTAGCGCTGTAGCGGATCTTTTCGAGCTGCATGCGTGTCTCTTCTTCTTCTTCTTCTTGTTTTTTTTTTTTGATTTCCGCTACAACAAGCTTATTGGCTCTGGAGCCTACAGAATATGACCTATCGAGTTTGCTGGCACATGTTGTAGCGTCTAATAGGCCCACTGTAGTGCCCTTTTTTTTTTACCCTCCGCTGCAACGCACAAGAATTGCGCTGCAGCCTGCAAAAATGGGTTCTCTGGCTAGCTCTGCCCATGAACACGTGCTGCAGCAGATTGGCCAACTACTACAGCCTTTAAAACTTGTCTCTCTACCTAGCTTGATGCCTAGAGGTGGGTTACAGCGAATTTTGGCACGTTGTCTTCTTTGAACACCACGTTAAAGCACAAAATTGCCTCCCAGCTTCTCCAATTGCTCTAAACTTCTCGAAACGCTTCTAAATACTTTTCATGATTTTAATTGCCTATGAACACCTAAAAAAAAATTCAAACAAAATTTAAATTTTTATACTAAGAAACTACTCAATAACACAAAAAACAAATAAATGAAAACAAACTAAAAAAAATTTTCAAAAGAAATTAAGGTGATAGAGCTTGGGGTGCCTCCCAAGACGCGCTTGATTTAACATCTCTGGCTGGACTTAGCTGTGGCTCTCTTCAATTCGGACCCATAAGCAAGATTTTCTTAACATTCCACTCATCGCCTCCGAAATAGTGCTTCAACCTTTGACCATTGACATCGAAAGTGCGCCCATAATCTATCTAGAGCTCAACAGCGCCAAAAGGAAACACTTGCTTGATCTTAAAGGGTCCCGACCATCTTGCCTTTAACTTCCTTAGAAATAGCTTCAAGCGGAAGTTGAAGAGCAAAACCTGTTGGCCAGGAATAAACTTTCGCCTCAGAATTTGCTTGTCATGCCACCTTTTTGTACGCTCCTTGTAAAGTCTTACACTTTCATAGGCTTAATTCCAGAACTCTTCCAACTCATTGAGTTAAAGTAAACATTGCTCCCCAGATGTCTTGAGGTCAAAGAGCTTCTTAATGGCCTAAAAAGCTCTATGCTCTAACTTTATCAGAAGATGACAAGCTTTGCCAAACTCTAACTGGTATGGCGACGTTCCAATTGGCATTTTGAAAGCCATTTGATATGCCCACAAGGCATCATCTAGTTTCATCGACCCATCCTTCCGGTTAGTATGCACCATCTTCTCAAGAATTTGCTTAACTTTCGGTTTGAGGCTTTGGCTTGCCCATTTTTTTGAGGATGGTATGCAAGGACCACCATGCGCCGGACTTCATACTTGGTGAGAAGAGTATTGAATACCTTGTTGCAAAAATGAGTCCTCTCATCACTAAGTATCGCTCGAGGAGTATCAAACCTAGTGAAGATGTTCTTGTGCAAGAATTTCAACACAACCCGTGCATCATTAGTTGGAGTAGCCACAGCTTCCACCCCACTTAGAGATGTAGTCCACCACCAAGAGAATATATGTTTGCATAAAAGAGGGAGAAAAAGGTCCCATGAAGTCAATCCACCAAATATAAAAAATCTCTGTAACGACCCGCCTAGCACAGGCCGTTACCATACATACATACATACATAATCGCAATCATACTTACTTACTTACTTAGCGTAATCAGCGAAATTTTTTTTTTTTTTATATATACATATAGCGCGTACGAAAAGAAAGGCGATATATGATCAGAAAGTAATATATAAGACGATGTTCGCAGTCGAATATTAAATACTATACATAAACGAAACAAAACGCGTGGCGGCAAATTATCCCACTCACTTCACAGTTCACCCTGCCCCGCTCGCCATCTTGTATCAAAAATTGCTGACAGGTTACTTACCTACAGCATAGACGTAAGACACGTGAGCTTTCGCTCAGCAAGTACAACATAATTATCCGCAACAAGAAAACATACATAACCTATTACTAACATAACATGCTTAACCAATCATATCATATTCTATTCTAATCATGTATGAGCCAATTATGCTTCATTCATAGCTTACTTGTTCATTCATAGCTTATCATACTTAACTTGCTTATCTTGCTTATCTTGATTATGGGCCCCTTACATAAGTGTACGTACCGGGCGCGCAACTATGGAGTGGTTGGGGCGGCCAGTCCATTTCCAACTCAAACCATAGTCCAACCCGACCTAACGCGGGTCGGTACGACACAGGCAACTTGCTTGCCATCATACTTGTCTTTCATAATTCATGTTTGATCTTACTCTTATTTAGAATTAGTGAACATGCTTCGTGATGTCACATATTCATAACATAAAATCATATCATGCTTCATAACATAAGGCATCGTAAACATATCATATCTCATGTCATATTGAAATCATAGCACATAACGTCATTGCATCACATCACATAAACATTTCCTAATATCATGCATATCTAACATACAATCACATCCCATCTATACCATTCATACTTGGGCAAGCATACAACAAAAGCCTATGCTGTAGGCGGAGTTGTACTTACCTTGTCTTCCTATATCCGATGCCGAGCTGTTCCAGATCGGAGCGCAATAGCAGATTATCCCCTGCTATTACAAATGACATAGGGCAAGGATTCTGAAATCCTATTCTTAAACTGTTGGCTATCAACCAACATTTACTTACTTCCTAGTTATATGTCCCCATATCATTGCCTTGGAAAAATATCATAAACGGGTTACTATTCGTAACCCCGTAAATAACCCCTCGAAATAAGGGTTGAAATCGAAAGACTTGGTCCTTTATTGGGTTACGTTGGATAACCCTTGGGCTTTGGGCCCAAACCAATAACTTGGTTAAAAATCCCTTATTGCTTTGTTTTTAGCAAACTTAGATTTTTCTTTCAAAAATCCTTGAAAACTTATGAGTAGGTTTTATAAACTGTTAAGGGCTGAAAACTGCCATTGGAACAGTTTTAGCAGTCAAAACAATGGGTTTTGTGAAAAATACAGTTTTTCTGTTTTATTTTAGAAAATCCTGTGCAAGAATTTCCTGTTTCCTACACAGTTTTTGAAATCCAATTTTTATTTTAAAATCCAGATCGAATCTGAAAAACTTTTCTTCATGAAAGTTTTTGATCTTGAAAAACCCTAAAAATTTCATGTTTTGGTCAAAACCCAGTTCGGAACTTAACTCGTTCGTTTACCCTGTTAAACTGTCCTGGCCGTGCATGGAAACTGGGAATGGTCAAGCTCGGTTTTCCATAAAAACGAAGGCCGTTGGAGCCTTATTTTGAAAAACTGTCCACGTTGTCCACTAGGAAAAACCCTACTCTACAACTTTTATGTTTTAGGTTTTACCAAATTCGGCCTCTAAGGGCCTCAAATTCGGGTTTCAAGAAAACTGCTTAACCTAACCCGAATCTGGCAGTTTCTTGCTTCGAATTGGTTTTACGTCCTAATCGCGCACACTACCTCAACCGACCACAGCGGGAGCTTAACATCAACACACATCGCTTTTTCTAACGTAAAATTTCTTTAAACACATTTTAGAATTCAGCCATGCAACCCATTATTCTTTTATAGAATTCTAGGGTATGCTTAATTTCCAAAGTTGCATAATTGATCCACATTAGCCATGCAACCTTTTTAACCATTCTTAGCTCAATTTAAATTCACTTAGGGGACATATAACCCTAGGCAGCAGCTAACACACAAGCCACAATAATCAAACAAACATCAATTAAATCATACAAAGCTTAATAAATTCAAACCACCCTTAAATCCTAATCAAGCACATATCTAACTTTCTAAACTAAGGCATTAAATGAAAATTGAGCTTATGCTCATACAATTGACAACTTGAAATACATGTAAATTTTAAATTGAAACCAAATTGAAAAGCTTAAGGCTATGGGAGATTACCTTTCTTGACCCTAAGAATGGTTAGGGTTTGGTCCAAGAATTTTTCAGCACCTTGGCTCCTAGGATGCAACCGGCTTCTCCCTTAGCCTACCCAAAAATTTTTCTGCTTCTTGGCTGCTGTTTCCTACCAAAAATCTGATCACTCCCCCTTGCTCCCAACCAGTTTTTCTCTCTTTTTCCAGCTCACCAAGGACCGGCCACTAGGCCAAAATTGAGCTCCAAATTTTTTTCCAACTCTTTCCCTTGGTTCCTAGATGAAATCCGAAATTTACCCAATGATTCCTACACTTGGATTTTGGTTTTTCTTTTGTTTTTCTTGGCTGATGAAGGACGGTTTTGGAGCTGGAAAATGGGCAGAACTTCACTAAGTTTTCTGATTTTTTTTTGAATAAAACCCACCCCTATTTATAGAGGTTTTGGAAACTTTGCCAAAATTACAATTTAGTCCTTCAAAAATCAGCTTTTTACACACTAGGGGGGTGAGGTGGCCGGCCATGCATGGTCTAGAACCATCCAAATTACTTTCCAAATTTTACTTAATTCCAAAATGATGTCATAATTAAAGGATAAGGTGATGTCATCCACCTTAGGCTTTGTTTGGCGTGTTTCTTGATAAACAGTCTAACTTTGAGCCAAAACAGATATTACAAATACTGTGTTCATCATTACACAGTATTGTATACTGTTTTGCAATCCAAAATTTATCTGTCTTAAAATGCGCTGTACGAAAACTTTTCTTTTTGCCTCGAGCCCTTCGGCCCTTAATAACCTATTTAATGTGCTTGATTTTTCTATGGTGGTTTTAAATCAAATTCTAACTATTTTACACATAAAAATAGTTTTGGCAGTATATTTCCAATACCACTTAACATACTTCATTCCCGTCACATAGTTGACTTTTACGGGTCAACCTTGACTTTCTTGGTCAACTTTGACTTCCTTGGTCAACTTTGACTTCCTTGGTCAACTTTGACCTTTTTGGTCAACTTTGACTTTCTTGGTCAATGGTTGACTTTCTATAAAATCATAGAATTTTCAATCCTTTTTAACTTAAAAGATCGTGTGCTTAGCTAAGCAATCATTTTTGAGTCTTATGGTTTTATAAGAACTCATAAAATTTAATAAAAACCCTAAGCCGGGCTCTTTCATAAATACCATTAATGGCACAATTCAAGTTTCTATATACGAAATCAAAACGATGAAATTTCTAGTTCTTACAATCTACCCCTCTTAAAGATTTTCGTCCTCGAAAATTAGAACAAACTGGGGTAGATCTTCCTCATTTCATCTTCCAATTCCCAGGTTGCTTCTTCAACCTTGTGGTTTCGCCACAACACTTTAACCATGGGAATGGTTTTATTCCTTAGGACCTTCTCTTCCCGATCCAGAATTCGAACTGGCTTCTCCTCATAAGTCAAGTCCATCTGAACCTCCACTGGTTCTTGACTAAGCACGTGGGAAGGGTCCGATATATACCTCTTTAGCATCGAAACGTGAAAAATATTGTGCATTGAGGCTAATTCTGGCGGCAGGGCCAGCTTGTAGGCTACTTTTCCAATTCGCTCCAGAATCTCAAATGGTCCTGTATACCTCGGACTAAGCTTCCCCTTGTTATCAAACCGCATTACTCCTTTCATAGGAGCAATCTTGATGAAAACAACATCGCCAACTTAGAATTCTAGAGGCCTCCTACGTTTATCGGTATAGCTTTTCTGTCTGTTAAAAGCTATGTCGAGTCTTTGCTTGATCTTCTTGATATCCTCGGAGGTCTTTTTGATGAAGTCCGTGGTTTGAAGCTGTTTCTGTCCAACTTCCTGCCAATGAATAGGAGATCGACACTTCCTCCCATATAGTGCTTCAAACGGAGCCATACCAATTGAAGCATGATAACTGTTGTTGTAGGAAAATTCGATCAATGGCAGCTTTTGATCCCAATTTCCTTTGAAATCCAACACACATGACCTCAGCATATCCTCGAGCGTCTGGATGGTCCGCTCCGATTGACCGTCAGTTTGGGGGTGAAATGCCGTACTAAACTTCAATTTCGACCCCATGGCGTTGTGAATACTAATCCAAAATCGAGAGGTAAAACGTCCATCACGATCCGAGATGATCGATTTTGGCACTCCATGAAATCTGACGATCTGGGATACGAAAACTTCGGCCAATTTCTCCACTGAAAAGGTAGCCCTAATTGCAATGAAGTGGGCTGATTTGGTTAATCTGTCTACGATAACCCAAATCATGTCATTCCTACTCGACGTCCTGGGTAGTCCTACTATGAAATCCATAGTGATTTGCTCCCATTTCCATTCAGGAAGCTCTATTTTCTGCAATTCTCCACCAGGATGTCGATGCTCAGCCTTAACTTTCTGACAAGTTAGGCATTTTGATACGAATTCAGCTACTTCATTCTTCATATTTGGTCACCAATAGTTCTCTCGGAGGTCCTTGTACATCTTGGAAGCTCTTGGATGTACTGAGTATGGTGTCATATGTGCTTCTGACAAAATCTGATCTTTTAAATCTTCGAAGTCAGGAACACAAATCATTTCCTTGAAATAGATAACACCATCCGCAGAGGTCTTAAACTCATTGATCTTTTTGCCAAAAAGTTGTGTTTTTAGCAAAAAGGGATCCTTTTCCTGGTGTGACTTAATGGATTCCATCAATTCGGATCGAATAGTCAGAGAAGACAATTTCCCCGTTATCATCTCCAGGTTGAACTCAGAAATTTCCATTTGTAGTGGCTTAGGAAATGTTTCGATAGACATCAGCATGCCTACCGATTTCCTACTTAGAGCGTCTGCTACTCTATTCGCCTTGCCAGGGTGGTAAAGGATCTCGCAGTCATAATCCTTTACGAGCTCCAGCCATCTACGCTGTCTCATGTTGAACTCCTTCTGAGTGAATATGTACTTAAGGCTCTGATGATCGGTGTAGATTTCGCATTTGTTTCCGTACAAATAGTGCCTCCAAATCTTGAGTGCGAAAACTACCACCGCGAGCTCCAAATCATGAGTTGGATAATTCCTTTCGTGAATCTTTAATTGACGAGATGCGTAGGCTACTACCTTCCCGTTCTGCATCAGCACAGCTCCTAATCCACTTTTCGAAGCGTCGCTGTAGATCACGAAGTTTCCTGCAGCTACATCAGGAATTATCAACACTGGTGCACTTGTCAGCTTTCTCTTGAGTTCCTGGAAATTCTCTTCACACTTCTGGGTCCATTCAAAATTCTGTCCCTTTCTGGTAAGAGTGGTGAGAGGTGCAGCAATCTTGGAAAATCCTTCAACAAATCGTCTGTAATATCCAGCTAATCCAAGAAAGCTCCTTATTTCTGTAACATTCTTAGGCGCTGGCCATGTACTGACCGCCTCCACCTTAGTAGGATCTACAGAAATTCCTTCCTTTAACACCACGTGACCCAAGAAATGAACTTTCTCCAACCAAAATTCACATTTTGTGAACTTGGCATACAGCTGATTCTGTCTTAACTTTTCCATCACCAACCTAAGGTGATGCTCATGTTCCTCCTTGGACCTTGAATAAATTAAAATATCATCAATAAAGACGATAACAAATTATCCAAATATTCCTTGAACACTCGGTTATCAGGTCCATAAATGCAGCTGGGGCATTGGTTAGTCCAAAGGGCATAACCAAAAATTCATAATGCCCATATCGAGTTCGAAAGCTGTCTTGGAGATATCTGATTCCTTAATCCTAAGCTGATGGTAGCCTGAACGTAAGTCGACCTTCGAAAATACTACCGCTCCTCTGAGTTGATCGAAGAGATCGTCTATCCTTGGAAGGGGATACTTATTCTTGATCGTTATCTTGTTTAGCTCACGGTAGTCAATACACATGCGTAAAGATCCATCTTTCTTCTTGACGAAAAGTACAGGTGCTCCCCATGGGGAAAAGCTTTGTCGTATAAATCCCTTATCCAGCAGTTCCTGCAACTGCACTTGGAGTTCCCTAAGCTCGGCAGGTGCCATGCGGTAGGGTGCTTTCGATATCGGTGCTGCTCCAGGTAGTAATTCAATTACGAACGAGATTTCGCGTTCTGGCGGGAGTCCTGGTAATTCTTCCGGAAAGACATCCACATATTCCTTAATAATGAGAACGTCCTTCGGTGTCAACTTTACTTCTCGATCCTTGTCCACTATGTTAGCTAAATATCCTTGACAATCATTGGCTAACATTTTCCACGCCTTCATTGCTGAAATCAGTCAGGTTGCTGAGGGTTGAGCCTGTCCGTAGAAAGTGAACTCTTCTTTGCCGTAGGGGTTGAACGTGACGCAACGTCTTCGACAGTCGATCCTGGCGTCGTATTTTCCTAAGAAATCCATCCCTAAGATCACATCGAAATCATGAAGCTTGATCGCGATGAGATCTACAAACAATTCTCTGTTACAGAGAATGACGGAAATATTTCGGATCCGAAAATGGACCACAAAATTTCTCCAGAAGGCAAAGAGGTTTTGAAAGGCTGCTCTAACTTTTCCACACCTCTTTCTAATTTCTGGACGAACTCCAATGACACAAATGAATGCGTAGCACCCGAATTAAACAAGGCAACAGCATTATGAGTGGCGATAGAAATCTGACCTGTCACCACATGCGAAGTTCCAACTTCCGCATCTCCCTTCGTGTAAGCATATATTCGGGCTTGGGGTTCCGGAGCCTCCAATCTACCTTGAGTGATTGAGGGTCCTTCCAGCCTCGCTTGAACGGCATGCAACTGGCTGTTGTGGTTCCGGCTTGCATAAGAAGGGTTCTGGCCCTGATTGTTCAAGGTGCAGTTCTTCGCATAATGCCCTTCCTTGCCACAGAGGAAGCAAGCATTAGATCCCATTCTGCAAACTTCCGGGTGTTTCTTTCCACATTTGGCACACACCGGGTACTCAATAGTGTTTCCCTCATTTCCTCTAAAGTTCTTCTTTTGAGGGAAATTCCTTTGTGGACCTGGCCAGAGAAATTTCCTTTCTCTTGTTCCTCCGAATTGTTTGGAACCTGGGCAGGGCTATTCATCGGGCCTCTCTAGGTTGCTTCAAGTGCTTGCCGGGGCTGCGTCGGCTTTATCACCACTTTCTCTCTTTCCTCGCCTTGAAAATCTGAGCCCTTGCTTCCCTATCCTGGTTAATCCAATACTCGCTCTTATGGCTCGACTCACACAGTCGGACACCAGGGTAGGTGGGCTACTGCCAGCACTCACTTGCTTGGCAATGTCAGTGCGAAACATCTTCATCATTCGCCTGACCTTTTCCGTTCATTGGCACCAACTCGGGCACAAACGGGCTAACTGCTCAAATTTCTTGACTGCCTCCATTACAGTCATTGATCCTTGCTTCAAATGGAAAACTCGTCCTGCTGGGCTGCTAGGATCTCTCTATTGTAAAACATGTTCCGAAACTCCGTAACGAAATCCTGCCAGTTCATGGTAGTGACGTCTCGGCGCATCTGGACGGTCATCCACCAATGCCTCGCGTCTTTCTTAAGAGCAAAGGACGCACACAGAACCTTCTCCTGTTCTGATAGTCTCATAAAATCCAAGATAACTTGGATATCAATCAACCAGTTATCAGCAGCTATCGGATCCATTAATCCCTCGAATTCTGACGCCTTCATCTGCCTGAAGCGCTCATAAAGCAAGTCCTCTCGTACTGGTGGCAGATTCGCAGGAATCCCTGCAGGTGCTATCGGAACCTCAAAGTTCCGTGGAACCTCTGGTAACCTCTGGTGCCTGAGGTGCTACCGGGTCTACTCTCTCGGGGTGTGGGGGAACTTCATCTCCCCGAGGTCTTCGGTTCATCTGAGCCAACTGTTCTCGAATCTATCAGTTTCACGTTGCTGTTCAAGCAACTGCCGTTGTAAATTCCCTACAACGGTCGCGAGATCAGGCTCCTGAGGGTTTGCAGGTACCGCTCTACGCATCCGTCTACGGTACGCACCATTTCTAATTCCTATAAAATTTCAAGAAAAGATATTACCATATTATCAATATCCTTTCTTTCATGCAGATGATATCATAATGTACCACAATACTTGGTGTCATAGTAATCATACTCGATTATAGCATATCATGAAACGTACTTCATACATAACATATCATTCATACGTATCATATTCATAACATATCATAACATGATTTTCATAATTATATCGTAACATAGCATTTCATTCATGAACTGCCTTTTCATATTTGTACCAAAATACATCATATTTACAACCTCGTAAATACATATCTTATACATACTGTACATACATAGTCAAAAATCTGGATGGAAGTGTCTACCACTTTACCATCATACACATGTACAAGCCTATCATCCAAAAAGAATAAGCTAGTACCCATCAGTCTAGCATCAAAAAGTATATATACAAGCAACCTAATCTATGTGCTCTATAGTAACTATGGATGCATCTGAATCTGAATCTCCCTCTCCATCGCAAACGGGATCTCCTCCGGATCCTCTAAATCATCCTCATACTCCAACCAACCTGCGTCCTCGGGCTCCGGCTCTGGCTCTATGTCGTCCTCATCGTCACTAGAAATATCGATGATCAGGTGATCCTCTGGTGGGTCCTCCGGAGCAATGATGGATCATCGGGATCATCATCATCGGCCGCTAAGTCCGCCTCGGCCTCCTGCGGTGGCACCTCCTGAATCGGGACCGCTGGAATCGGGTCCTCCGGGAAAACTGGGCCCACCTCGTAAACTGCTCTCCAATCCCCGCATCATCTACAGGCGCCTGATGGCCCTCTGCCATCTCTGGGCGTGCATCCCATGAATGATAGCCTCGGCCCCCACAATCTCGTCTATCATGTGCCCGACCGATATGCCAGGCGCAGGCATAGGACGTACTGACGGATCTGAATCGGCAATCCGTTCCTAAGGATCACTAATGCCTAAAGCTGGGACTGTGTATCTCCTGGGGAATGTAAGGCATCATCGACTCCAGAAAACGTCGGCAATAATGACTCATGGTCTCCTGAGGGTATGCGTGCCAGTCAGCGACATAACCCAGGTAACGGGTATAGTGCATATCCTGATAGATCTCAGGATCCCGTAGTAAGTCGCCCGCTCCCTCTCCCAGCAACGGTCCATACCTGGTGCCCACAGCCGCACGAAAATGAGCCCATGTACGACTAGGTAGCTGAGGCTCGCCTATAGTAATCCACCAGATCCGGGCATCCACAGCGAAGCACCGGCTAGCTAAAGAGACCTGTAACCGGGCCTCTATGTGGCAGATGTAGAAGATCATCTCCATGTCGTACAACCATGCTGCACCTGGTACCGTACGTCTCGTGCCGTCGAACATAAGTGGACACGACTGAAAGAATGACCTCGTCGCCTCTCGGTCCGCGCCGACTAGGTCCGGGTCCATATCGTCGAGTCTACCATAACATAGGCGCATAATAATTATTTACTATTAAGAATAAAACTTAACTTACAATGATGGTGGCGATGACAGGCAGACTGTGAAGTGGGATAGCAGGAAACCTCTCTGATATCAACTCTGTAACGACCCGCCTAGCACAGGCCGTTACCATACATACATACATACATAATCGCAATCATACTTACTTACTTACTTAGCGTAATCAGCGGAAATTTTTTTTTTTTTATATATTACATATAGCGCGTACGAAAGGAAAGGCGATATATGATCAGAAAGTAATATATAAGACGATGTTCGCAGTCGAATATTAAATACTATACATAAACGAAACAAAACGCGTGGCGGCAAATTATCCCACTCACTTCACAGTTCACCCTGCCCCGCTCGCCATCTTGTATCAAAAATTGCTGACAGGTTACTTACCTACAGCATAGACGTAAGACACGTGAGCTTTCGCTCAGCAAGTACAACATAATTATCCGCAACAAGAAAACATACATAACCTATTTACTAACATAACATGCTTAACCAATCATATCATATTCTATTCTAATCATGTATGAGCCAATTATGCTTCATTCATAGCTTACTTGTTCATTCATAGCTTATCATACTTAACTTGCTTATCTTGCTTATCTTGATTATGGGCCCCTTACATAAGTGTACGTACCGGGCGCGCAACTATGGAGTGGTTGGGGCGGCCAGTCCATTTCCAACTCAAACCATAGTCCAACCCGACCTAACGCGGGTCGGTACGACACAGGCAACTTGCTTGCCATCATCCTTGTCTTTCATAATTCATGTTTGATCTTACTCTTATTTAGAATTAGTGAACATGCTTCGTGATGTCACATATTCATAACATAAAATCATATCATGCTTCATAACATAAGGCATCGTAAACATATCATATCTCATGTCATATTGAAATCATAGCACATAACGTCATTGCATCACATCACATAAACATTTCCTAATATCAAGCATATCTAACATACAATCACATCCCATCTATATCATTCATACTTGGGCAAGCATACAACAAAAGCCTATGCTGTAGGCGGAGTTGTACTTACCTTGTCTTCCTATATCCGATGCCGAGCTGTTCCAGATCGGAGCGCAATAGCAGATTATCCCCTGCATTACAAATGACATAGGGTAAGGATTCTGAAATCCTATTCTTAAACTGTTGGCTATCAACCAACATTTACTTACTTCCTAGTTATATGTCCCCATATCATTGCCTTGGAAAATATCATAAACGGGTTACTATTCGTAACCCCGTAAATAACCCCTCGAAATAAGGGTTGAAATCGAAAGACTTGGTCCTTTATTGGGTTAAGTTGGATAACCTTGGGCTTTGGGCCCAAACCAATACTTGGTTAAAAATCCCTTATTGCTTTGTTTTTAGCAAACTTAGATTTTTCTTTCAAAATCTTGAAAACTTATGAGTAGGTTTTATAAACTGTTAAGGGCTGAAAACTGCCATTGGAACAGTTTTAGCAGTCAAAACAATGGGTTTTGTGAAAAATAC